>JAPTSV010000795.1:82823-558090 GCA_026979955.1 Megalurothrips usitatus | reverse complement strand
CAGTCATGCTGTCTCACTGTCCTTCACTTCACACGGCACTCATTCGCGGAACGGAAAGTAGCTACGGACGCGCATGCAGCAGCCGAATCGCCAAGTGAGTGTGAGACTTCGACCAACGTCTCGTCGCGTCTGGCCGCGTGTAGGAACATCAACAATATATCGCTTCCCATGTCGCCCGCACCCCGTTGCTACTAGCGCCGTGAGCGAGAGCGAACCGTCGCCAACACAAACCGGCCGGCGGTCATCCGCTAGCTAGCCCAGCCCGGCCAGCTACCTCTGCTCATGTTCTGGCAGCCGGACGTGTCTTACATTACCTTTTTGTCATCGATGCCGCTCAACCATTTCTGACCTATCCTTACCTGCCTGAGCCTAACCCACACAGGTCTCCACTAACATTGTGACAAGGTAGGCGTACGCCAGACCGCGTCGTGGCGTAACAGTCTTCGCTCACCGCGAATCACTGTTCTCCCTCAGCGCCTGGCGCACGCCTACCTTCCCCAGCCTACCCTAACCAGGCCCCCACTAACCAAACCTCACCGAGCGTAACCCACTCGAGTCACTGATCCGCCCCTTCATGACAGGCGCATGATGCATACTGACCACTCCCAACCAGCCAATTTTACATTTTAGGCCACTTGTGGAAATTATCATAAAAACCGCTTGAGCTGCGGTTCCCCTGAGGGGGGGTTGACTCTGGTATGATGCAAGATAGATGTGGTCCAAATTTGAGCTTTCTACGTCTAACCGTTTTCGAGAAATCGCGCGGTCAGACAGACAAAACATTTTTGGCCTAGTCGGGTAAGGGCTTCGTTATCGCTCAGCCAATGAGAATTGTTCGATTTGTTAGGCGGGTGCGCCTGTGAGGCGCACTCCATCGCGAGCCGGGACGGGCTGAGGTTAGCGATTTTAATCATTACAAAAATATGTGCTACCGCACACATCTCGAGTTACTCGAGGCGGGGACCGGACGCCGCCGGCAGGCCAAGCAGGCCTATTCCCCCTGTCGAACCGAGGTGCCGGCGGAGCGGAATCGGCACCGAGGTTCGACGGAGGGACGGGACAACTTAATCACCCAGAGGCGGGACTGAGACAAGAAATTCTTGGTAACTTCTCATATTTGTTGAAGGCCGTCCAAGGCGTCTTCTCTTGGTCGTCATGGCCAGCGCATTCAGGTGTCCTTTGCAATGGCACGTCCTCGAAGTGCGTCCGCGCTATCGCTGTGCGCCGGTTCGCTCGGCCGGTGCCGCTACTGCAGTGCAGGCGTAGGGTAGGGGTAAAGGAGCGGGGAAGGGGAGGGAGCGAAGGCAGGCGAGGCAGTGTGTTGAGGAAGAGCAGCAGCCGGTAGTGGAGCCGATGCCCTATGCTGCAATTATAGAACCTGTAAACATTTTTAAGGTAAAATTCCGATACGTATATGTGAAGCAAATTTCCAAAGTGGGTATGGGATTTTTAGGCACGAAGTGAAACGGAGTTGCCTTATCGTCTGACCCGATTGGACTTTTTTTTTTCATTTAAGCATTGCCCTTATGGCCTTCAATAAGAATTTTCCGAAACTGTGCACATGGACGCAGGATACTTTTGCAGGGCACGCTGACGTGTTTTTACACTTTGAGAAAGCTTCCAAGTGGCCGAAAAATCGATTTAAAAGTCAGCTATCTCACTTCTTCTTATGGCGAAAGAAAGGGACACAACTATACGCGCATCTATGGTCCACAGGGCCAATTGCTGTAGATCGATAACGAGGCAAAAAATCAAAAATCTGTCTAACAGAAATATCGAGGGTGACCGGGCAAGTACAGCGAGTCTACTTTTAAACTCATGAAGTGTAACAGTTCTCGTAAAAACGCATTTGAAATTTAGCTTCCACCCAATAGCAAAAGAAAGGGACAGAGCTACCCCCGCTCGGCTCGTCAGCTGGCTGCATCCGCTATTCCATCCTTTTCTAGTCCACTACCAAATCTTCCGTCCTTCATTTTTGTTGCGCAGCCCTTGCCGGGTACCCATTGTCGATGTGCCGAGCCGGGGCCTGGCCGAGCCACGGCTACGAGAGCGGCGACTCAAGGCAGGAGGACCGTTTCGGGGGTACCCTAACCCTCCCCTCTACCCTAGAGTACGCACAACAAGCCAAGGGACGCGAGACTCAGAGCGAGGCGTGCATTGTCGGGCCGCCGGTCCAAGCCGGGCGGGGACAACACCTTGCAGGCCAGCACTGGGCGGCCCGCGTATGAGAATAAAGCGGTGCACTGACCGTTACTATGAAACCAGAATTTTAAAACGGCCCCGTTCCATTACAAAACTAATACAAACCTTCAAATATCCTACAATTTAAAAAAACAAAATTAAATAAACTCATAAAACATAAATAGGCGGTAACGTAACCAACCCAAACCCGTGCGAAACTCCGGGCCTGCCAGTGTTTTACAGAGTGAGACAGTATCTACAAATCTACAAAATGCCTAATCATGTGCAAAACTTCGGGCCTACCAGTGTTCCACTTAGTGGGACAGTATTTTTTCACTATACAGCTGTAAGTTATATTTATCCCATGTAAGATGTTTTTATTCCATACAATTATGGGATATTTACCATACAGGTATGGGATTTTTTTGCATGTTAATGAAGGTAAATGAACTCTGCTAGTACTGCATTTTATCAATAGTAGTCAGACATACTTCGCATTCAAATCGGTGCGTCATTCCGAAATTGAAAGCCGACCCCGAGAATCAAACCCGCACCCTATGGCTGCGGGCCACCCCTCTAAGACCACGCGGCTACGCACGCCTGGCTGGGTAAGCCTCACCCAAGAGCCGCCTCCTTGTTCGGCCGGGCGTGGTCTGTCGGAAGTGTCCCATTAGGACATAGGAAAAATCCTATACATGCACAGGGAAATAGATGTATCGGACTTTTCCTATACTCGGGCAATTTACCATACCTCACAGTAAAACGTAATGAAAGCGTAGGAAAATTTCCGTATATTGTACAGTAAAGAACAATGCCACACATTCTTCGGATTTTTCTCGTCTACCATGTATCGGAAATATCCGATCTTTTTGGGCCCGAGCGGAGCGAGGTGCCCCTTGCCGCGGTATTGGCGCTTTTTTTTTTATGCCTCCCACTGGGCGAACCATGGTTGACTAGTACATCCGCTTCCCCATCAGCTGCCAAACTCCTGAAAAAATGCATCGACCCATTTTCCATTGTTATTTCTACATTTTCCTACATCTTCATGTATCCATTCATTCCATGCTTCGAAACTATGAATACATTATATTTCGTAACAAAACATTAAATTTACGGAGTCCAAAACACAAAGAATTCTGCACATACTCAAACGTTGGTTGAATTGCCTGAAAATCGATCCCCCACTTCTCCCTTCTGCATATTTTTGGGCCCGAGCGGAGCGAGGACCCCTTTGCATCGACTATTCGACTTTTTTTTTTTCTCCCACTAGAGGTACCATTGTAGCCGCGCTCGCGCGGCCGCATTTCAGCTCCGCGCCGAGAGATGGCGCCACACAACTAGGGCAGGAAGAGAGAAGGCGCCACAAAAGTGGGGCAAGAAGGGAAAGACTGGTATTCCAATACAGCCAACCTCAAAATTAAATATTATTTATCGCCTTAGTTAATTTAAAAATACAAAATTAGGTATGTCGTTTGCATGCACATTTTGCATAAAATCGAGCCACATTTCACGATCCTAATTAAACTAAATATTAATATTTTTCAAATGGCTGATTTACCCTTTATTGTCCAGACGTATTGTTGTCAACTTGGCTAGCCGTGCTGTGCGCTCCGGCCGGCTCCTCGCGGCCGTGGTGTGCCAGGGCTTGTAATAGTCGTTCGCGTGAGGCCTGTTAACAATGTCGCCGTGGGCGCGCGGTCTGAGAGGCGAGTCGGCATTCAGCGCGTCGTAGGTTCCAATACCAAGTCGTTTCATAATACTATTTTTTAGAATAAATTCGTTTTTCGGTTAACGAGGGCCGCTCAGTGCAGTAGGCGCTGGAATTTTTATTCTCCCACTAGAGGTGTCATTGTAGCCGCGAGCGCGGCCGAGTTTCAGTTCTCCGCCAACAGATGGCGCCACAGAACTGGGGCAGGAAGAGAGAAGGCTCCACAAAAGTGAGGCAAGAAGGGGAAGATCGGTACTCCAATACAGCCAACTTCAAAATTAAATATTGTTTATCGCCTAACTTTAATTTAAAAATACAAAATTAGGTATGTTGTTTCACGCACATTTTGCATAAAATCGAGCCACATTTTACGGTCCTAATTAAACTAAATATAAATATGTTTCAAATGGCTGATTTACCCTTTATTGCCAAGACGCATTGTTGTCAACTTGGCTAGCCGTGCTGTGCGCTCTGGCCGGCTCCCCGCGTCGCGGTGTGTCAGGGCTTGTAAAAGTCGTTCGCGCGAGGTCGATTAATAATGTCGCCGTGTACGCGCGGTCTGAGAGGCCGGGTCGGCATACAGCGCGTCGTAGGTTCCAATACCAAGTCGTTTCATATTACTATTTTTAGAATAAATCCGTTTTTCAGTTAACGAGGGCCACTGATTAAACTGTAGGCGCTGGAATTTTTTTTCTGTTCTTTTTCTACATAACCATTGATGTGTCTGTATGAACTAGAAACTAGCAAAAATATTTTTAATTCATATGCTACCATGTCATTACATCAAGTAAAAGTATTCAAATCATAATTCGTCCAAAACCGCATCGGTTTCTCCCCTCTGCTTTCTCTTCTGGAAGCATTGTTGGCGTGTTAGCGGGCCCTGCCCCGCAGCCCTGCGCCGCGGCCATGGGTTGTGAGGGCGCCATACGTTGTTTTGTCGGTTATAATATCAAAATATTCATGACTCTTAAAAAATTACAAAATTGTGATCTACATCAATGCATTACGGAGGTCAGTTCAGTTGTCCATCAGGTTTAAATTTTAACCGGTGTAATTCTGGCCAGAAAAGTCTTTTTTTTTTGCCAACCGCTCTATTTTCTTTCGAAAAATAACTCAAAAACAATTTTAACACGTCAAATACCCGTTCTGGCGACGTTCAAAGTCCTCACGCGGTGCCCACCGTATAGCCGATGTACCTTATCTTCATCAAACGGCGTGTTAAAATTCCGGACACGGTCCCATGTCATAGAACTGATCATGATGAACTCAAAAATACCGAGGTCGGAATTTTAACACGCCATTTGAAGATGCTGAGGTACAGCGGCTATACGGTAAATACTGCGTGGGCACTTCGAACGTCGGCTGAACAGGTAGTTAACGTGTTACAATTCCAACCCGGGTATTTTCGAGTTCCCCATGATCAGTTCTATGACACGGGACCGTGTCTGGAATTTTAACACGCCATTTGAAGAAGCTGAGGTGCAGCGGCTATACGGTTGGTACTGCATGGGCACTTCGAACGTCGCCAGAACGGGAAGTTGACGTATCAAAATTCCGACCTGGGTACTTCTGAGTCCCTAATGATCAATTCCATGACATGGGACCGTGTCCGGAATTTTAACACGCCGTTTGAAGAAGATAAGGTACATCGGCTATACGGTGGGTACTGCGTGAGGACGGGTATTTGACGTGTTAAAATTGTTTTTGAGTTATTTGTGGACGTTTCGGAAGAAAATAGAGCGGTTGGCAAAAAAAAAACTTTTCTGGCCAGAAAATTTTTCTGGCCAGAATTACACCGGTTAAATTTTGTTTCAGTAAAATGTGATACTCTGTGACTGTTCACGTTGGCTTCCGAGCGCGGCGTCCCGTAGCCCGCGGCCGCAGCTTGTGACAGTCATTCGGGCGAGTCTTCCCTACAATGTCGGTGCGGCCGCGCGGTCTCATGTTTCGAATCACCGAACGGAGATTCTCGAGTACCGCATGCTTTCCTATTTTTTTGTTCGTACCTACTTTTACGACCTACTTTTAACGTTAAAATCCCTGCCCCGAGGGCCAGTCAGCGGTATAGGCGCTGGAATTTTTTTTACAGGGCTCAGCGATAGTAAAGCCCTTACCCGACTACGCCAAATATGTTTTGCACTGTAAAAAGCTGTCAGTGAAAACAGCGGCTGGGTATTACGAACGTTCTCACGAAGCATTTGGTTGGTATTACGAACAAATTCTTCGTAATACCAAACAAATACTTCGCAGGAACGTTCGTAACACGTAGCCGCTGTTTTCTTTGCAATACGAAAACATTCCTTGGCAGGCTTCAAACAGTGTGTCCGCGCGATTCCTCGAGAACGTCAGGGGCATGCTGAAGCGGTTTCTAAGATATTTCTTACAAGTGGTCTAAAATTTTAAATTCCGACAATTGGGCGGGGCAGATATGAGCCAGGCGTGGAGGGGCGGATCTGTGATCTGTGACTCGACTGGGTTACGCTGGGTTAGGTTATTTGAAGCTAAAACGTAAATTAGGTTTAGGAATGCAAGGTTAGATGAGGCCGGGTTAAGCGCTATTGGAAAAGGAAGGATAACGTGAAATATTCGGCCTCGAGAACACGAGCGTAGCAATGGCCTCGTGGAAAGAGCGATGCCCGCAGGACACCGTACTGTCTGACTGGCCCCGCAGGGTCCTACTCGTCAGGTGACAGCCGCCGGCAGGCCAAGGTAGGCGTCCGCTAAGCGTGGAGTGGCGGAATAATAATTAGCGGTCAGCGAAGCCTGTTACGCCACGACGCGGCCTACCGTACGCCTACCCTGTTTGTAAAACGATTAACGGTAACGCCGTTGATGCGTGAACGGCCGTCATGGACGCGAACATGTTAACGTTAATGCCGGAAGGAAAATGTATCGCGTTACCATTAACGGCGTTAACCCGTCAATAGCGTTGACAACCCTGCGTCTTCCGCGCACAGAGTGTGGTTCCGTTTGCTTTTCGTTGGCTGAGCCCTCTTTATTCGAATCTGTTATTTTAAACTTCAAAGTGGCGAAGCCACAGAAGTCCACTCTCGAGCCGTCGATGGATCACACCTCGAGGGTAGGGCCAACATACCAGAGTTAAAATGTGAACTATTTGACGGATACTCCCGAACTATTCTTGGATTCCATCCGCTTTGAGTCGTTTAGTAGGCACGACCACAACATGTTTTAGATTAGGAGAATAAGATTTTCTTTAGAAAGTCGCATTTTAATAATTAATAATGAAGTTACTCTAAATCAACTCCATTCCCGTCCCGAGCTGAAGGGCTACAAGTTGGTAGCACTAGCTAGGACGATACGAATGTCGCATGTGAAGAGAAATACGGCAGAAGCAGAAGGCGTTTGCACACAAGACAGTAACCTCTAAACCAAAACAAATCAAACTTGCACTGGCACGCAGCAACAAGGACTATTGTGTCTGTGGTGTCGCAATGGACTAGGAAATTCATTCTGGATCAGTCCTACTCATTTGTGATTGAACCATAACATTTTTGTGTGGAATCCTCTGTAGAAGAAAGAACAAACCCCTCTGTGGACAGAACTTTGTTCCTTCAATCCTACACAATCACAATCAGCTATCACCATTCCACTATGAATGCAAGAAGGCGGATTGGATACATTACTGTCGGCCTGGCTAGGGGCATGTTTTTGCATAGGAGCACTTTGTGCCGTCACTTAAATTCAGTCCCTCATCAGACCGAACTTTGTTCCTTTAATCCTACACAATCCTAAAACTGCCCCACCCGCCTCCAGTGTCGGTTACAAAATGCGGATCTAACCCATTGTTATCGGCCTGGCTAGGGGGATTCTTTTGCATGGGTGCACTTCGTGCTCCTCACTCAAACCCTCACTAAATCTGTGCTATCCATTTGTGGTGAATCAAGAAGGCGGATTGGATACATTACTGTCGGCCTGGCTGGGGGGATGTTTTTGCATAGGAGCACTTTGTGCCGTCACTTAAATTCAGTCCCTCATCAGTCCGAACTTCGTTCCTTTAATCCTACATAATCCTTAAACTGTCCCACCCGCCTCCAGTGTCGGTTACAAAATGCGGATCTAACCCATTGTTATCGGCCTGGCTAGGGGGATTCTTTTGCATAGGTGCACTTCGTGCTCCTCGCTCAAACCCTCACTAAATCTGTGCTATCCATTTCTGGTGGAGCCATCAAGTTTTTATGAGGAAAATGGTTTTAACAAGTATCATTACAGAGTAGCGCAAGAAAAGATATACCTCATGCTGCTTGAAAGAAAAAAACCAAAAAGAAATAAATAAAGAGAACAGGGGTGTTTCTTCAAAAGTTTGAGACAAAAGCAGTTTGATATGAAAAATTTTATAAAACAAGTCAAGCCAAACGAAAACATGAAGTTTCGAATCTAGAAAAGTACAAAACTTAGAGTAATGAGGTAGTAAAATCACAATAAAATCAGTAGAACATAAACCCAATGGCATAACTTTCCCCCAACATAAATAATTTAAACAAGCATACGTTTGACACTGCACACATTCCGTCTAACTTGAGCTCAGCCTTGAGTGTTAACTTCGCCTAGTAAATAGACGATTTTGATGTAACTGCTGACGTCACACAATTCGCTGAGAAGGATAGCGGGGAGAACAGGCGCCTGCGCAGCAGGTCTGTCCCGTCGCCTGCGCATGCCCGGTGGTTCTGCGCTTGTTCTTCCTTTCATCTTGGCGCCGTTGCCGGTGACGGCAGCAGTCACAGGGGAGTCGTCTATTTGCTTCGCTCAAAGCCTTCGCTGTCCACTGGTGTCTGACACCTCGTCATACAACTGCAGGTCCCACTGTTGATGGCGTGGGATTTCAGTCCCAAGAGGCTTGTAGATAAGACGGCCGTCGGTTGTGCCGAAGGCCTGTACTACACGGCGTACATCCTGCAGGCCACGAGTTTGGTGGCCCTCGCAACGTTCCTGGGCGCGCTGTCGGCGGGGCTACGCCACGACCTCGAGGACCTGCTCGCGGCCGCCATAGACGGCAGGTAGAGATCAATTTGCACCTGCGTTGAAAAAAAACATACACATGCCTTAAACCTCAGTGATTTCGTGGTAAACAGTTACGAGCGGAGAGTGATCCCCCCATTGGCAAAATATTAACGGACAATTAACACCAAGCCACGAGTGGGAATGTGGCCACAAAGTTGTGGCCACAAAACGGTTAGCATTTTCGGACCGACTGTAGGTATAGTGCGTTACTCACGAAGCCACCTGTTCGCTCCATGCGCATGCTGCACGCACTCAAAGGCCGCGGATTATCATATCTCGCGGACAAGGGGGCCCCCATGGGTCCCCGTGGAAGCCAAACGATGTCCGGCGGGTTTGCCTACCTTCCAGGGGCAGAATCACAAATATCGCCCATACCGGGGTCCCATAGCCCCCACGGGTCCCCGTCGATGCCGACCGATGTCCGGCGGGTTTGTCTACGTTCCAGAGGAAGTCTCAAGAATATTTCACATAAGAGCCCCCTTGGGTCTGTGGGTCTGCCTACCTTACGAAACAGTTTCAAAATTATCACGTGTATCGCAAGCCAGCATGAGTCAAACGATGAGCAGCTAAGCTAGTTGGATTTGTATTCCCTCCAGGATAGAAAGAAGCAGTAAAAACCAGGCCCATTAACGCACCGGTTTTCATCGGTTCAGTGGTCCAGCTACCTGGTGTGCGAGAAATGACAATGTGAACCTCCGGGAACATTTATGCCACCTACCTCTGAAGTTGCAGAAGTACCCAAATTACGAGACCGCTACGCTCAGTGCGGCACATTCAGGCGAGGTGACAAAAATCTTGCCGAGTAAAATTTCGACTTTTCTCGCCATTTTTCGTCGGTTCAGTGGTCCGACTACGTGCTGTGCGAGAACTGACACTGTCAACCTCCGGGAACATTTATGTCACCTACCCCTGAATTTGCAGAAGTACGCGAATAACGAGACCGTCCCGCTCAGTGCGGCACTTTCAGGCAATGTGACAAAAATCTTGCCGAGTAAAATTTCGACTTGTCGCACCGTTTTCTGTTGGTTCGGTGGTCCGACTACGTGCTGTGCAAGAACTGACACTGTCAACCTGCGGAAACATTTATGTCACCTACCCCTGAAGTTGCAGAAGTACGCGAATTACGAGACCGTGCCGCTCAGTGCGGCACTTTCAGGCGAGGCGGCCAAAATCTTGCCGAGTGAAATTGCGACTTTTCTCAACGTTTTCTGCCGCACTTTTCTACTCGCACACTAGGTAGTCGGACCACGGAACCAACAGAAAACGGTGCGAAAAGTCGAAATTTCACTCGGCAAGATTTTTGTCAACTCGCCTGAAAGTGCCGCACTGAGCGGAACGGTCTCTTCGTATGTTGACGTGAGGGCAGCACAACGTGTTCGTGCTCTGTCGGGGCGCAAACCGTGCTGTGACCGTTCTGGAATATTGTCGATACCCCGCGCAGTGTAAGGGGTATTACAACAGGCCCGTGTGAGGAAGATAAATGTGTGGTGAAAGACAACGCTTGGTTAGATCATATCTTTGTATTTGCATTTGGAACATATCTGCAAAACGTTCAACAACAAATAGGTGCTTAAAATACAAAAATTATTAACGTGTATTAACGTGTGTTCATATACGAAACATGTTCAAATTCTATCCTTGACAATATACAACTATACAACAAATACTATATTACAAATATACAACTATATCAACAAAATATTAACAGAAATATATAATAAGATGTACAATAAATATAAATATCACGGACGAATTAGTACAGGGCACCAGACAGTGCAGCATTGTTAGGTTGTGGATTGGAAGCTGTGGACAGAGAACGCGCAGGAAGGCCAGCCTATATAAGAATTTTTTTGTAAAAAAGCAAAAAAAAAATCACAGTTGGCGAAAAAGGAAGCAAATTTTAAAAAGATATAATACAGCAAAAAAGGTGCAGTGAAACGGAGGAGAATGTACTAAATGTTTACAAAACAGAAGGCAGTAAGTATCGAAAAGAAAAATTAAAAGTGGACTATAAAATTAAATGAATTTGGATGGAAAAGTTTAGATTGAAGTGAAATATTAAAACTACAAAAATGAAGCAGGAAGTAAAAAATTAAACTATCATTGACCTGGGGCATGGCGTGGTGTACAGATATATAACAATAAAATTTAACTACCAAAATACCATGGCCAAAAATCTTAAAACAAAAACAAAATTTACAGGAATATACAAAATATACAGTCAACAGTGCGGGACAGAGGCAATCAGAGAGATCCATCCAAATCACCTATGTCAGCCGGATTTAGGCGGATTGATGAGTGACGAACAAATTTAACCGTGTTGTAAATATTTGGAGCCGTCGACTCGCCTAACAGTGCATTACTAGGTTCATTAGGACTTAGACGACCGAGAGGTATAGTGGTCCGCTAATTTTGTTGCCGAGTGTTTTTTCTGCTGCCAGTCGCTGCTCAGCATGCAAGACGTGGAGTGAGAGAAAACCTAGCGCACCGGACGCCTCGCAGTGGCGAGCTTTGCGAGTCCGCCAACAGCTCCTCCACGACATGCAGGTGCGACACCAGCGCGTGGCCTTGGCTCCACCCTGGAGGCCTGGCATTCTTGAAGACCTCCAACTCAGATATCTGGCGTTTTGGCTCACTAAAATCCTCATTTTCCTTCTGATGCTTTCTTTTATGATTACTCGTCTCGAAATTAGTATCATACTTATACCCCAGAATCCTCTTTTCTGTGTTATCAACCGTGGAGCCTTGCCCTTCTTCTTGCCCTTCGCTTTGGCATGGGGGACACGGGGCTCAGTAGCACAGTTGGTAAACGGATTTTCTGCATCCAGTACTTGACACTGGTAGTACCGTGACCAAAAACGAAAATTAAGTAACATATAACGAAGCCAATAATCAACCATTTGGGGAACATAATAAGGATTAGCTCCATGTTCACTAGTATGCAGAACAACGTCTTCAACGATGGAATTTAAAAATGTATAGAATGGAGAGTCTTTATATGCAGGCAAGTGTGTGATGTCAGGCAGATTCTCAGAAGACGGTGATATCTGTGGTAAATTATCAGCAGGTTCATCTGGCTCACCCTTACATTCTTAAGTCCCAGTACCTTGCACAAACCGAAATCCTAATGAAAATGCAAAGAGAAGGAATCAAATAATAGTTAATACTTTGATAAAGGATAGTAAAAGATTTTAGTTGAGTTTTAGTGGTGCGTATGAAAATTATGATGTGCGGCAGGGATCGGACAGGTGCTCAACTAAATCCAGTGGCACCGGATGACACCTGAGGCAATCGATAGGTGTTCAGGTTCGTACGTTTTTGTTTGTCTTAGCGCAGGGTTCTTGGTGCAATTCATTTGAGCAAATTTCCTTCGGATTTTAATCCCATGGGGCTGTATGAAATCCACTTTCTTCCCGGGTTATGCTGCCATGAATAAAATTATTGTTTTTAGCATCAGTCGCATTTGTTTTCGTTTGCTGAGGTCAGCATTACTTATTTAGACCATTTAGTGGTGCGCATGGAAATTACAATGTATGACAGGGATGCCCAATTGAGTTCTACCACGAACTCTGCGTTAAAACAAACCAAAACATACTAACCTGAACACCTACAGAGTGCCTCAGTTGTCGTCCAGTGCCGCTGGAGTTGGTTGAGCATCTTTCCGATCCCCGTCACATCCGGTGTAGTTAATGGACATGTCAGTCCGTGTAAAATACTGCAAAACAAACCTAAACTAACAAAATTGAAGCGCCTTATGTCCTTTTGATCTCCGTGGGACAAAGTATGCTCGGGTCCGGAACGGGTCCGGACAACTTCTCATAATCATGTATGAGTTGTTTGTTTTGTTAGATGGACTTAGCCGACCCGCGAAAACACCCCAAAACAAACCTAAACTAACGAAAAACAAACGTTCTGTACCTTTTCTACCTGGGCCGGACATGCGGGTACGGTCAGGTTCACTGAGGTCTCCTGGACAGCATGAAATGCAGTCAAGCCATATTTGGGGCGCTTGGTAGGGCTGACAAGATACCAGGTAGACTGTGTTCTTGTCATTCGCCGTTAATATATACAGCATAATTTTTAAAGTAATATATTTTCATCAAATAAATTACAAACTTACATTCAAAAAATTCCTATTAGCTCAGATCCTAAAATTCAAAGTTTAAATTAAAAAGGGATTCTCACTCCCAAGCTTCTCTAGCTGCTACATCCCTCACCTCTTGCATGTTTTAACATTTCCGTATCCACATCACCCTAACTGTATCTGTATGAACTAAAAACTATCATAAGTATATTTATTTCATATGCCACCTTATCATTACATCGGTTGCAATTGTTAAAATCATGATATTTCGACCCAAAACAAACAATCAGTTTCTCCCTTCTGTGTTCCCTACTAAAACCATTGTTGCTCAGTTAGCAGGCCCCGCAGGCCTTGCGCGCCCCGCGCACCCCGCGCGCCGCGGCTGGCCGCGAACATGCCGTCGTCATTGTCTTGTGAAAACCAAATGTGGTGTCGTCGGTTGACCTCTAATAAATTGCAAATTTGGTCAGTTGAATCGTTTCAATATTCTGTTATTGTTGCCTCTGCTTCCCAGTTCGGCGTCCCGTGGCCCGCAGGGCGGCGCCGCAGCTTATGACAGTCATTCGGACGGCCTTCCCCTACAATGTCGGTGTAGCCGTGCTGTGTTTAAGCATATCGAATTGCTGGACTGATAGACCCCGGGTCGAACCGAATGCTTTCTTATTTGTACGTTCATAAAATCAGATATCCTGGCCCCCAAGGACCACTCAGCGGTTTTGGTGCTGTAATCGTTTTGTTTTCTTTTTTGATTTGCCATCCCCCGTTCCGGCGCCCCTGCCGTTCAAGACAACTTCCGTAATCGCGTGCACTTGGTATTCATGCCCCGATCTGTGTAAATCACCTTCAATAAAGCTGGGTTCTCACTGGCTCTCTGCGATTGAGGGTGGTAATCGGTCGTAATCAAACGATTCAGTCGTAATCGGCGATTAAACACTAGTATTCACTGGTGATTAGCGGGAACCATTGTCAATCTCTGGTAATCGTTGTTAAAAATGATCACAGTAATCGCTAGTAGTCGCCGGCAACCACCATCGTGTGCATACCCGCACTTGGAGTTGTCAACCCCTCGGTTCTAAATGCGTTGCGCTCCTCTCAGACGCGGTTTGATGCCGTGACCGCCTGGCAGCGCTTGGTGTTCGTCGTGTGCGCGCTGGTGGAGAACTCCCTGCGAGTGTCGCACACGCTGCTCAAGATGAGCACGGACCAGACCGACCTCGTGGAGAAGCTGGTGGCCGCGCACGCCCTCGCCGACGTCATGTACTTTGTGTTGTACAGTTGCGTACCTGAGTGGACTCCTCGCGAGGTCAGAACACCATAGGAGAAATTGCCAGCAAGAGGGCATTTTTATTCCAGACAGGGACCTTAGGACCCCCATGACATTGAGTTCTGCATCTGCTGTTCAAAATCGGTGTTGTGGAGCGGAAGAAGGGGATAACTAAAAAACCTTAAGTTTTCAGGAGAACCAAAAAACTGATTTCAAATGTTTCTATGAAAATTTTGCCGACCTTCTTTACGGGGTGGACTTCTGAGAAAGAGTTGTTATTGTTGTGTTTAGACGTGTAGGTCGTCGGGTGACTGAGTTAGCGGAGTTATCCCCTCAATTTGGTTAGCAAGTGGGGACAACTCGACATATCCCCTTTAACCACTCGCTTAAAGGCGGTAGATTGAAGGCCCCCGGCACAGTAGAGTTAAAATTGGAGTTGTATGTCGTATTTATAGAGAGTATCTGCGTCCACTGTACTGACTACTGTGCTGAAATACGCCAGGCGGAAAAAGGGGTTAAGTCGAGAGAGCAGAACTGCTAAAAAGGAGGTAAATGTACCGGTTCCCTTATCCGAACGCTGTTTCTCGTAGCACAGACAAAATCTCTGCGGAAAATTGTAGCAACTAGTGAAATTGACCATCAAGAATGTTTTTCCGCTGGAATCTTAATTTTGGTACATATTGAGTTGTCCCGTTCTTCCGACTTACGGATCAAGTGCCCAGTGGTCCACGCAAGGAAGTGTGGACAACATCCGGTCCACACCTAGCGATCCTACTACCAAGGCCATACACTCGCCGCAACCTAATTGATCCAGTCCCGTAAAGAAGCTCGGTAAAATTTTCATACAAACATTCAAAATCAGTTTTTTTGTTCTCCTGATAACTTTAGGTTTTTGACTTCTTTGACTCCCATTCTTCCGCTTCACAGACCAATTACTCTTCTTCCGAGAGGATTTTATTCTAGAAATAGTGACAATGAAAATTTTCTTGACACAAGACAACACATTCATGTGTTCAGACAAGAAGTTATCTTTGCTTGCATCAAGAGGGCATTATTGGCTGAGCGAAAGCGAAGCCCTTACCCGACTAGGTCAAAAATAATTTGTCTGTCTGTTTGTTCGTTTGTCCGCGCGATATCTCGGGAACGGTTTGACATAGAAAGCTCAAATTTGGACCACATCTTTCTTGCATCATACCAGAGTCAACCTTCCCTCAGGGGCACCGTAGCTCAAGCGGTTTCTTAGATAATTTTCACATGTGGTCCAAAATTATAAATCCGCCGGTTGGGTAAAGTCAGTATGCGCCTGTCGTGGAGGGGCGGATCAGTGACGCGAGTGGGTTACGCTCAGTTAGGTTAGTAGAGGTCAGGGTAGGTTAGGTCTGGCGTACGCATACCTTGTCTTGCTTGATTACGGTGTTGTTTTATAGCCCGTTCCAACACGTTTCGGTAGAAATGGACAGTAGCCGAGCTTTTAGTCTGATACCGACTGTTCGTTCGTGCAGACGCATGTGCGCTGACTTACCGCTGATGGAGAAAGTTCAAATTCAGAGGGCAGGGCAGTGCAGGTAAAAAAAATCAAGTTTTTGCAACTTTGCTTTTCAACAATTTTACAATGTTATTGCGTCTAAATATGAGTTCCGGTCATATGGGATCGAAGCTTGACGTGTAATTGCCACTAAAGCACTTGTGTTCTACATGCAGTACTTGTAAACAACCAAGCGAGTGAAAATTTCGCGAAACCGCACCCCCAAAAGCTGCATTGACAGCAATAAAATCACACTCGTGCAGTTAAGAAAAAAAAACACCGCGCTTTTAACGTCGCTGAGGACTGCTTGCAGCTAAAAACCATCCTGAATTGGAATAGCAAAGAGAATGAAACATTTTAACTCTATAAAGATTTGCCCACTTTCATAACGTTTCAAAAGTGTGATTTTTTTTACCCACTCAAGTATGATTTTTTAACCTGCACGTACCCCAGACTTATTGGCTGAGCGATAGCGAAGCCCTGGACCGACTGGGTCAAAAATGTTTTGTCTGTCTGCTTGTCTGTTTGTTTGTCCGCGAAATATCTCGAGAACGGTTGGCCGTAGAAAGCTCACATTTAGACCATATCTTTCTTGCACCATACCAGAGTCAACCTCCCCTCACGGGCACCGCAGCCTAACCGGTTTCTATGATAATTTTTACAAGCGGTCTAAAATTGAAAATCTGCCGGTTGATTGAGGTCAGTATGCGCCATGCGCCTGTCAGGAAGGGGCGGATCAGTGACTCGAGTGGGTTACGCTGGGTTAGGTTAGGTTAGTGGGAGCCTAGGTAGTTTAGGGTCGGGCAGGTTAGGTAAGGACTGGTTGAGAGGCATTGACAACGAAAGGGTGACGCAAGATACGTTCGGAAGTGAGAACATGAGCGCGGTTGCGACCGTGCGGAAAGAGTGACGCCCGCAGGGCATACTACCGTCTGCACCTGCAGGGTCCTACCCGTCAGGTGACAGCTGCCGGCAGGCCAAGGTAGGCGTGCGCCAGGCGTGGATTGGCGGAACAGTGATTTGCGATGAGCGAAGCCTGTTACGCCACGACGCGGTCTGGCGTACGCCTACCTTGTTATATGGCGGAAACAAACGTACACTGCAAATGCAAGTGTGGACCAACTCCACGCTAGGTAGCGTGGACCACGGATGGTCCACGAGGAAGTGTGGACCACGTTTGGCCTACACTTTCCGCGCCTCACCGGCCCTATCCTTCGCTGTGGGTGGTCCTTAATCCCAAATGTGGACCAGCCTGTGGTCTACGCTTCCTAGTGTGGACCAACACGTGGTCCTCACTTCTAGCGTGGACCATCCGCTTGCATTGCAGGCTAAGAGGTCATGAGACTTCAGAATGCAGCAATAAAGGACAGAGGAAGGTTTTAAAAGATGTCCTGAGTTCAATACTAATGAACACTGTAAGCACGTAATTGCTACTTTTCTCAGCAAGAATTTAAAATTCCATAAGTTCAAAGCGTTATTATACTTAAAGTGTCTCAGTGACACAAAATTAATGATATTTATCGAAGTTTAAAGTTTTTCTTTTAAAAGGGTTCAATTTTCCTTTTTCAGGGTTTAAGTATGTTGATCTTTTCAACTTTTAGATCGAAGTTAGACAGTAAGCCACTGATTTGTAATTAATCATCAAGTTCTTTGTAAGTAAATAACTGATTCAATTGAAACGCATTTGCCATTAAAACGTCATCACAGCTAGAACCACTTCAACTGTATCGAGCAGTTGAGACTGCGCGCTATGACCAGGATATGTAGTGAAACTATCAGGGGTAAAGAATACGCAAAAAGTTGTTTAAAAACCATATGAGGCAAACATTTGTTGCATGTCACAAACAGGGAATATGACTAGGTATTGCATATTATTAATAAGGAACAAGGTCAGATATTGTTAAGTTAAAAGTTAAAGCAACAGTTACTACATGTCGCTTACTAGAAAACAAGATGAGATATTGACAAATATAGGGTCATCAAGTTCGGGGACCAATACCCCCTCTTGAATCACAGTCCGAAAAACTAAAAAACTAAAAGAGAGATGAGTTAGGACACTAAGACTAACTAAGAGAAAGTGAAAAGAGAAGAGATACTTACATAAATAACAGCACCACACATGTAACAGTTCAGTTCCCCGGAGCCAGGAAGGAATTCTGGTGAGTACCACCGGAGTTCAAAACACGAGAATTCAGGTGGCAAATATACCAAGGGGTGGTCAAAAGCGGGAGGTGCCAGACGACAACAGGGAAAGATCTTAAAAGAGACACCAGACTTTTTCATTGTATTATCAAGATATTTATAACATATTACAATAGTACAAATTTCTTTGTAATCTACCGTGTCCTCTTCATTGTAAGAATATGAAAGTGATGAACGGTTGATTGCTTGAATTGTAAAATTTAAAACGCCTTCGTTAAGGTCTATAGGAAAAAGAGGGGGTGGTGTTAAATAGACCAAGTAAAAGGAGTATTAACTAAACTAGTATATCACTGGGCAGCATAACCGTTTCACGTGTTGACGTTTGATAATCATCTACTTATATGCTACTGACATCTCTCCAGTAACGCCCCAACCATTACCCCCACCACTTCTTAGTTATTCCCTACTTCTTCTCTCTATCCTATAAATGCAGGCGGCAGATTCCAATCGGTGCCACTTCGGGTAGCGACTCCTTACGGTCAATACATTGGTTCCAACCCTTAATTCCGACTCTTAATCCGCCTCCTCTACATAACAGCACCACTCACTAATACCAGGTAGGCGCACGCCAGACCGCGTCGTGGCGTAACAGGCTTCGCTCACCGCGATTGTTCCGCCCCTCCACGCCTGCGGCGCACGCTTACCTTGACCTGCCGGCGTCACTCTTTCCGCGCGGTCGCAACCGCGCTCATGTTCTCACTTCCGATCGTATCTTGCATCACCCTTTCGTTATCAATGCCACTCGACCGGTCCTAACCTACCCAGGCCCCCACCTAACCTAACCTAACCGAGCGTAACCCACTCGAGTCACAGACCCGCCCCCTTCCTGACAGGCGCATGAAGCATACTGACCTCACCCAACCAACGGATTTTAAATTTTAGACCACTTGTAAAAGTTATCTTAGAAACCGGTGGCGCTGCGGTGCCCCTGAGGGGAGGTTGACTCTGGTATGATGAAAGAAAGATGTGGTCCAAATTTGAGCTTTTTACGTCCAACCGGTCTCGAGAAATCGCGCGGACAAACAGATAGACAAAACATTTTTGACCCAGTCGGTCTAGGGCTTCGCTGTCGCTCGGCCAATAAAATGACTAAAATCGGATATATGTGGCATCCAAATATCGCGTCAAACTGGGAATGGACGACAAAATATATCGCAGCAGTGATGAACTATCACCTTGCCGAACAGCGCCGGTCGGGCGGGACGGACAGCCTGTTGCGTCACTGAGTTCTAGCAGTGCGAACTCACTACCAAAGTGGTCCAGAGGCCTGTTCTGGAAACGTTGAGCTCACTTCGCTCGCCGAAAAACTCGCGCGCAGTGCTAAAACATTTCAAGGTTTACTGGATTGTTTTTTATTTCTTGGTTTGAAACAACACGGGCCAAAAGTGGGACATAGTTGTGCGTCGTGGGGAATGGCAATAGGGTGTTTCACTACTGGCCTACCGGAATCAACGAAGATGATGACTTTCATAATTGTATCCGATATGAAAAAGGTTTAATGTCGCAGGAACGTCAGTTTAGAGTTGACGTGAGGGTGGATTTAGACTGTGAAGGCGCGAAGGACAACGCATCCTAGATTTCGATTCGCGATTTCGATTCGCGATTTCGATTCGCGATTTCGATTCGCTTTTGTTGACATGATCAAAAGAATCCTGAAAGCGTTGACCTTTACACAGTCTAAATCCACGCTGGAGCCATAAGCCCCGTGGATCCTTCCATTTGCAATTTGATTTTGTTTAACAATAAGAAAAATCCAGGGCGCACTGGGCGTCAGCGTCCAGCGTGAACTCTAAACCAAAGTTCACACCATAAATGCGCCCTCAAGGTCGTTTTAGTGTTGACGCGTGAAGGTGGGTTTAAATTTCGTGTGTGCGGGTTGTGTGTACGTGGGCATGTGACTATGATGGCCCGTGATTGTTCAAATCAGTCACGTAGTCACGTGACCAAAATCACACAGCCATCACACGAAAGTAAATCCACCTTGACGCCGACGCCCAATGTGCCATGGATTCTTTACTATTGAAACAAAATCGAACGGGGCCTACGGCTTCAGCGTCATGCGTCACTCTAAACCGACCTTCAAGGTGGATTTAATTTCGCATGACGCGGATGCCTATTGGATTCTTCTGAGTTGTAGACAAAAGCGAAGCGGAAACGTAAGAATCCGGGTGACGTAGCGTCAGCGTCATGCGACACCAAATCCACCTTAACCGACCTTCATGCGACACTAAATCTTCCTAAACATTGGCCGTCATGTTAGATTTTGTGTCAACACTTGTGTTGTAAACAAAGCCCGGCTCAGTTTCTGTAGACCGACCGAAGACAACGGTTAGTGCTAGCACGCACGTTCATGTCTGAACAGAGGACTTTTAAGACTCTTACCCTTTGTAGTTGGATGGTAATAACATTTTCAAAACCAAATACGGGCATCCAGCATGGCGGACATACGCCGGATCATCGGAAACCTACGCTCATATCGGATACAACTCTCGGCGTAATGATGTTCTTCTTTGGATCCGATTCGGGTGCAGTGAAATTCCGTTTAAAACAAGGTAGGCGTACGCCAGACCGCGTCGTGGCGTAACAGGCTTCGCTCACCGCGAATCACTGTTCCGCCACTCCACGCCTGGCGCACGCCTACCTTGGCCTGCCGGCGGCTTCCACTTGACGAGTAGGATCCTGCGGGGCAAGTCAGTAGGACGCCCTACGGGCGTTACTCTCTCCGCACGGTCGCAACCATGCTCATGTTCTGGCTTCCGAACGCATCTTACATCAGCCTTTTCTTATCAATGCCGCTCAACCAGTCCTAACCTACCCTTACCTGCCCGAGCCTAGCCTACCCAGGCCCCTACTAACCTAACCTAACGTAACCCACTCGCGTCACTGATCCGCCCCTCCACGACAGGCGCATGGCGCATACTGACCTTACCCAACCGGCGAATTTATAATTTTGGTCCACTTGTGAAAATTATCTAAGAAACCGCTTGGACTGCGGTGCCCCTGAGGGGAGGTTGACGTTGGTATGATGCAAGAAAGATGTGGTCCAAATTTGAGCTTTCTACGTCTAACCGTTCTCGAGAAATCGCGCGGACAAACAGACAGACAGACAAAACATTTTTGACCCAGTCGGTCCAAGGCTTCGCTATCGCTCAGCCAAAAATCCGCTGCTGGTAGCCGAGCCGCCTGAAGTGGAGAATCCCGAGCTGCTCACCGACCCCTGCCTAGAAGGGACGGTCTACTCCTGTTTCTCCGTGTGGCTTCACCGTTTAAAAAATTTCTAGGAAATCACGAAGGATCAGTTGGTAATTTTATTTCAGACTGTTCTTTGGGAATTCCCAGAGAACCTTTAGGAATTCGCTAGATAAAATGACTTATCACTGAGAGTGTGCGTTACTATGTGGTATGATATTGTGGCTATTATCAAAGGTAATGTGTCCTCTATCGAATCTGCTGCAGAGTTTTGCTCTCAGAAGAGTGAATCTCAAAATAACATACGTTGCGAAAAAACGAAGGATCAGCTGGTAAAAAAAGTTTCCGGAGGATTTCAGGAATTCCCAATATATTTTTTACAGTGATTGTGTAACACACTCTATTTCTGTTTCATCAGTTCAAGAGGATGTCCGACAGCGTTCAAGGTTTCCTGGTGAAACGGACCGTGACGCCTCCGTCCACCGGTATCGCCGAGGTGGGCGAATCCAAGAAAAACGTAGACATCCTTAAATAAATCTGTTCAAATTGAGCATATTTGAGATTCTCGCCGTCAGTTTCATTAATCAAGCTTACGCATTTAGCTCGTTGCTTGATTCAAGCATTGTTCGAAATGCACGTGCTTCATTCAAGAAACTGACGGCAAAAATCTCTAATATGCTAAAATCAAACAGATTATTTTGAGAGTGGAGCTTAACGACTGAATGACAACAAAGTCGGAGTAACTAGCAGCAACGCTATCACAAGTGTGATGAAACCAATAGCCTTAGCTGTGATAAGTATAAAATAACCACACCTGGAACTGCAATGTCCATTGCAGTTGGACCTTCATCACAGCTTAACGTTTTGTCATTACACTTAGCCGCAGTGATCATCACAGCTGGAGCTTCATCGCAGCTAAGTGTGCGATGAACTCATCACAGTTTAATGCGATTAGTGAAAAATACTACAGCAGTAGCTGCCATGGGATTGCACCGCAGCTGGAGTGTGATATGGTCACACCTGGGATTACACTGGAGCCGGAGAACCGACTGAAGGGTTGTAGGTTCGAATCCGTGAAGTTAACTGTTTCAAATTTTGCGAAATCGCATACTAGCTTCGCGCCTTGACAAGTCTTCATACCCGTCCAGACAAAGAATTTTTGGTGTAGTGGGGCTTTCCTCGGCCAACCAATTCTCGAGGGAGAAAAATGTTTCTGTGAATGACTGCGCCAACCATCGAGGTGCGCTACATGGAAATGGGTCACAAGCATGAGTGAGGATATGACGGACCACGTGGACTTTTGTGTACACCTACGCTGTTGGTGTATTTCCGCTCTCTCGTCAAGTCACGTTCGGCTGTGTGTGCCTCAGATGGACTACTTCGCCCGTCAAATGCTGTGCAAGAATTACCGCTGCAACGTGATGGGACTGTTCGACTTGGATTCGTCGACCATGAAAGCGGTTAGCTCTGAGGAACGAGTGAAGGGCTACTTAGTCCATATCCGCAAGGGTATGGCTTTCGGAGGACCAAAAGTTATGTTATCACGCCCAAATAGAAAAAGTTTTAGTTGGACAACATTTAGGGCCCAAGGGACGTACGTGAGAGCGAGTTTTTTCTCATTGTGTCTCCTTTGTTACTAGAAATTTGAGAATTTTCACTTCATTTTTTGGCCAAAACCGACAAAAAAAAGGCAATTTTGGCCATATTGGGTGTTTTAAGCGTTCGCTGATTTAGCGAAACATTTTCGCTACGGCAACAAAAATTGGACAGCTACACTGTAAGAGATTGTCCCTTTTGAACGACTTTTTGAAGAAACTAAATTAACCAAGAAAACTCCGTAAAATAACGACATTTTCTTTAGTACGATATCTAGTCATCTAGCACATGTGCTAAAATTAATTTTTTTAACGACTGATTTTTTTACAGTGTAGTTTTGGTGCGAAAATGGCGCTTGAAATTCTGTCCTACCGTAGATATACATTCCGAGATCCAAATTCTACTTACCTGTCCATTTCCCCTTGTCGTTTCAGGTGCTGGCCACCGTCACTACATACGGTGCTGTCCTGTATCAATTCAACGTGGCTTTCGATCCAGCTTAGTGACGACCACTTGGGGGCTACTATGATGACGAACAGGGTAGTACACGTTACAATAACGATACAACGGCGTTACTGTAACGCGTTACATTTCGACAAGGGACGTAACGGTAACGAACACACGTTACATTCGACGTGTAACGGCGGAACGACGTTATCGTTACTTAAAAACGAGACAGCACCCCTTGTTGTCGCAGTCGTCGCGTGTCTTCACAGGCCTTGAGCCTTGGTTTTGGAGCGGTAGTTCTTTGGAATGTCTTCGTCTTCTGAGCGCCGCTTTGGCTGAGCTGAGGCGCGCGAAGCTCTTTCGATAGATCCCAGCGCGGGGCTGTCGCGCCGGACGGCCGCTGCTCCGGCGGCGGCGGCAGACGCCCTGCCCTCATTGGATTGTTGGCTGGCTGGCTTGCTGCCTAGACGCTGGCGGGGGCGAGACGTCAGTCGGTTCGCAGTTCGCGCGCGCAACCACCTGTTTTGCCAATTGCTAGTTTGCTTGTTCAATTGCATATTTTAGTTATTAGTCAAAATGTAATTTTTTTAGAAATTCTAAGCTTGCCAAACCAGTTTTTTTCTAAAACTTCCCCACACTTGTGCCAAATTCTCGCTCCCCTTGTAACGGTAACGCCGTTACGTCACTTTTTTCTAAAGGAGTAACGGTAACGCGTTACATTTTAAACATAACTTGTACAACCCTGATGACGAAAGAACATTGCTAGGATGTAATTGTTATGGTTTAGCCCAAGCCCAACCTGAACCTTGAAAAAAAAATCAGAACTTTTCAATGTGTTTTCTGATCCTTCAGGTAGTGCTTAACAATATATCTCGAGTCACCAAGGATCACCCTTGTAAAAAATTCATGTGATGCTACGAAACATTTCGGTATTATGGTGCAAACATGACGAAATCGGTGTAGTCTGTTTTCTGTTTTGTATCCTTTTCTTTCGGTGCCCGGTGTTCATGTCACACATACGTCACGTGTTTGTATCACCGCGCCTGAGGCCAGCCTCCCGGCTGGCCAGTAGCGGCCATATCACGGTGTGCCCGCGGTGGCACTGTACCGGGCGCGTGGGATATCACGGTTTGTGGCAGATAGTCGGCATGACCGAGTGCGAGCGTCCGGACGGCAGCACCACACTCCGCGCTGCGTGCGCGAACGCCCACTAAGTTGAGAGTGGGGATTTAACGGTCGGAAATATTTCCGGAAAAAAACTAAATATTTCCGGAAATTTTGGAAATATTTCCCAGGGGTACGAAAAATTAGAAATTTTAAAAATTTTTGCGTTTTTATGCATGTACGACGGTTTCTTCGTTAAAACTTGTCAAACCGCACGTCTGTGGTTCGCCGGAATCTTCCTCCACACCCTCCACCGCTCCGCCTGGCGCGCTGCTGTCGCGTGATTGCAGGGAAGGTTCGCTGCTGCTACGCTGCGCCACGCCACGGGCTCAGCTATCGGCACCGGCACAGACTCGCTTCGATCGTGGCGGACGCGGCGGCCGCCCTCCTGGTGACGATGGTGACGGCGAGGGCCGAGTTCCTGCTCCCGTCCCCTCTGCCGCCGGCCGCGCTCGGCGCGCTCGCTCAGCCGCAGTAGCACAGCACCAGCTAACTCGACATCTCGTCCGTCATCGCGCAAGCGATGAGTAAGAGACAGACCCGGATAGATGGACGTTTAAGAAATTACTTTTGAGATGTGGCCTCTGCACTGTACTGATTGAAGGTTGTTAATAAATCTTGGAACATTCATTTAAGAATTTGATTTGAACCGTACATACAGTTTAACTGTATAACCACAGTTTTCAACGGTAAAATTACTATGTTAATTGTTTATACCTTTTAGGACTATATCGCTTGTCCCTAATCATCTCGGTGTATCTTTTAAAGACGTAATACTAGATACGCATCTTTAAAACACTTCTATAGATGTACGTAAGTCTGGCGAGGCGATCCAAAACTGCGTATCTCTGGCGGGCTTATTATTATGTCCGTAAGTACTGCCAACCTACTATTATGTGCATATCTTCGACGTATCTAACAAAATGTGCGTATCTTTCCTAACACGATTATTAAGTGGGTATCGCGGTTCTGCTTACTTTTCAGGAGACCATTTCTTAGTTTCTTTTATGCTGGACAATTCAGAGAAAACATTTCTACTGCCATGAGGGATATCAGTGTTTACGTTGAACTTCAGGGTCACAGTTGGAGGTGGTTTGTTTGACTTCCGTGCAGTAGTTTGGCTGGAAATATTATTTCCAAAATAGGCGGCAAGCTTTCCACACCCTTAACGGCGTGTCTCTACTCTTTCAGCTGTGACTTTTTTGAAAGAAATGCAAAAAAAAAATTATATTCCCCGAAGTATGATGGTAAGCGTAATGATTTTGTTAAAAAGTGTATTCGGGGTTTTTTCTTATTATTTTTTGGTCTGTGACAATGTTTTGCTGCTTTGTCGTCTGTCGTGTTGCCACAACATTGTTTTGAGTTTCGAACTGTATTTTATGTTTTCTGCATAAAAACCTTAGCTTGCCTGCTCGTAGTTACATTCAGTGTTTAGTCTTTCCTTATTATGTTTCTCTGTTGCAGACCTGTGATTAGTTGAACCAATCAGCTAAGTGGTTTTTGTATGTGGCTCATCGAACCTCAATTAGTCGTTAATGAGATATTCTTTTAAAAGAAGGACCGCCAGTATATTCAGTGTCCATGATGGTGCAAAAAACTCCGTGCACTTAAATATTTGCTGAGGGACCACAAATTGTACCTTTTCTGTCCTTTGTTCCTTTAACAATTACTGCGGCGGGAAAATGGTAAGATAGTTATAAAATCTTTGCAGTAGCCGCTTCATGATTTATAAGCGCTTGACCTACATAAGATTGTACTCATTTACAGAATTGTTAAAGTTGACCCTCAGAACCACTGCTGCTCTTCCCTATCATTGAATCAAAGGAATCCAAATGCCGTTTCGAAGCTTGTGGAAACCAAGAATATTGTATTCCTTAGTTAAAAAACTCTAGTTTTATATTTCTTTCTATATTGTGCATTTTACAGAGTGCATTGTTTGTGAAGTATATGTCTTGAAAAGAATCCCTGCAATTTTAATTTTTTATCCCTTCCTGAGGTGTGCTGTCAGTCAATCCCACACTTATGTTAAAGATGTAATATTAATGTGGTCTAAACTCTTTCAGTTAACTGCATAGCCCCCAATACTCTGGCTGCCCTTTAAAATTCTCAAATAATGGAAACAGACTTGAAGACGGACTTGTTAAGATGATTTTTCAGTCTCGAGAAACGTAGCTTCTATCGCTCGACTCATTTCCTGACAATTCAGGTTGAAAATATTCAGACAGTTATTTAAGACCACGACATCATGTCCCAAAGTTCAGAATTTTTCTATCAGTGTCTACGTGAGCCAGTGTTGAGCAAGGGAGTATGTTTTTTTTTTGAATTTGACAGCAATTAAAGAAAGACTATGGGAACCGTGAGAAAGGAAGACAAATAAAATGATAGGCAATGTAGAAACAATGGATTCTTATTTTATTGATAGTAAAATGGATATCTTAGAACAAGATAAAAGATGCCTACATTAAGGTGACAAAACAGACAAATATGGCAGTGAAACAAATATACATACATTAAGGTGACAAAGCACATACATGCATAAACAGGAACAGAACTAATTTTATTCAAAAAAGAAACATTAGAATTTTCAATACGTAAAAATCTCAGTAAAACAAAATAAAATGCACCTGCATTAAAGGAACAAAGCACATACACATGCATATAAAGGAATAAAACTACAAACTGAAGCTCATGTAGAAATGCAAATGACTATGAAAGTGGGACCCATGGTAGTCACCAACTGGTTTTGACAATCAATGCAATATTACTTGAGCCTGCACCAGCAAAATGAAATCTTGCTCCATTAAAAAGTGTCAAAAAAATTAAAAAAAAACTATTTGAACTACCTATGCTCTGAATTGAGGAACACAGCTTCAAAACGCAGTAAAATTGAACAATTACTAAAAGTGCCTGGAAGACAGGCAGGAATTAGTCACTAAAATACAAAATCACATGTGCATTTTATGCACTCTTCAGTCTTTATCCCAGGTCAGATAAATAAACAATTTTGACTAAAAGTTTGGTGCGCAACACAAAACCTAAATCAGTCAAACAAGGAAAGGTCAGAATCTGATTCTTCCTCAACATTTGGTGGGGTCCTCTTTGGTCTCTTGGTTTTTCGACCACCACTGCTAGTCGCACGTCTCGGTTTAAGTCTTCTTGCTCGACCAGCTACAGGTTCAGGTTCATCTGCTTCCCCAACTTCTTTACCAGTTACTTCCGTTGCCTGTGCTAAACTTCTGTAGAATGCCTGGTGTTCAGGCGGGATAAAGTTATGATCACAGTAATAGACCAGATCTTGATATTTCAACTTGGTGATGGAAAGTGGTTTGTCATACACTTTTTTAGGCTCAAAATCTTTCAAATTGACAGGCCTGCCTACTTTTCTGGTGGAAACTGTCACCTCTGGATCATCCAAATTGATTTTGTACTTCAAAGTATGAGGGGATCTCCCATCCACAAAGGTTTCCCTCAGCTTTGTCCACGGGACTGCGTTGCCATTATTGTCTTTAACTAAGTTGAGTTTGTCACTAAGATCCTTCCAGTCAAATACCATTGACTGGTCTACATTGAAGACTTTAATAGGATCGCTCACCGATCTTTTAGCATTAGCTATAACATCGTACCACTGGTCTGGAGTGTAGATAGTCAAAGGTTTCGACTTTCTTTCTATAAGACTATGGACGTTGTCAGCAGAGTTGTATGTGTGGCCTTTCTCTAAGAAGCGATGCCGTATTACAACATCATTCTTAGCAGCAGCATGGAGAAAGGAAGCAACAACCCCTCGGTTCTTATTATGCCCGCCACAGTTGTCACTGTAAAATCTGAACTCTTTAGCTCCTGCCTCAACCTTGCGTTCAATGAAATGCTGAAGAAAGCTACCAACGTCATTTGATCCTTTGCGAGCAATCGACTCATCATAATACACATAGCAGCTGTCTTCGTTTCTTCCAACATCAACAATGGTAAAATTGCTAACTCCCAACTTTCTTCGGTAGTAGAAGATGGAAGCATTGGACTTGGGGCAGATGAGAGACTTCTCATAATCAAAACAAGCAACAACAAGTTCTGTGCTAGTTTTCTTGCGAGCAACAGCCTTGTCAGCTTCTTTCATGACTTGTGCTAAATCCTTATTTTTTCTGTGTGCATCATACTCCTGCTGTGTCCGTAGCTTCTCTTCTACAGAAGAATTTTCATATTTAACACACTCATCACACAAGTCTTTTTTATGGACAAAGAAACTTATATTATATTCACTATTAAAGACATCACAGTACTGACGGTAAGAAGCAATTTTTTGCTCATTTGGATGATTTTCCTTCATCCAGTCTAGATATAAAGCATGCATAGTCTTCTGAGACTGGGTTTCTTCAGTAAGAAACTTCTTTGAAGAGTCAGCTCTATTATAGTGGCTTGGCATTCTTAGAATGGCAGCAATGTGATTTCTAATACTCTCCTTGATACTTGGATTCATAGGTTTGGTAGACTTGTGTTTACCTCTCTTATCAGGAGAGACAAGCCCACCCTTTTCAGATTTCATACAGACTGTATTCACCATACCCTCACCAATATCCAAGGTAGACAGAAACATAACTTTGCAAACTCTTACTTCTTCCCCACCAACCTTGAGGAAGTAATGTCTGGTATGTTTTCTCCTTGAGATGTTGTCCACATTAGACACCTTCTGTTTCTGTTTCACATGTCGGCTGATGAAGCCCCACTTCATTTCTCTTGAGCACTGTTTCTGGTAAAAGCCATCATGAATTTTCTGCCTATTCTCTTCAGATAATTTCTCAAAGCACTTCATGCGGCAACTTAAATCACATGGTGGCTGAACCTTCCGTGCTCTAATCAGTTTTCCAGAGGAATTGATAAACTCTTCACCTTTAGAAATCTTGTTTTTGATAACCTTTTTTTTTTTCACTTTTCAGGGTGAACTTGTCGCTTCCGTGTAAGATTCTCAGGGAGAGTATGTCTCCTGGTCCGCTTCTTTGTTGAATCAGTTGAAGTATTTTCCAGAGCCACAGAAACATCAGAAGTGTCTGACGAATGGCTGTTGTCAACAATAGCTTCATCAAATCCTGAAGATTCCAGAGTCATGGAAACATGGGAAGCGTCTGACAGAAACATAACTTTGCAAACTCTTACTTCTTCCCCACCAACCTTGAGGAAGTAATGTCTGGTATGTTTTCTCCTTGAGATGTTGTCCACATTAGACACCTTGGCTGCTGTCAAGGAAAGATTCAGTGATTGAAGCATTCACAGCCTGAGTAATAATAACTTCAGCTATATCAGATGGTTGGTTGTCATCGACGATAGCTTCATCTATGTGGAAAGTGGGATCCTCAGATACATTATCACCAGGTATGACAATGAGAGGATATTCAAGATCACTCCCATTAGGAATGTTTTCAAAATTTATATCTTGTGGCTCCCAGTCCAAATCCATGAAGAAAACATCCTCCTTACTTCCACTGTCCTCTCCAAACAAATTCCGGTGGACTGGGTCATGCAAAACTGGTACGAACAGAAGAAATGTATGACAGAGTGGAAAAAACAAATTGAAGACAAGAAAAATGGGAAACCAGAGTGCATTCATTATACCCTGTCTAGGAGTTTCTGGAAGTGCTGTCAGTACTCAGAAATTTATAAGACAGAACCGTCATATCTCAGAACAGTCATAACTCAGAATTGTCTGCGCTACGACCGTTCTGTGAAATGATTTTCTGTTATGACATCTTTGTAATGAAATTTGACGTGCCGACTGTTCTGTCAAATAATTTTCTGTGTTATAACGATTCTTCCAAATGATTTTCTGTCCAGCGACGGTTCTGTCAAATGATTTTCTGACTTGCAACTGTTCTGTGCAATGATTTTCTGAGTAGCGAGGAATGCAGCAACCAATGTTCTGTGTAACAACCGTTCTGAGTTGTAAGGGGTGTGCTAAATAAGTTTTTTGTGTGATGACCGTTCAATGACACAACTGTTCTAAGATATAGTAATTCCCCCAAACGAATGTTTTTTTAAAATAATTTTCTGAGTTGCCAGGATTCTGTGCAATAATTTTCTGGCAGGCTAATATTTTGTCAAGCAACTTTTTGTGTAACAACCGTTCTGGCTTATAAAGGTTCCGCCAAACTAATATTCTGTCAAATAATTTTCTGGGTACCAAGGATTCTGTGCAACCATTGTTCAGGTAAACGAGGATTTTCTCATACGATTTTCATTGTATTGTCCGTTCTGTGACTCGACGTTTCCGCGGAATAAATATTCTGTGCAATATTATTCTGGAGATGCGAGAATTCTGTGCAATAATTTTCTGGCACACGAGGATTCTGTCAAATAATTTTCTGTGTAACGACCGTTCTGAGATACAAGGGTTCCGCCGCACGAATATTTTTGTAATAAATTCTGAGTTGCCAAAGTTTTGTGCAACAATTTTCTGGCATACAAGGATTTGGTTATTTGATTTTCTGTGTTACGACCGTTCTGATATATAAGGGTTCTGTCAATTAATGTTCTGCGTAATGAACGTTCTGAGCAGCAAGCAGTCTCCGATATAAATACTCCCGCAAATAATATTGCTTGCAGCGACTGTTCTGTGCAGTGACGGTTTTCAGCTATAAGGATTCTGCCGGGAAAATATTTCGCCTTATAATTTTCTATAAAACAACAATTATCGGATGTGAATTTTCTAGGTTATAAATGTACATTGTACCGACCGTTCTCTGTCATAAGGGTTCTGAGATATGAATGTTCTCGTAAACAAATGTTCTGTGTAGCAACCGTTCTGTGAAACGACCGTTCTGAAATACAAGGGTTCCGCCGTACGAATATTTTTGGCTGAGCGATAGCGAAGCCCTGGACCGACTGCGTCAAAAGTTTCTTTGTCTCTGTCTGTGAGTCTGTTCCCCCCGATTTCTCGAAAACCGTAAGTCGTAGAAATCTGAAATTGAGACCAGATCTTACTACTAGCATACCTCACATTTGGGGTACGGTATCTTAAGTAGTTTCTTAGATAATTTTTACAATTGTTATAAATTTAAAAAAAATTAATTTGTAGTCTCGTGTAATCTCTTATGTAATCTCTTGCAATTTCTTGTAATTTAATGTAGTCTTTAAAATCCTATGTAATCATTGTAATCTCAAGTAACTCTTAACTAGGGATTTAAAATTTCCGGAAACTTTCAAAGTTTCGGAAAGAAACGAAATATTTCCGAAATATTCCCGAAATTTTGGAAAAATTGGAAATTTTCACTGAGTTTTCTTGTTTATTGCTTGTCCCTAATCATCTCGCCGTATCTTTTAAAGACGTAATACTAGATACGCAACTTTAAAACACTTCTACAGATGCACGTAAGTCTGGCGAGCCGATTCAAATCTGCGTATCTCTGGCGGGCTTATTATTATGTCCGTAAGTACTGCCAACCTACTATTATGTGCGTATCTCGAACGGCGCTGTTGAGATCTGCGCGACTCCCGCGGATCAGTTATGATGTACGTAATTCGTTTTTTCGCACTTTTGAGTTAAGCAATACCAAATTGGACGCGACTAGAACACAACCCTTCATCTAAACAAATATATATATATATATATATATATATATATATATATATATATATATATATATATATATATATATATATATATATATATATATATATATATATATATATATAAATGTTAAACCGGAGTGGTCTTTTTAATGCAATCCTTTCATCTGCTTGCCTCTTTCTGGAGCAGTGCGTCAGCGAACGCCAGTGAACGCCGAATCACTGGCAGAAGGTGGACTTTGGCTAAGTTGTTTTCCCTGGCATTTTTTAAAAGGCCAAGAGTGTATCGATTTTTCCAGCGACACACCTTGAGAAAATCTTCAAGATATTCTTCTCGAACCTGGTATATCTCAGCCACCAATCAATCTTCTAAAGGTCTTTGCAAAAAAAAAAAAAAAAACGAAGGTTGACATAGTTTTTGATTTTTTTGAGTAGGTCAGATGCTTTTGAAAATTATTTCCGGAGTTAAAACGATAGCCCCATGAACGGGGAGTTTTCTGTTAAAGTGTCAGTGCAGTACAACGCCGCGTTCGGCATCAATGATGTCTGCCAGAAGTAAACACAAAGGTTTAGGTCACGTGGGGTATCCCCAAGATTCCGGCGGGAAGGGGTGATCTCAGGGGCCTTTAAGTGACCCTGCAGCATGCCTTAGTAAAGAATGTACGATAATCTTAATTTGCTTAGTTGCTTTTCCGATAGTAAAAATCCGTAGACCGTAAACCGACCTGGCGCCGCTCCACTTAGATACCTCCCTAAAGTTCGAAGTGCAGAGACCCTGGATTTACAGTTAGAAATAGCAGGCAGTTACGTTTGAGCTTTGCCGGAGAGGGATTTAAATAACGAGTGCGATTCTCCTGACATGTAGAAGCTCTTCGAGTGTAGTTGTTCGAAATACATTGTGTTCATACTCGAATAAAAACTCAACCCACGGAGTATTGATTGACACTTAGAAATGAATACTGAACCTAGGGAGTATTGATTGATACTTAAAATTTACTACTAGACCTAAGGAGTATTCACAATTGTTAAAAGAGAGCCAGGGACTCCATCAGCCACTTTTGTACTGCGGCAGATGGCGTCCTCTACGCGCTGCTGAGCTGGTTGTAGGAGACGGTGCAGGGGTTGTCCTTGGTGACCACGGTCATGCTGACGCGAGCCGCTGCCGCGCGGAGCTCCGCGTCACGGCAGTCCTCATACAGGTTCCACGCCACGGCCCACAGGTACGCCACGAGCACTGCCAGAACGAGAGCGCGAGTAGAGTGCAATGCGCTCCTCGTGGTGCTGCCGAAAAGTGAATTCTCGACGTTTCTTGCCGGAAGGCAGCATTTCATTTTAGGAGATAAGGTTCTAACTTCTCCTAGCTTTGACTCCCGATCTGCATGGTTGAATTGTCATCGGAAGTGTAATGAAAACAATACGTTTAGCTGTGATGTAGACCAAGTGTAATTAGTCAAAACACCTGGAGCTGCAATGAACATTGCAGTTGCATCTTCATCACAGCCGAACGTATTGGCCTCATCAGAGTGAGCTGTAATGAACATCACAGGTGGAGCTTCATTGCAGCTAACGTAAATGTGATGAACTCACCTTTTGTCCGTGATTAGTTAAAAATACTTCAGCTGCAGCTTGTGAAGCGTGGTGGCCAAAGCAGCCGTAGCTGTTTATATTTTGAAAATTCTTCCCTGAAGGTCTCAAGTACTTACGGATGTGGAATAGGGTGCCGATGGTGTAAATGAAGTGCATGCCGATGGCCAAGTGAGCAATGATGTAGACGGCGTCGTAAACTAACAAGACGACGCCAAAGTACAGCCAAAGTAGTATGAAGGTTGATCTTGTCTGCAACACAGGGTTACAATGGCCATCACTAGATTTGCACACACTAAAAAATTCAGTCGTTTGAAAACGAAGATTGTTTAATCGGGAACAGAAGTCCTCCGTTTTTGATCGAATATTTTCACGAAGATTTCTTCATTTTTCAACGAAAAACGAGGAATTTGTAGGTCCTTTCCATAGTGCAAAGGGCAAATAGCCTCAATTTTAGAGGATAACGCTGCGATGTTTGCTTCATTTCATCCCAACTATGAGAAAGTCAATTAAGCCCATCACACATGCCTGATGACTAGTTATCGTACGTAAGAAAATTTCGTTATTTTACGAAGTTTCCTTGATTAATTCAGTTTCTTCAAAAAGTCGTTTAAAAACGACAATCCCTTACAGTGTACCATACAACAACACTGTAAAGCTTGCAAGCTGTGAAATCTGAGAGGTGTGCACATGAGTTCAGAGGAATCACGACAGGCCGCGATCTTTTGGCAGCGGGTCGCGGCAAGGGAAAGGAAGTGCACCCCACTTGCACGACCTCTCTCTAGGGGTGCGGTCCAGTTAACGCTCCAATCGCTCCCAACGCTCTCGCTCCCGAAGCTCCCGGAGTGTCGGTCCAGTACCGCCTTTCACGAAATCGCTGCTGCGCTACTGGACCGCTATTGCCCATAGGGGAGAGCGGTGAGAAGCGCGAAGTTTAACGCTAGGCTAACGTAAACACCGAGAAGTGGAGATGGAGGCGACAATATTTCACGGGTTTAACCTGATATTTGAAAAGCCTCATTATTTAGAAGAAATGGAGGCTGAAGAGGAGAATGTAGTGTCTCATTTTGTAAATAATATCCGCACGCCGCGTGATCTTATTCCTTGCTGTGAGGGTTTTGTGGAGGTTACGATACCCCTCATGGATCCAGAGGAATTTCGGTCGCATTTTAGGTGGGTTGCTACGATTAAGGATGTTATAACTAATCGCTCTCCTATACATTTATGAATCGTGGATGTGCATTTTCTGAAAAGTTATTCGCATGCTTACAGGATGTTGCCTTCTACTTTTGACTTCGTCCTGTCTCTCTTGGAGCCTGCTTTGAAAAGACAATTACCTGGCAACAAATTAATGCCCAAGAAGCAACTCCTAATTGCTCTTTGGCGCATGTCAACTCCCGACTGTTACAGGTCTGGAATTTTTGAACTGTTTTTAATTGAGAAGTAACTATGGCCTATCTGTTGTAAGTTGTAACGAGAATTTATTTAATATTACAGATCTGTCCGCCAGCGCTTTGGGGTTGGCAAAGCTACAGCCATTCGTTGTGTTCGACAGGTGACGAGAGCCTTATGCAATATTGCTCCCAATTTTATTAAGTGGCCTACTGGTAGGCGCATTGAAGAGGTTGTGAGTGGATTCCAGACAATTGGCTCTTTTCCCAAAGTGATAGGAGCTATCGATGGGATGCATGTGAACATTCCTGCTCCAGCAGTGAACCGAGAGGCATATGTCAATCGGAAAGGCCACTTTTCCATTCAACTTCAGGTATGAAGTAACATTTGTTTAGAGCACATGTATTATCTTTTGTGTTAGCCATGTATCAGTTTATTTTAAATTTCAATCCAGGCTGTTTGTGACCATTCCCGCTTGTTCACCCATATATATGTGGGCCACGTCGGCTCTGTACATGATGCCAGAGTTTTCCGGTTATCAGAGGTGAATGAATTTTTGGAGGATGTCAATAAATTTCCAGATGACACACATTTGATTGGAGATGCAGCTTACACATTGCACAGCCATCTCATGGTACCCTACACTGACAATGGCCATCTCACCCCAAGACAGCGGAACTTCAATTTTTGCCTTTCCTCAGCAAGAATGGCAATAGAGAGATCGTTTGGATTATTGAGAGGAAGATGGAGAAGCATTGCTCGAACTTTAGAGATGGTGAAAACAGAGTGTGTGCCGGACTATGTTTTAGCATGTTGTGTTCTTCATAACATATGCCTTCTGAAGCATGATGAGTTAAGAGAATACACAGCTGCAGCACATGATAATAATGAGGTGCAACAAGAGAGAAATGTTAGAGGAGAGAATAGAGCGCATGCTGCAGCTAAACGTGATTTTCTGTGTGCTTCTCTGAGAATTCGAGACATATGATGATAGAGGAGAAGGCAGTTGCAAATTATACACCTCCGTAAGTGGACTGAGTTGACTGTTTGATTAAATGTGAATGTGAAGATATTTGGGTTTAAATTAGTATCACCTTTAGTCATCCTTAATTTTTATATTGTAACTTTATATAACTGCAAAAATAATTTATACCAACAAGAAGATATTTTCTGTAAAAATAATAAATAAAAATCAGAATCCTTAGAAAAATATCTGTTTCCTGTAAACCTCAGTCTTTAACATACCACTTACATACAAGCATGACTTCAAGTACAAACCGCGTATGGTATGAATAGAAATACTAATGAAATGCTGTACAAAAGATCACAAAAACATAATCTAGGACTTTGGCATATAATGGCAGCATAGCCCAAGGAATTATTTCTTTTCTAATGGTATGACTACAAAAATAAAATAGAATTAAGTACAGAATTAATACTAAAGAACAAAACAAGGAACTCAAAGACTTACTTTATCATTGGCAACATTACTAATGGCATGAACTTAAGTTAAATAGGTGCATATCAAAGTAACAGTGAATTAATACTGTACTAGAAAACACAATGTACGAGAGTGAAGATGGCACCTTTCAAAATAACACAGTTACTTGAGTTCCAAACATACACTCAAAGAGAGACACAGTAAACATGAATATCATCACAGGAATAACACACAAAAAAGGAAAAAAAAATACTTCTGTTTTACAATGGGAAATGAAACTAAAAGTTTTATAACAGCTTCTCTATTCTACTGCTTATTTTGTTTCACTAGGTCCTGCATCAGTGCCAAGTACGCGTCCTGCCTCTTCAAAAGATCATCATGCATCTTCCTCCGTTCTTCTGCATTATTTTTAAGGACTGTAAGAAGTTCATTTGAAGTACAATTTTTGAAACCTACAAAAGTGAGAAAATGTATTGATTGTGTCTATTATCATGCATGAAAACTTAAAATTCAGACAAGATGAAAAGCTTACGTTTTTGTGGTGGTTCTCCAGTTGCCACAGAGGCAGCAGCACTGGAGGGGACACTTAAACCAGAGGAGGAACTTGGACCAGAGGAGGAACTTGAACCAGAAGAGGAAACTGTAGAAAGAGGAGCCACCCATGGTTTTCCCCCAAATACGTCCTCTAACATCTGTAGACAACAGTTCTTTCACTCACTTATTCTTCTCTCATTTACATACAGTGAATGCACCATGCAAAATTTACCTCAAAGTATGGCCAGGAGCGGCGGTCATTTCCACTTTTGTTGTTGTGGTCCTTGATACTTTTATAAGTCTTTTTAAGACTTGCCATCTTTGTTTTACATTGGGGGCCTGTTACTTCATGACCCGTGTCATTCAGCATTCCCGCTATCATCTCCCATACCTTCTTGCAGCTAGTTTTACCACTGCTCATTTGGGGCTCCTTCTCCTTGTATGCAGCCACTAAGGCCTTGATGGCCCCATCTTTCCACCTGAATCCACTCACTGGAAAACACAAAATCTAAAACATTGCAAATGGAGAGAACAATGAAACTGGCATTGAACAAAATCATGACACTCACAGCTGTCAGCATCATCCGAGCAAGGGGAAGCAGGAGATGGCGATGCCGTACAAATAGAATCATCTGTTGAACAAGAGTAAATGTCACAAGGATGTCAAAAACACATGACCACTGAGATGTTTAATTCCTCGATGTCATTTGACTTTCCACTTACCACAAGAAGACACAACCTTCAAGTTAAAAAAGTCCATTACTTGGGCCTGGGCCCTCACTTTGTACACAGTATTGTCTGAAAATTACATCGAAATAATTAAATGGACACAAGAAACATGGAGAAGTGCCGGTTGCGTAGGTTATGCAAAGGTTCTCAGCATTATTATTGTGATTACTTACCGGTATTACTATGAACCATTAAATAATCGCCATCTGCCATTGCAGGGCTGCCATCTTCAGTGGTAATTAACCGATGGTCACCGTTGATCTCAAACAATTCGGGCAAATCCATTGTCACACTTGTCAAAACGGGGTTTCCCTTCGCGCCTTTTCACTGCTTCGCTCCTCACGACCCACCTCGCGAGCAGGGGCGTCGGGAGCGCGGCGGGAACGCGATCGGTGACGTCACGAGTGACGTCGCAGCGCCACACGGGAGCGTTGGTATCGCATACTGGACCGGCCATAGACACGCTCCCAACGCTCCGAAGCGTTGGGAGCGACAACTGGACCGCACCCTAGACCACGCACCCCGTGCTCGAGAGCCAACTTCCATCTTTCGAACGGTAGGAGGTACTGACTGCGGTTTTCGACGTTTGACTTTGCGGGCCGCGGCAATAGGAAACAAGGGCACCACACCACGCCTACTGCTCTCAAGACCTTGCACCCCGTCCTCGAGAGCCACATTGAAAAAACATTGTAACTCGAGAACCAAGTAAGCGATGCGTTTTAGAGAGATGAGGTTTGCGTTTCTGCAAAGCGCATGGGGGGGGGGGGGGTGAACGAGTACAGCCACTGGTCTCGAGACTAGGGACCCCGTCCTCGAGGAGCACATAACGACCGATGAAACTCGAGAACTAAGTGTCATATAGAAATGCGGTTTGCGGCACTGCACAAAGGCATCGTAGGGGTATGGCGAGCGAATACAGCCTCCGGTCCCGAGACCAGGGACCCCGTCCTCGAGAGTCGTCGAGCAGCGGATCAGTGACTCGAGTGGGTTAAGCTCGGTTAGGTTAGGGGAGACCTGGGTAGGTTAGGCTCAGTTAGGTAAGGGTAGTTTAGGAAAGGTTAACGGGCGTTGATGGCAAAAAGGCAATGTAATATACGTTCGGCTGCCACATGAGCGTAGCTTCGACCGGCCGGAAACAGCGACGCCCGCAGGGCGTCTTACTGAGTGGTTGGCCCCGCAGGGTCTTCCTTGGCCGAAGACAGCCGCCGGCAGGCCAAGGTAGGCGTGCGCCAGGCGTGGAGTGGTGGAACAGTGATTCGCGCTGAGCGAAGCCTGTTACGCCACGACGCGGTCTGGCGTACGCCTACCTTGTTTTAGAGGATACGGCGACGACTTTTATCTCAATTATGACGAAGTCAATTTAGCTTGACACATGCCTGATGACTACATACACTCAAAATGTCTACGGACAATTTTGTCCTTGAGCTGGGGCCAGATTTGAGCACACCTTAATCTGGAGACAATATCTCATGTACTCACTGAAAAACGAAGGGTGAGGTTTATCACGTAATTTGAGCGAAGCCTGTGTGCGTCACCTGTTTAGGGCGACGGACTTTCCATTACTTTATTAGGGAAATGAACCTCGCCATGAAAGGGAGACGTCCCCCAAACATCGCCCTTCTACTCTAATCGACAAACTGCAGTAACATCACCCAATAATTTGGGCGATCATTTTAAACGTCACTCTTAAAAAGTATAGAAATTTGAGTTAAATTGCTCCCCTCTTCTGAGGGTGAGGAACCTCACCCTACGATTTACAGTGCTTGAGAACAATTTTGTACTTTACGGTTGCAAAATTGTTTCTAGATTTAGATGTGCTCAAATCTGGCCCCAGCGGCAGAATTGTCCTTAGACGTTTAGAGTGCATCGCACTTAAGAAAATGTCGTCATTTAACGAAGTTTTCTTGATTAATTTCGTTTCTTAAAAAAGTCGTTTTAAAAACGACAATCTGTTAGTGCGCTACAAACACGTATTCTTGGTGCCCACTAACTCGTAAATATGAACATTTGAACGGACATTTCGAGTAAGGTGCAATTCTACAGTGACTGCACAGCGCTACGCCCGTTGTCCTACATTATTACACCGTTCATAAAGCGTAATCTTGTCACGCTCCTCCTGGACCTTCAGGAGATTTCTCCCTCGGGCATGAACGCAGTCGCTTGGGGTTATCTTTTATTGCACGTATAACGACTCACCCTTGCAGCACCGAAGATCAGTAGACATGTTACGATCATATCAGCTAGGGCCAAGACCGTATTAATGCCATCAAATATCAATAGCGTAACGATGATGTAGTAAAACTCTCCTGCAAGAAAAGGATCAAAACTTCAGCAACTAAGACCAGTGACTGCACTACCAGTAGTTGCCGATACACTCTAATGTCTATGGGACAATTTTGTACAAGGAAATGCGAGGGGTGACCCACTACCCACATTCATTGTACACCTGGAGACCCAACTCCCGAAAATCTGACTCACATTCCCCAAATTCTCCCACAATCCGAAACATTCGGCCACAATCCACGACATTCTCGTACATTCGCTTGCATTCCCAGACATTCTCGCACATTCTTCCACAATTGCCACAAATTCTCCCACATTCTTACACATTCTTAACACATTCCCGAACAAAGCTCGTGAAAACCTGTAAACAAATTCAAACATCCTCACACATTCCTTCACAATCTCATACATTCTCTTAAATTCCTACGCATTCTTATTCATTCCGTCACTCTCCTACATTCGCTGACATTCTCAGACATTCTTGCATCCCATTACACATCCATTCACATTCTCATACATTCCTTTCCAGTCTTACAACAATCTATCACATTCTCCTAACATTCTCGACAGTCTTTTACACTCGACGGCAGAACATTCTCATACATTTACACAAATTCTCACACATTCAGCACATTCTTCATTCAGTTGAACACGTTTTCAGGCAGTGGGTCCTCGATGAAATGTTACGTTTTTAAACAAAACACGACATTGAGACAATTTGTAGCCTAAAGGTGGGACGATTTTTAACATGTGAGATATAATTTGTCCCATAATTATGTTACAAATTGTATCTCGGTTATGTTTTGTATAAAAACGAACTATTTTGTGGGACAAAATAGTCCGACGACATTTAGTGTGTACAGCTTCCGCAAAAGCGTCGGCGGCCTTTGGAAATAAGTCAACAAATTGAAGTAAACTAAAAGCCTTTTCAATTTTAATTTTTACACCCAACAACGTAAGGCTAACTAAGCAATGATTAATTTCACAACCACCTTCTACTGGACATTGCGTGATTCTACGACCAAAATCATTGAGGTGCAGAAAATATACAATTTCACAGAAAAACCGAAAAAAGCTTTCAGATCCGCAACCCAACCCAACACTGTTAGAAAAAAAGTCATTTATTTGCATTATTGTCACTGTCATTTATTGAAGTGCTGTCGCCAATAAAAATGGCTGACCGATTGTCCAACGAAAGTGCTCGTTCATTTTAAAATTGTAGGAACAATTTGAGGATGGCTAAAGTCGACCATAAAGTAATTTCAAAGTAGTTTTGTCATTGCAGAATTGCGAATCATCGATCATCTTGCCATTTCAAAACAATATTTTATGTTGTTCGTACATGGCCTTACCCTTTTCCAAAGCAGCTATTTTAAAATTTAGGTTGCTAACAATCTGGCCCGTCCGGCCGTCGAACCTCGGTGCCAGTTTCGCTCCACCGGCACATGAGACTAGGACTTATGGATCCGCTACGGGTCCTCCCAGATCGCCCGATTCTGCCGCTTTTTGAATTGTGCACCGATATATCTCACGAATTACTGCGATTTTCGACCTGAGAGTGGTCTCATTCGAAAGAGGAGAGTTGAAACTGTGGCCAAAATTCAAACAAGTTGCCACTTGCCGCCACTCATTCGAGCGGCAGCGAGTTATCGCTCATTCGGCAGGGAGCCGGACCGGCTGGCCACCGCCACCGCTAACATCGCGTGTACGACTCGCTGTGATTTCGCGATTTAGCCCATTCCGAGTGTTCGCAAGTGTATGTTTAGGCCTTACAACAATTTTAAGAATTTTTACGAACATTTTGCGTCGATATAAGAGGCTACTTTAGTATTTGGGGATACGTAGCCGACTTAGGTTAGAGGCCCCGTAAGACGACGTGAAGACTGCCGGTCCGGCACGACCACTTTTGCTCAGGTAAGTGTTTTTACGGGGTGATTCGGCATGATTTCACTTTCATACCCTTTTAGGATAAATAAATACGCATGCCGACCCGAATTTGCGACCGCCGCGTCGTTTTTTTATACGAAATCCGGAATTTCGAGGAGGGAACCTAACCTACGGCTTTGTTTTGTTTCAGCATTATGGACCATGAGGAGGAACTCATACCAGAAGATGACAGCGTTTATGACGCAGTCGTCGATGATGAAACGTTTAATGCCAGCGATGCTATTTTAGAAGATAGTTTCTCTTCTCTTCCTGAAGAAATTAATCAGACCATCCCGCTCTCTCTGGATGCTGGAGCTACCTCAACACCCCAACTTGTGACACGATCTAAGAGTCGACTTGTGGCCTCTCCAGAATGCTCCACCAGGACAAGGGGTGGTGCTGCAGCAAGTCCTCGTTCCAGAGCGAGGCTTTCCACACCTAGCCGTACCCGATCAAGAACAAGAAACATCTCTCCTGCACCACCACCTATAGACTCTCCATCTAGTCGTACCCGACTTGATCGGGTACGACTAGATGGAGAGCCTGTAGGTGGTGGTGCAGGAGATGTGTTTTTTGTTCTTGATCTGGTACGGCTAGGAGAGTCTGGAAGCGCAGAGTAAGATTCAGGGAAAGCCTCGCTCTGGAACGAGGACTTGCTGCAGCACCACCCCTTGTCCTGGTGGAGCATTCTGGAGAGGCCACAAGTCGACTCTTAGATCGTGTCACAAGTTGGGGTGTTGAGGTAGCTCCAGCATCCAGAGAGAGCGGGATGGTCTGATTAATTTCTTCAGGAAGAGAAGAGAAACTATCTTCTAAAATAGCATCGCTGGCATTAAACGTTTCATCATCGACGACTGCGTCATAAACGCTGTCATCTTCTGGTATGAGTTCCTCCTCATGGTCCATAATGCTGAAACAAAACAAAGCCGTAGGTTAGGTTCCCTCCTCGAAATTCCGGATTTCGTATAAAAAAACGACGCGGCGGTCGCAAATTCGGGTCGGCATGCGTATTTATTTATCCTAAAAGGGTATGAAAGTGAAATCATGCCGAATCACCCCGTAAAAACACTTACCTGAGCAAAAGTGGTCGTGCCGGACCGGCAGTCTTCACGTCGTCTTACGGGGCCTCTAACCTAAGTCGGCTACGTATCCCCAAATACTTAAGTAGCCTCTTATATCGACGCAAAATGTTCGTAAAAACTCTTAAAATTGTTGTAAGGCCTAAACATACACTCGCGAACACTCGGAATGGGCTAAATCGCGAAATCACAGCGAGTCGTACACGCTATGTTAGCGGTGGCGGTGGCCAGCCGGTCCGGCTCCCTGCCGAATGAGCGATAACTCGCTGCCGCTCGAATGAGTGGCGGCAAGTGGCAACTTGTTTGAATTTTGGCCACAGTTTCAACTCTCCTCTTTCGAATGAGACCACTCTCAGGTCGAAAATCGCAGTAATTCGTGAGATATGTCGGTGCACAATTCAAAAAGCGGCAGAATCGGGCGATCTGGGAGGACCCGTAGCGGATCCATAAGTCCTAGTCTCATGACCGGCACCTCGGTTCGACAGGGGCCTCCGGCCCCTGCCTCGAGTCAACCGAAATGTGTCCGGTGGTACATATTTTTGTATCGATGAAAATCGCTAACCTCAGCTCGTCCCGACGCGCGACGGAGTGCGCCTTTTAGGCGCACTACAGCCCTAACCTAGCAAATCGAACAATTCTCATGAAACAGAACGCGACAGAATTTGAACCACCGTAAGTTTATCTACGTCAGAAAAGAAGTCTATCCTCCGAATTTTAAGTTTCTCTGTCAACGATAAGTCAGCGAACACACGTCCGCCCGAACAAACACCCGGCATAAGACTAAGCCCGGCTCCTCGCCGTTTCTGTCGAAACGTGCGGGACGGGCTAAAAATCGTGGCAATTCATGGTTCTTGTTTGTTTCTGGTGGGTGAAATTTCATATGTTATGCTTATACCTTTGACTAAGGTTTATAGGCACAAAAAAGAAATCAACATAATTTTTTTCAAAAAATCCTCGACAAACTCGCCCTTATTATTATGACGTAACCGTAAATTCGTCCACATCTAAAATATTTAAGTAAAATTGCCAGTATTGCCCAAAACTCACTGTGATGTGGATCTGCAGTCTGGGCAACGTTGGCGTGCTCAGGCTCGTGTGTTGTCGCCTCGTGATAGTGGATAACCACCGTTGTCGGGTCGTAGACCACATCGAAGTCGTCTCGAATGACCTCATCGGGCGTCTCGTAGTCATGGTACACGATGAGATCGGAGACCACGAAGTTATTCAGCGAAAGTAACTTCACAAGCGTGCACTCAAGCTCATCAGAATTTTTCAGGTGCCGACAAAGGGAAGCTGGCCCGTCTCACAGGGGAACAGAGCAATCTCAAAATAACTTTTCTAGCGATTACGTGCTCTTTTCAAAACAGTGTCATAACTATTTGAGGACGGCAAGACCCTCCATGAATGTTGTTGTGAAATCTCTTGTGAATTTCTCTTTTAAAATGATTCAAAGGCAATTGCAAACTTTTCAAAATTATAAATTCAGCTATTTCTAGAACAAATGTGGACAGGCAACAGAAGTCCGCAACAACTTTCTTTATAATACTGATGATTGTGTCCAAATTTTTGTCGACATTAGTACGTACAGTGATTTTTACGATTGAGCGGCCAAAATGACTAAGTTTTAGACCCACCGACAAGCACTTTCAGCTTATGGCTATGTCCTATCATTATGAACGGTTGGTTAAAATTCAGGTACAAAAACAATGGTATTTGACAGTGAACTTGAATTCAGACACAACACATGGCAGATACGCAGCATTCGTATGCACGCGCGAGCATTGATACAATGCTATCGCTGTAGGCAAGGTCACGGTCGCAGCTGTTTTATTCCATGGGGACCTAACTTTTTTAAGAAGATGATATCCCCCCCCCCCCCTCCCATACTGATAGTTAACGAAAGTTAAGATACAGTAGGGTCGGGCCGCTGATGGGCCGAGGTGTGACTACGCCCGAGCTTGCGTTACACACAAATTCATAATATGCAATCGAAAAGCTACAAATTAAACATGGTTATTGTTGCATAAAACGTGAATCAGAATACAAAATTACAGTACTCGCTAAGGAAAGCTGTCAGCTCAGCCTCGGTCCCTCCAGGCCTTCGCTAGTTATGTCACATCTTCGATGGCAGATAATTTAAATTTTCCCAATGCGCTTGTCAAACAGAACGTCAAAAAAGACGTTAAAAAGTAACTGTTGCGTGTACGTTTCTTGCTTGTGTATGTGCAAATGCTGCGGTCGCGTTACAAGCTTTTAATCTATCAATGAAAGAATGGCCCTCACATTTTCCGTTTTCGAGGGTAACGGTATGAAAGACTGACGACCAACGTCCTTCACTTAAAACTTGAGCTCTGTCATTTTTATCGATGATATACTAGTATTCCGTCTGCAATGGCGATTGGCGGCTAACGTAACCTCGACTGGGCCTCACCACGCTCACGCTCGCTAGTATTAATGTTGTGGCCCGCAGTGATAGGCTGCAGTAGAAGCCTCTCTTCATCTTGAGGGTAAACGCCATGCTCCTTCTCTGAAAGTACCGTAAATATATGAGTTAGCATTTTTTATCCGCTTGGACGTGGCTATAGCACAGAATTAGTATCTTATTCAGTCTTCCTATGTACACGGAAACATGTTGCAGGCCTAACTAATTTCTTGCCTGTCAGGCGGACAGCCAAGAATTTAGCTGAAACAGCTAAATACAGATTCTCGGGTCCAGTGCCCCTCATACCCCGAAGCCAGCGGTAAGTGCTAGCACGCACACAGCACATAAAAGGAGACATGTAATGTCTCGCAAATCTTTCCCTTTGTATTTGGATGGAAATAACATTCTGAAAACTGAACACGGACATCGAAGATGGCGCACGGAAAAAAACGGACTAGTTGAGACAGCTAATACGTTAGCTGGTAGCGGTTCAGCTTACAATCTTAGACGTAGAAGCTAAGATTTTCTCCGCACTGCGAGCAACTTTTTTCTTTTTTCCGGCAGTGTACCTTGTTTGTACGGAAGCCAACGCATTAGCTCTCAAGACTAAGGGGCCGTCCATAAAGTACGTCCAGGTCCGAAGGGGGGGGGGGGGGGCGAGAACGGACGACGACGGACGGCAGGGGGGGGGGGGCGTGCGGTTCGGACGTCCTTTAATTTAATTGCAAAATCAAGCATGGTTGAGCGATGGACGAAGCGAGACGTCGGAGCCGTCGCTACTCCGCGCGTCGGGCAGCCGCCGGTGCGGGCCGAGCCGAGCGTCCCGGCAACCAATGACGAGCCGAGCTTCCCGCGCCGCTATGTGTTATTTTTTAAAGTAAACACTTTAATTGCAACTGTTTTTTTTAATCCATACACAAGAATTGTAAATTTGTAGCATTTTGGCATTTTTTTTTGCGAAAACGGACGTCCAAGGGGGGGGGGGGGGGGGGGTCTTGGAAAACGGACACGAGCGGACGGAGGGGAGGGGGGTCAAAATTCACGAAAATGAGCGGACATACTTTATGGACGGCCCCTAATAAATTCAAGTCGTCCGGAAAAATAATGACACGGGATTCGAACCCAGGCATCTGGATTCAGAATCCGGCTCGGAGACACTCAGCCACGAGAACACATGGGCGCATATCATGCCCTGAATCAATCTGTTTCTAAAAATCGCTTGACATCATATTAGCGCTCAGAGCTAACGCATTCGCTGCTGTAATCATCTGCACGCGCAGTAGGCCAGGTAAGGTAGCGGCCTGCTGGCACGGCCAGGGCGTAATCTAAGATACAGAAGCGTCTCTTTCCTCAGAGCTAACCACAGATTTTCAATCGCAGCAAATTATCAAATTCGCCCCGACGGCCAACAGGATTTTACCCAGAGTGGCCAAATATACGGCAGGCACAACTGAGGCGGTCAGCTAAACCGCTACCAGCTAACACATCAGCTGTCTCAGCTAACTTTTAGCTGGCGTAACTGAGCCATTTTTTTCCGTGCGGACTTACGCTGGAGCATCGGGGATCTACGGGCTCCATGTGGCATATCGGAGACAGCTCTCGCCATCATAATATTCCTCTTTGAGCCCGGCTTGGCTAAAGTGAAATAATCTATTTGGAGCAAAATAATCGATTTTTGCGTGCTGTTTACAACGACAAACTGGTGCTTCCTGAATGAGCTGAGTGTCGACGGGCAGTGATCACTTTTGCGGCGAAAAGAGGCTCAAACACAATCGTACAGTGTATCCCCACTCCTACTATGCAACACCTCTTCTCAGTGCGCGAAGCAGGCGCAGGTAGGCACAAACCTGTCACCAGTGCTATAGAACAAATTTTGCGTAGTTTCCTATGGGTAAGGTATTAACACAGTTGGCACGACCAATGTCTTTATTGATTAAGGGACAAGCACGAAATTACACCACGGAAACTCAGAATTTGTTCAACACAAAGACTTTTCGCCGCGGTAAGTGAGAACGTGATGCCATACCGAATTCCAATTATCTGTATCTAAATTTCATGCTTGTCTTGAAATCAATAAACACATTCGTTGTGCCAACTGCAATGTAATAGTATATTCCGTCACTTAAAGGCAATCCTCAGACTGAAAACGAAAAGGTCGTCACAGACGAAGTGATGATTAAGTATCGTCACACAAAATATTTTAGGTCAGATAGAAATTCTTTTAGAAGTCTTTTCCAAGTTGTAGTGCTACGATGATCCGTTTGTCACGCGACATAATTGAGTGACAGATGACTCTTCGCATGATTTCTAGGCATTTGACGTTTTCCATATTTCTGCGTGCCTGGCCGCGTTGGGATCGATATCCGAAAAGTTTTGTAAAGTCGTTTTGTCAGGTCGATTTAATCGGATTTGACCGCTTATTATGGTCATAATATTTCGAATTAATATCGAATATTCGTCAAAACATGAGTTGTGTCGAAAAAGCGACTAATTATTCTAAAGACGAATAAATACATACACTGAAATAGTGTCATTTTCTCTGTAAGGTATTGTCGTATTTAAACGACTTTTTGAAGGAACAAAGTAATTCAAGAAAACTTCGTAAAACACCGACATTTTCTAGTACGATATATACTCTAAAACCTCTAAAATCTAGGCCATTTCCCCTCTTTACTGTGGAAGGGACCTGCAAATTCCTAACGATTTTGGTGAAAAAACGAAGAAATCTTCATTATAAATATCCGTTTAAAAACTGAGGGCTTCAGTTTTCAATTAATGAAACAAACTTTGTCGACTGAATTTTTTAGGTGTTGATGAAGAATTAGTCGCCTTTTCTAACGAAGTCCTTGTTGTCATGACACCTGACAAGTCAACTTGACCAAACCTTTCTGAGAGTATGGCTCTTAACTCACGGGCCAGAGAGCGTTCTGCGTCGTGCTGCGGCCACTGAGCGCAGCGTGCAGAGCTGCTGTCAGACTGCGGGAGCCGTGTTTGCAGCCCACAAATACGTAGAGCTGCTGGGCCCGCAGGCATCTGAGTGGCTGGGCGGCGAGGCCGGCGGTTCTAATCGGAGTGCACCCATGCGGCCCTGCGTTTGCTATCTATCGGCCGCAGTCCTGCTCTACCAGCGTGTGAACAGTCTGTGTGGTTCGGACCGTGACCCTGATTACAATGCTAAGAATGTCCCCCGAACATTAAAACACGCTCTTAATAAGTATCGAGAGTTAAAGGGATGAGGTTGGCTCCCGTCAATGGACCTAAACTATGAAAAGTCAAGTTTTTGGTTGAACTCCACCTCCCCCTCAGACTCCTACCCTTTAAGTTACAGGATGGTCTTTGACGAACCGTCGCCACTTCGGGAGCGTATGAAGAGGGCATCTAAGGGAGTACTTTGATATTGGACATTTCGGGTCGGGAATAAAAACAAGGTAGGCGTACGCCAGACCGCGTCGTGGCGTAACAGGCTTCGCTCATCGCGAATCACTGTTCCGCCACTCCACGCCTGGCGCACGCCTACCTTGGCCTGCCGGCGGCTGCCACTTGACGAGTAGGACCCTGCGGGGCGAGTCAGTAGGACGCCTTGCAGGCGTCACTATCTCCGCACGGTCGCAACCACGCTCATGTTCTGGCTTCCGAACGTATCTTACATCAGCCTTTTCTTATCAATGCCGCTCAACCAGTCCTAACCTACCCTTTCCTGCCCGAGCCTAACCTACCCAGGCCCCTACTAACCTAACCTAACCGAGCGTAACCCACTCGCGTCACTGATCCGCCCCTCCACGACAGGCGCATGGCGCGTACTGACCTCACCTAACCGGCGGATATTAATTTTTGGTACTGGATATTCGCACAAGATGTGCCAATAGCGCACCCTCCCTTACGCGCACAAATTGTGCGAATAAGGACAAGGTGGCTATTCGCACAAGTGCAATATAAAAAAATAATGCACTCGTGCGAACAGCTGCGACACACGGTTTCGCACAAGTTGTGTCTATTCATTCGACTCTGATAATCGCACAAGTTCGGTATAATCAGCCGTATGTCGTATATTAAGCTCGTGCGAACAGCTACAACGCAAGCGACCGCACAAGTCGTGCGGTTTTTTCATCCCCGTTAATCGCACTCCTGAACGGGTCCGCCGAAGCCCCGCCCACCGCCTTCTCCGTCGCCAACCGCCCCTTTTCGTCGTTTGGGTCCTTGCGATCTGTTGTTTCGCTGCCCTGCCGCTAAACTGCCTCGCATTGCGCGTTATTTTCGGTTGAATCCTTGCGGAAGACATAGGTCTTCGATTAAAGTAAGTATTTAAGACTTTCGCATATGTTAATCATAGTATCACAGAGTCCTAAACCACTTAAATTCAAATTAAAAACTGGCCATGCTTTCGTTAGGTTATGTAGTGCCATTTTGGTGGCAATGTGCTTGCCTAGCTCAGTTCTGTCTATTCTAATTTCACTGCCAGCCTACTTCTCACTGTGCGTTTGAATCCTGCAGCATGGCGCCCATACAGGTGGGGCAAGTGTTCAAATCTTTCGAAGAGTTTGAAGAGGCCCGCAAGCAGTACGAAATGCTGAACCACATGAAATGGGTGACCAAGTCCACCTCCAGCATCTCGCAGGAAAACAAAATTAGAGCCGCTGATGGGCGCCCGCTGATGAACCCGAATTTGAAGCACAAGAACATTAAGTTCATCTGCAAATTTGGTGGGGTGGCGAGAAAGAAGAGCAAAGGCCTACGCACACATCTGTCGTGAGTATCCTATGTATCATGCACTTCCTGTGGTGTTCTTATTATGTGTCTAATAATCTCTCTGATGTCATGCATGCTATAGTACCTGGAAGATCGAATGCCCAGCAATGCTGCATTTGGTTGCGCACACCACTGATGGCCTGACTGTTGAGAGGTGGCTGAGGCCATTACAACTGTTGTCATAGACAAAGACCATTCTGAGGCTGGGGCCATTGCCCAAGTATTTCCGAATGTGTCCATTCAGCTGTGCAATTTCCACGTTGCCAACACTTTGAACAAAGCGTCATCAAAGGAGAGCAAGGAAGTCAGAAGAATTTTGGATGATCTTAGGATATGTGCTGAGGAAGATTCATTTAATGAATTATGTAATGAATTGAAAGAGTGTGCTTCTCCAAAGTTCTGGGCCCATTACGAAAAAAATTGGATGACCTGTCCACTTGCCTGGTCATTCAGAAGTAAGAAAGTTGCTCCTAATCTTGGCAACAACACAACAAACAGGATTGAAAACTGGAACGGAAAGGCTAAAATGGTAAAGCTTTTCTTGCACGTCCTGCTCTAATTGTATTCTCTCCTCTGAAGGTTGTCGATGTCGATTCATCACTTTATGATTCATTGAAAGGGCTGTTGAGTCTTGTTTTCAGCCGAGAGGAAGATGTTCGGAGAGTTAGCACAGCGGCTCAGGTCAAACGTCGCTACATTTCTAATAGTTCAGACCCCGTGGTGGATGAAATGGTTAATCACTTGACTTGGTTTGCCTCTGATTTAATCATGTGGGAAAAGGCGGAAGCAGCGAAAGCTGTTGTAAGGCCCTCCACTACAGTAACTAGTTGTGATTGTTCCCATTTTATTAACTATGTTGGACTCCCATGCCGCCACATCATCAAGATGAGGATAGATGAAGGTAATTCTTATACTTGTATTGCCATCTATGCCTAAGTGAACAGGTATAAATCATTTCAAAATTTTCAGATTTACCATGGTACGACTCAGAGTCTTATCATCCTAGATGGAAGTTGAGTACATCTACTGCCAACCGTTCCCAGCCGCCTGCTGCTCTGGGAAGAGTAGTGACAATGACGGTGCCAGAAAAGGTGATACCTAAGACAGGCCCTGAAAAGTTTACCAAGGCAATGACTTTGCTCAAGAAAATGGCTAATGTTATGGCTGCTAGTGGAGACCTACAATTTGGTGTTCGCTACAAGTGTATGAGCGACATTTTTCACCAGATCTGGGCCAAAGGACATGAAGTTCACTTGTCATCGGTAGTGGATGACAAAATTGTTCCACTCTACTCAGGTAATGTACATTACCTTTCATTCAGTGTCGACATGTCAGTAGTCTCCATGTTAATTTTCATTTGGACTGTCTACTTCTCAGCTGTCAGAGATGAGAATGCTGTGGAAGCTACCAATGAAAATAGAACTGCAGCCATGAGTGAAATTCAGAAAGTGGGCACTTCCGTCAGCACAGAATCTAGTAGCAGACCGCCGGAAGTTTCACGAAGCAATGTAGATGCTGAAAGTATAGAGCCAATAATCACAGCTCTGGATGTTTCTGCAAATTCTACAGTGAATGAGGATCCTGAATCTTCACCTCACACTCTCATAAGTATGTAATGTATTTTATTTAAGCCGATTATTTAATACATCATTGCAAGCATGTGATGCAAATACCGATGCTTTCTTTCAGATGAGCTGCTTGATGATCACGATGATACTGTCCTCCTTGCTGCTATTACTGAAGCAGAAAACACTATCCTGAAGCCTCCTTCAATGTGCTTCTGTAATGTTCCAGCCATAAGGTGCAAATCTAAATTCTGTATTTGTGTATTCTGTGCATCTGTGTGTGTATTCCACAATTTCCAAATTATATACTCAACTTTGTGCTGTTCCAGGCTAAATACTACATTAACATCAAAAATGAAAGGTAATCCATTCTTTAAGTGTAAGGAGAATGCATGCAAGTTCTGGCAGACAGCGCCAAAGATGGGAGGCCCCAAGCGACCCCGAACAACGAAGAAGAAAACAGATGGACATGACCATGGAGGTACTGCAGGAGGTGTGAGTGAACCCGACCCGAGACCACATCAACCAACGTGCATGGTGTGTACTGATGGCAATGCACCAACAGGGATGCACACGTGTATCAATTGTGATAAGGCAGTACACATCTTCTCCGAATGTTCTCTGCCCATACCAAATCAAGATGACGAATTTGTGTGGCGTGTTCTAATAGTATGTAGACATTTTAATGTGTAATAGAGCCTTGCCTACATGTGATACATTTTTTATCAGCTATGGACTTGAATTATGTTCAGGTACTACAAATCCATCACAGATTACATCTGAGCCTGAGCCTGGTACTTCCAAATCAATACATATTATTGAAGGTTGGTAGTTTTCCTTTGCCTTTAAGTATTGATTTCTATCTACTGGGGCCAAATATCTCGTTAGGCATTGACATGTTTTAATTCTTTTATCAGCAAAGTCATCTAGGGAGGAAGTGAAGGCCGCCATCGGGCGAATTGTGATCCCACCATCTATCAAGCATAAGGGAAGGCCAAAGGGCCTGTTGTTCTTGGTATGATTTAAGCTTTCTGAGCGGAGGAATCGAGGCAGAAAGACGGATTGCACGTCAGCGGAAAGATACTATTTTATTCAAAGAGTGGAACCGGAATGACCACAAAACAGAGATGACGGAAACAGGAAGCCAGAGGGGGGGGGGGGGGGGGAGATGCAGACAAGAATAGAAGGCAGAGGGACTCAGTGTTGCCAACCAAATTTCAGACATTAAAAACAACACTCTCCCTGAATGCAGGAAATTTTACAAACTACACAGGTACAACCAAAACAAAAAAAAGGAAAAAAATGGTGCATAAAGTTAACAATACTATAATTGAAAGACAACGGCATATGGCCTTAACAATTCAAAATATAAAAGGCACCCAAGAATTTTACTTTTACACATCATTTCCAAAAAGAAAGTCATCAGGTTGCACCCAAGCTTGAACACATTGAGTATAATACACAGTAGTCAGAGGAGAAATTACAGCTTAAGCAAGCAACGTTACAATCCTTAGTCACAATGAGTTTCACAAACGAATGGTAAGTTAATTTAATCAGCCATCATAAGACCAATGGCCTTCAAACACCTTTGAAGTTTGACTCGGTTTAGCGGCTTCGTGAGAAAATCCGCTGGCATATCCTGCCCTGGCATAAACTCTACCTTAAGTGATCCCTCATCAATAAACTGTCTTACATAATGATAGTGCACATGAATATGCCTAGATCTCTTAGTATCATGGAGGACCATTGCTTGAGCTGATTTGCTGTCATTGTAGAGTGTCACTTGCTCTGGGCAAAAGTCAGGATGCAACTCCCTCAGGAAATTGCGCACAGCCATCAGTTCTGCACTGGTGTCCGAGATGGCGATGTACTCTGAACCAGCACTGCTTCGTGTGGAGTGTCTTTGTTTCTTCGCCTCCCACACGACGGGTCCACCAGCCAAGGTGAAAAGAAAGCCAGTGTAGGACTTCCCAGTCAGGTTGTAGTGGTCAGCATCCGTGTAGGCAGCCAATTCTCTCCCGGTTTGCTGAAACATGAGAGAGTGGTTCACACTTCCGCACAAATACTTCAGAGTTCTCCTTGCTTGGCACCAACTCTCCTTTGATGGACACGAGTTGAATTGGCTCAAGTAACTAACAGGAAAAGCTAAGTCTGGCCTTGTGCAAATGGCCAAGTACATCAGCGAGCCAACAAGCTCCTGGTACTTCTTTTGATCAACTGGGTCAGAGTTGGCAGCTGGAGGGGTTACCGCATTGTCTAGTGGTGTCGAGACAGGATAAGCTTGGTCCATGTCAAACCGCCTCAGGACTTCCTCGGCATAGCGTCTTTGGTCCAACTTGAAGCCGTTCTTCACCCTGCTGACGCGCATCCCCAGACACTCTGTTGCCTCTCCCAGATCTTTGACAGAGAACCTCTCGGCCAGTGCTTCCTTGATCCGTGATAACTCCACTTGCAGCCTACCAAAAAAAAAGAAATCGTCAACATACAGGGCTACCACAGTTATGTCATCACCAGACCGTTTGAAGAATATACAGGGCTCAATCATGGATTTCTCATAGCCGAGCTCAGCCATGGTGGCGCAGACATTCTCATACCACACTCGAGATGCTTGCCTCAAACCGTATATAGCTTTGGTGAGCTTGCAGACCTTCCCAGCATTCCCCTTGCTGACAAAACCCTCCGGCTGCTCCATGTACACATCTTCCTTGAGTTCTCCATGGAGGAAGGCTGTGTTTACATCAAGGTGATGGACTTGCATTACCTTCTCAGCTGCGAGAGCAAATAACAGTCTGATTGCGGCCTGCCTGGCTACGGGCGAGTGAGTCTCAAAATAGTCAACCCCTGGGCGCTGGGTAAAACCCTTGGCCACGAGTCTTGCCTTGTACCTGCAATCACTACCATTTGCTGACCTCTTCACCTTGAAAACCCACTTGCATTTGACAACATTCACATCAGGTCGGTCAACCAAGGTCCAGGCTTCATTGTCCATCATGGACTGGTACTCACTAGTCATTGCCTTCTTCCAGAGCTCTGCGTCTCCTCTCTCCATTGCTTCCTTGACGGTGATAGGGTCTGCTTGCCCGACTCCACTCTCAAGGGCCAGATACAGAATCATGTCGTTGCTTAGGTGAGCTGGAAGTTTCTTGATCCTTTGAGGGCACCCTGCGCCGTTCCCATCTTGGTGCTGCTGATCCAACTCGGTTTCTTCAATTGTAGAAGGGTTCCAGCCGGGATCATCAACGCTATCTGGGTCAGAAGAAGGATTAGTTGACTGAAAAATTTCAGGTTCACCTGAAGGATCCGTCTCCTTCCTCTCTGGAGGATTCTCGCTGCTGTTTGGGAACCTTGTTTCCACAAAGTGTACATCTCTTGCAACAGTGACACAACCAGGGCTGTCGTGGGGAACAACAAGATAGCCCTTGCTTCTCTCACAGTACCCAATGAACCAGTGTGGTTTAGATTTAGGATCATACTTCTTCCTCTTTTCTTTAGGAACCAGCACATGGCATTCACACCCAAAAACTTTGAAATGTGAAATGTCAGGTTTCTCCCCAGTCCATACCTGTTCAGGAGTGACACCAGACAAGGCTCTTGTTGGCACCCTGTTCTTGATGTACGTAGCCGTGTTCACTCCTTCAGCCCAGTACCGCATGTCCATACCAGCAAAGATTATCATGGATCTCGCCTTGTCGTTCAATGTTTGGTTCAATCGTTCCGCAATGCCAGCCTGCTGTGGGTTGTATGGCACTGTTGTCTGATACTCTATTCCCTCGGCCTTGAGAAAAGAAAGCATACTAGTGTTATCATATTCTTTACCGTTGTCAGTCCGAAGACACTTGATCCTTTTGCCAGTTTGGTTCTCGACCAATGCCTTGAATTCCTTAAACTTGGATACAGCTTCGCTCTTGGCCCTTAAAAAGTACACAAACGTCTTCCTGGAAAATGCGTCAGTAAAAGTGATGAAATACAGAGCACCTCCCCAAGAAGGAGTCTCCATCGGGCCACATACGTCACTAACAATTAGATCAAGTAATTCCTTGCCCCTAGTTGGTTTGGACTTCTTCGGAAACGGTTTCTTCCGCATCTTACCCTGCAGACATGCAACACAATCAAAACTTTCAGAATCAGGAAAATCGATACCTGTTGCCAATCCGTCTCTGAGCTGTTTCATCTGACAGGAGTTCAGATGGGCTAATCGACGATGCCATAGATCAAACTGGTCCTGCTTGCTGCTCTCTGTTGCCAAGGAAGCCTGATGCCGCTCCTTAACCTTTGCAGTATCCAGCAGGTACACTCCATCTTCGGCTCTGGCAGACATCTCCACGGTGCCTCCAACCTCAAAGTTATCCTTGTGGAAGATCCTGCAACGGCTCTCATCAAAAACAAGTCTCCAGCCTTTCACAGCCATCTGATTGACTGAAAGGAGGTTAGCCGCTAGGTTAGGAACAAACTGCACTCCCTCAATGGTTCTCTGGTTTCCACCGACCGTGACAGCTACATTACCTAGTCCTTTGGCCTGCAGAGAAGAGTTGTCAGCAATTGTCACGGCTCCATTGGCAGATTGCAGACGATCAAACAGCTCAACATCACGAATCCAGGATCCATGTTGACGTTCGTCTGCCGGGCCTCACCGCCGCCATTGCTGCGTACATGCACGTTTTCTTCCCGCCACCGCCTTCTGGCTTCTTGCCACCTGACTTGTTCTTGTTCCCGTCATTCCCTCCCGATGAATTCGAGCCCTTGTCCTTGCTTGAGTTGGAATCAGAGTTGTTCGACTCCTTTTTCTTGCTTGGACACTCACGTTTCATATGGCCAAGGCCGCCACATCCGTAACACTTGGGCTCCCACTTCGGTTTGGGGTTCGAACTTGACCGTGCTCGTCCTCGCCCGGCGAACAGAGCAGTAGCCGATGTTCCCGGCTCGTCCGACATCCTAACATTATGAGACAACAACCTGTCCCTCACCAGTTCTGATGTCACTTGTACTCCCGAGTTTTCAATTGCCAAAACAAAAGACTCATACTTGCTGCCAAGATTGTTCAACATGATGACACCAACGTACTCGTCCGGGAGTGGAGAGCCGATCTCATGCAGCTGCCTCGCTGTAGACATGACTTCGTCTATGTACTCTCGGACGGTACCGAATTGTTCAAGTTTGGCATTGAAAATACGCATCTGAAGAAACATCTTTCTTCCTAGGCCCTTAGCCTCAAAAGCTTTCTGGAGTGCATCCCAAGCCCCTTTAGCTGTGTGTACGTCCGACGGGATATTCACCTGGGCGGCTTCTTCGACGTACAGACAGATCTTTGCAAGTGCCCGTCCATCGAGTGATGGATCCGGCTCTTGCTCCGTCCCAGCAACGTACCCCCAAAGTCCCTCATGAAGTAACAGCATGCGCATGTTAAACTTCCAACTTAAATAGTTCTCAGGGCCACTTAACTTGCGTACATTGCTGGGTAGGGCTCCGCCCGATGCGGCCAGCACTCGATGCCGCTGATTCCGGTTCCTATCTTCTTGATCGTAGTCGTGGTCTTGCCTTCTTCGCCTTGCCGGCATGGTGACAGTAGCAGTAGCAGACGAAAAACGTGGATTTCACTTGATTTCACTTCACTTCCTAGACTGGCGTTAACTGGGGCCCATAACCTGTTGTTCTTGGTATGATTTAAGCTTTCTGAGCGGAGGAATCGAGGCAGAAAGACGGATTGCACGTCAGCGGAAAGATACTATTTTATTCAAAGAGTGGAACCGGAATGACCACAAAACAGAGATGACGGAAACAGGAAGCCAGAGGGGGGGGGGGGGGGGGGGAGATGCAGACAAGAATAGAAGGCAGAGGGACTCAGTGTTGCCAACCAAATTTCAGACATTAAAAACAACAGGGCCTAAAAAAGACGTGCACCAAATTTTCCTACAAAATGAAAAATGAAGGAAAAAGGCCTCGTAAGAATTTTTATTCCAATTATTCTAGCTGAATCGTATAAAAGTTTTGAAACTTCGCAGATATGTGTTTTCTGTGTTCGAGGTGGTGTGCTCCTGTCTCTAGAGGAAAACCGGGAGGTTGAGGAGCAAAACCGTATCTTTCGTGGTCGAAATATTCCTGACTCTGATGTTTCTCCAGATGGAAGCAAATGGATAGTCAAGTCACAGACGGACAGGGTGGAATTTCACACCGTCACAAGGAAATCAGGGTCCACATTGTGTCAGTGTGCTCCAAGCTCCACAGACTTCTGTCCACGTTCTCTTACTTGTACATGCAAGGACAAAATCAAGCTGTGCAAACACATGTACAAAATAGCAAATTTCTATGGTGGTAACGATGCTGGTTTGTATTTATTGCGGATGTTGCATGTATCAACAAAAGGGAGTGTGATAGTGTTCATTGAAACATGTCACAAATGAAGTAAGTGACATATCTGTTAGTGCAAATCTTCTTGTTTTCTTTCGGGTTTATGTGCTTCACGTAGTGGCATGTTGATGCTTAGCTTGGGTCAAATTTTCTTCTAGCAACTGTTATATACCTTTCTAGATGCTTATATTGATTTGCGTTGTAGCAGATGAACACTGTCATGTAATATTTCTGTCTGATTACAGTTCCAGGATTACTTGTGGTAGAAACATTTTGCATTAGTGTGACACTTGTCCTTGACAAAAAGGGAAAGAATTTTATTTCTTTAGAGTACTTTATTTGATAAATGTCACATGCAAAATGTTTCTTCTCACATATTTGGACGATTTCTCTCGTGATAATTTGTCGCTCAAGGAATGAAGAGATCTGAGGATAGGTGAGTTTGCATGCAATTGGAACGACCAGTGAAACTGGAAGCCTTAATTCATTATCAGCAGAGGTACATTAAAAGGAATTTCTTAAATAATTTTGAATTACGTGACCACTAACTAACACCACTGCTGAGTAAATTTTGAAGAGCCAAGTGTCTGTTTTGCTGTTAAGAAGTTTTGAAAATTACATGCCTTGGTATGATACTCTTTGCCAAGTGTCCGGCTTTGCAGACAAGTGCAGAGTAGTTGGTACCTTTTAGTTGGTAATTTGCATAACTGCTGTGCATGTGTGTGTGTAAATGTGCAAGGCCATTGATTGCTCATGATTTTTAAATAGGGTCCTCGTCTTCTCTGACTACTGAAACTTCATCTACAAGTGTAGCTACAACCGCTGGCTCCACAGATGGTAGCAAACCCAGCAAGGAGAAAATAAAGTTTTCATTCTCTCCTTTCAAAATCCCTGTTTACACAAATACCGGAAAGGGTAACATGGAAATCTGTGTCTATGATTTATTAAATCCATAATTTAAATTTTTATGTATTGTCCTTTTTTCCTTGCGTCAGAGGAGCTATGCTGTGTGTGCCTGGAAAGCAGTGGTGGCCATAAATGTTGCAGGTGCAAAAGAGCCGTCCATTATGACAACTGCTCTGTGGCATCACGTGATCAGGGAGCCGGCATTAGATCCTGCATGCACTGCACGTGTGGTATTTGCAAAGAAGTGCTGTCTGCAGAGCACGCCTGTCGGTGCTCTGAATGCCTCACCACCACTTTGCTGCCCTTCAGTAATTGCTACAGGTGTTTGAAGGCTATGCATGTCAACTGTAGTTCACAAATAGTCGACGAAAAGAAAGGGAGCAATATTCAAAGGATTTGTTCATCATGCAACTTTTCTAAGGGTATGAATGCATGTACCATGTCTAGCCTCCTAACCATCAATAATAGAATAATGTTCAATGTGAAGTGATGTTTTCCATTTCATTTCCAGAGCACAGTATGACATTGTTAACAATGCTGGAGATTGATGGTGGGATGCTCCAGGACGCCCATCTGAATAGGGCGTCATTAATGTTACGGAAGCAATTTCCGGACATAGGTTCTCTCCACACCACCCTCTACGTGCAGGCCCTTGAGTCATTTGGTGATCTGAAGTACGACCCTGTATCCAAAGACACTGATTGCATACAATTTATGTATACTGGACGTAAACACTGGGTGACATGCACAATAGAGAAAGGTAAAGTAGGTGACTGTCATGGTGATGAGTGTGTGCACAATAAGGTTTTTTTTATCCTCTGAACTTAATGTTGTAGGTGGTGTTACCCCTGTTATTCTTGATTCCTATGCTGCTTTGGGGACAACCTCAGAGACAGAGACGCAGTTAGCAATGCTGATGAACTGCCAGACTGAAGCTTTCCAACTTACTTTTCCCTCATGCGCACAGCAGACAGTAGGGGACAATTGTGGGTTATTTGCAATTGCGCATGCGACCCATTTCGCCTTTACAAGGAGAATTGAGTTTGTCAATTTTGATGAGGAGAAGTTGCGACAGCATTGGAATGACTGTATTCTCAAGGGTGTCCTGACCTGCCTCCCCACAAAGCATGGGAAAAAGAAGGCCTCCAAACTTAGACATAGTTTAACATCTGTTTACTGCACATGCAGACTACCACAACACTATGACAGCAGTAAGATGTATGGATGTGAGGAGTGCTCTGAATGGTATCATCCAAGACGTGTGAATTTGTTGGAGCCTCCAGAAGGGGACTACATCTGCGAGTCGTGTTCAGGCAATAAACAGGGATAACTAGTTTTCTGTACAGTAGTAAAGGAAAGTGCTACTTCTTTTCCTGTTTCTTGTCTTCTTATTCAGGTCATGACGAGAAACAGAAACGTGTACAGGAATCATTTACTCATGTCGCACTCCTATTTTGATATTCCATATATTATTCTATATGAGTTCTATGCAAAATAGGATATTCTGGGTTGGATACTGATCTGTTTGAATTTGTTCAATACTTGTATTAAGTTGTTTAGAAATAATTTTGTAACTTTGGGGTTTATCTACGCTTAGCAAGAAACTGTCGACTCAAGGGCGAATACGAGTCTGATATTTTGTTTATTTATTTTTTTAATTATTTTTTTTGAATAAGACACGTTATTCTTTTGATCCGTCCGTTGTTTCCTTGAGCTTGCATGTGATTTTCCCTTACAACCCCTTTACACAATACCACAGACAGAACTGCATCATATTTTTTGTATGACGACACGTGCATCAGAGGTGCTTGATCAGAAGCTGTCACATGCGCCCTGTGCTACGGGATGACTGACATTAACCATTAACAGTCCAGCCTGTGCGAAGGTGAATCACTGATAAGATCCCATGTCCACCCTCCAAAAGTCCTTTCACTCCACACAAGAAGGGGAAAAAACACTACATGTGGGGGATGATTTGTGTTCTAGTTTCCTAAATTACTTTTACAGATGTCATGGCATTTTCGATTGGTAGTCTGGGAGAGGCCTCCGTCATCGGTATGATCCAGCTGGATCCGGCATTTGCGGTGTTGAAAATTAAAACTTGTGAGAATAACGGTGACAGACTTAATCGCACAACTCGTGCCGACAGCGCCGACGCAGATGTTCGCACAGGTGCAATATAATAAGATGATCTTTCTTATATTGCACTTGTGTGAATAGCCATGCAATCCCTGTTCGCACAACTTTTGTCCGCAAGAAAGATGCTGTTATTCGCACAATGACTCGTGCGAATACCAGATGCGTCCTTACGCGCACAATTTGTCTTGTGCGAATACCTGGCGGGTATTACGGGCACATTTTGTGCGGATATAACCAGTCTTAATTTTAAGACCACTTGTGAAAATTATCTAAGAAACCGCTTGGGCTGCGGTGCCCCTGAGGGGAGGTTGGCTCTGGTATGATGCAAGAAAGATGTGGTCCAAATTTGAGCTTTCTATGTCAAACCGTTCTCGAGATATCGCGCGGACAAACAAACAAACAGACAAACAAAACATTTTTGACTCAGTAGGTCCAGGGCTTCGCTATCGCCCAGCCAATAACAGCCGCTAGAGCGAAAGGTCTTGCGCCTGCAGGGCCGGCAACCCTGGACGTCAGCGGCCTTTGTACGGAGGAACGAAGCGCTGTGTGACGGTGACAGCGCGGCGCAGCGGCGCAGTGAGTGCCGCAAAAAAAAACAAAAAACAATACTGTTCCTCAATGTGGGACACAGGCCCGAAATTTGCACATGATTTGGTATGTTATGTTTTATTTTATTTTAGGGCCCCAGCGGAGCGAGGACCCCTTTGCTTTGCATCGACTATTCCACTTTTTAGGCACGAAGTGAAACGGAGTTGCCTTATAGTCTGACCCGATTGGACTTTTTTTTTCTTTTAAGCATTGCCCTTATGGCCCTCTATAAGAATTTTCTGAAACTGTGCACGTGGACGCAGGATACTTTTGCAGGGCACGCTGACGTGTTTTTACACTTTGAAAAAGCTTCCAAGTGGCCGAAAAATCGATTTAAAAGTCAGCTATCTCACTTCTTTTTATGGCGAAAGAAAGGGACACAACTATACGCGCATCTATGGTCCACAGGGCCAATTGCTGTAGATCGATAACGAGGCAAAAAATCAAAAATCTGTCTAACAGAATTATCGAGGGTGACTGGGCAAGTACAGCAAACCAACTTTTAAAGTTATAAAATGTAACAGGAAGCGTAAAAACGCATTTGAAATTCAGCTATCTCGCTCCATCCAATGGCAAAAGAAAGGGACAGAGCTACCCCTGCTCGGCTCGTCAGCTGGTTGCATCCGCTATTCCATCCTTTTCTAGTTCACTACCAAATCTTCCGTCCTTCTTTTTTGTTGCGCAGCCCTTGCCGGGTACCCATTGTCGATGTGCCGAGCCGGGGCCTGGCCGAGCCACAGCTACGAGAGCAGCGACTCAAGGCAGGAGGACCGTTTCGGTGGGACCCTACCCCTCCCCTCTACCCTTGAGTACGCACAACAAGCCAAGGGACCCGCGACTCAGAGCGAGGCGTGCATTGTCGGGCCGCCGGGCCAAGCCGGGCGGCGACAACACCTTGCAGGCCAGCACTGGGCGGCCCGCGTATGAGAATAAAGTGGTGCACTGACCGTTACTAAAAAAACCAAAATTTTAAAACTGCCCCGTTCTATTACAAAACTAATACAAACTTTCAAATATCCTTCAATTTAAGAAAAAAAAACAAAATTAAAAAAACTCATAAAACATAAATAGGCGGTGACGTAACCAACCCAAACCCGTGCGAAACTCCGGACCTGCCAGTGTCTCACAGAGTGAGACAGTATAGACAAATCTACAAAATGTCTAATCATGTGCAAAACTTCGGGCCTACCAGTGTCCCACTTATTGGGACAGTATTTTTTTCTCTCCCACTGTAGGTGTCATTGTTACCGGTCTGGTACATTTGCACCCACCGGCCCCGGCCAGCACAGTTAAAAATATATTGGGAATTTCTGAAGTCCTCCGAAAACTTATATACCAACTGATCCTTTCTACCAACGCTCGTCATTTTGAGATTCGCTTTGCTGAGAGCAAAATTCTAAAGCGCAATTAATAGAGGACACATGGTCTTCCTCAATATCTACAATATCGTACCTCATAGTAACGCACACGCCCTGTGATGAGTGATTTTATCCGACGCATTCCTGAAGGTTCTCTAGAAATTCACGAAGGACTATCGTAAATAAAATTACCAACTGGATCTTCGTGATTTCCCAGACTTTTCTTTAACAGTGTGCACACGGGAAAATCTATTAGAAATTACTTTCCCTTGCTATTAACGTGAGTGATAAATTATATTTCTGTATCGCTGATAGCATGAATACAGAACTAAATATTCGTGCAGATACGCAGTCCGGGGGCACTGTAAAATTTGTTTGTAACCAGACGAAAAAATTGTTGATGAAATCATCGTCAGACCGTCATTATAAGAAAGATTGTCATGGGGATGAAATAATCATCAGCTGACGAGAAAATCTGAGACAAGACAAACCGCCAACTGACGAATTGATCGTTGACACCACGGTAAAGACTCTATTTCAGGAAAGCGTCCAGAAGTAACTATAAAATTGTTGGCTGAGCGATACCGAAGCCCTGAACCGACTGGGTCAAAAGTGTTTTGTCTGTCTGTCGGTCTGTCTGTCCGCGCGATTTCTCGAGAACGGTTAGTCGTAGAAGGCTGAAATTTGGATCATATCTTCCTACCAGCATATCGGAGTCAACTTCACATTCAGGGCACCGTATCTTAGGTCGGTTCTTAAAAAAAATTAAAGAAATCTTAAAGAAAATTTACGGTTTAAATGCAGAAATGCAAGTAAAGGGTGTCAAAGGGAGAAAAGGTCGCAGTTTAGGTGTATACATTTGTATATTCATTTGTTGTGTGCATGTTCGTCAAACCTTGTATATATGAAATCTTCTGCATGAAAGTGTTTAATTTTGTAGCGGAAAACTTGGGATGTTGTTTGCTATTGATTTTGTGAATTTTGTGAACACAACAAATGTGGGAGATGTCATTCGGGGGAACACTGTAGAGGAACCAATCGTTAATTTTTCTGATGAACGAGATGTCTAGGTAGCAGGCAAGGGGTGCATCCTCTTTTGGAGGCTGAATGAATGCATCATGTCATGTATCCCTTTTTAGCCCGTCCCGACACGTTTCGGTAGAATCGTACAGGAGCCGGGCTTATAGTCTGATGCCGACTGTTTGTTCGTTCGTTCGGACGTCTGTTCGCTGACTTATCGTTTACACAGAAACTTCAAATTTGGAGGATAGACTCCTTTTATGGCGTATATAAACGTACGGTGGCAACAATTTTCAAATCTTATCGCGTTTCTGTTTTATGAGAATTGTTTGATTTGTTAGGTTAGGGTTGGCCGCTGCCCTACAAACCCAAGAGTGTGGTAACATGCTTTTCCTAAAGTGTGATGGGTGCCACACTGAAGGAAGAGTGTGATGGGCTACTACGCTTAAGGAAAAGCGTGGCGAGGTATCACACTCTTGTAAGAGTGTGATGGGTACCAAGCTCTTGCTATGATGCCTATGTAAACGCATGGGACCGCAGTGAAGAGTGTGGCACCATCACACTCTTACAGGAGTGTGGTGCCTCACCACGCTTTTCCTGATGTGTGGCGGCCCGTCACGCTTTTCCTTCAGTGTGGTGACCATCACGCTTTAGGAAAAGCTTGTTACCACACTTTTGGGTTTGTAGAGTGCGTGTGGTGCGCCTGCAAGGCGCACTCCGCCGCGTGTCGGGGCGGGCTGAGGTTAGCGATTTTAATCGTTACACAAATATGTACCAGCGGACACATCTCGGGTGACTCAGGGCGGGGGCCGGAGGCCCCCGCGAACGCCGCCGGCAGGCCAAGCTGGCCAAGTCCCCCTGTCGAACCGAGGTGCCGGTGAAGCGGAGCGGAACCGGCACCGAGCTCCGACGGAGGGACGGGCCAGCTTGTTTAAGGGACGCATGTGGAGTGCATTCACGGATTGGCGGCTCCAGAGCCGCCACTAGCCCCTGCCTTGGCAGCCGGAAGGAGGGGGCGAGGGGGCCAAAGCCCCCCCCCCCCCCCCAAAAAGAAAAAAAATCCGGACCACCGGAGCCGGGCCCTTTCGAGCCCCCTTTCGAGCCCGCGGAGCGGGCCTCTTCTGGGCACGGGCAGCGGCCCGGGGGCACGCGAAGCGGGCCTCCGGGGACGCGGCAGGCGTCCATCGGGAGGGCACGGGCAGAAGCAGCCGAGGGGGAATCCACTCCAAAAAAATGTGTCCCGACTGCTCCCATTACGGCCTATTACGCGTACGTCCATTACACCCATTACACTTCTATTACGCCTATTACAAATCAATTACGCACATTACACCCCATTACACCGCAATACAAAAAGCAAAATTAAAACATATTCCCCATATCTAAAATATTGGAAACAAAAATAAAACGACCTGAGCACTGCGTTATCGCTTGTAAATTTGGTCCCATGCTAAAAGCTGCCATTTTTTAAGTAAAACCATTACGAAGCCCAGCCGGGCAGTAGCCGGGTATATTTGTTCACATAAGTTAGATCTGTATTAGCAGGTTACTTTTACTATCAACATTCGAAATCAGAGGCTGCACAATCAGAATAGTGGGGAAAAGAAAGAGTGATCCGTTGAACTACAAAAGGAAAAATGGAAATTTAAATGTATCTCTTAAGTTAAGGCTAGAATGTTCCCTACGATCACGCACAGGCAATCATTTGTAGCTACCGTATGTACATTAAAGCGAGAATCAAAATAGAGGAAAGTAAGCATTGGCAATTCAGCAGGCCAATGGCAGTAAATGTGTTGTTCTTACCTTCTGATGTGAAGGGCCGACTCGCCAACAGCACTCCGCCACACTCCACACCTGACATCACGTTCGCGCCAGTCGCTCGCTTGTTTCTTTTCCCTCTTCCCCCGCCTTTCCCGTCCGGGTCCCGCTGGGAAGAGGGAGGGATGGATAGCAATCCAACCACGATCCGAGCGGACTGAGAGTATCGCCGCGGTGGTCCAGCGTCAACAGGGTTGGACTGACTACCCAAGGGCCACGAGCGGCCGAGCGCCCCCCCCCCCCCTCCCCAGAATTAAAATGTATTGAAACAAACCTGAGATAGCTGAGAGCATAGGAGGCTTCTAAAAGAACAGATCCCAACACCATTTTCAGATGCGCAAAAAAGGAGTCGAGTGCCCACCCCTCACCAAGGAGTGGTCACATATTTCACTCAGTTGAATTATTGAGTGGCCCTGTTGGCAGCCCCCTCCGTGTGTTCAGGTGTGTTCAATTAGTCTCCAGCCCCTTCTGTACATATCCTTTGGAAGGGGTCCCAGCCCAGCCCGGGGCCCTAGCTGCGATTTACGAGTCGCCGCCCCAGCCAATCCGAGCCTGAGCGTAGTAGTCAAGGGACATTACATGTCATACATTACCCATATTACGTTACTATTACACGCTCGTTACTATTACTATTACGCGCATTAGATGTCATTACACCTATTACATACATTACGCGCTATTACGTGGCAGGTGACCCGAGTACTCGCTGAGTGGATTCCCCCTCGGAAGCAGCGCGTGGCGCGTGGTCCCTTAAGAATCTTAAAAATAAGAGAAGGGGCACCGGGGCCTTTCATCGTCAACACGGTAAATAGCGATAGGGCCCGGGCCCGGTAGCGCTCGACCACGGCCACAGTCAGTGGTGTGTAGTGTCGCAAATCTGAGCCTGCACCTGCATTCGTGCTCGTGCGCGCTGCTGATGCCTGCTTGTCCTGTCGGATGGACTTACATTTCGTCGAGCCGTGCCGTGCCGCGCCGTGCCGTGCCGCTGTTTGTTTTGACGCTGCCGGCTCGGCAAGTGGCAAGCGAGCGGGCTAGAGCGGTGAGCGCGTCGCGTGCCGTTCTCGGCGTAAGGAGAGCGGCCGACAAGTCTGGGCAGGAGAGGCTTGTGTGCGAGTTGCAAAGTCGGCGTTCGCGAACTCGATCAGCGCCGGATCGTGTGGTAGCTTTGCGAAGGGAAGATGGGCGACGATTTGTTGCAATGGAGGGCTGAAATCGGCGGTTACGGAGGCGGACGCGGCGCCAGTTCACACAAGAGGCAGCAAGAAGATAGGACGAAGTCTTACTGCGGCTGCCGTGATAAAGAGGACGTCCGCATGGCAGTCAATAGGGTGAGTACAAGTGGGTCTGTCTGTACAGACAGTAAAATCGATTAGTTTTATCCGATCCTGCTCGATCCGACTTCCGCTTTTGGCAGCCCGTCGGAGTTAGAATACGCTGTTCGCATTCACTGACACCGATGGGCGTTGTATCGTACCGTTTGTCAGTAGGCATTTCCCTCGACGGTCAGTGACGGAAGTGAATGATCAAGGTTCAGTAATAAATTGAAAGCGGAAACGGATCGAGCAAGAAATCGCAGCGTCCCACGGCGGGGAATCGTGCGCCTTCTACCCGTTTCAGATTGAAATTTTTCTATAGTTCTTCCACTTCCGTTCTTGACCTTTGATGGAAATGCCTATTCTGAAACAGGAGGCTTCTACGCTTCGTCCAAAGTTCGAAACTGGATAGGACATTTCGTGGAAACTGGAATCGGAAGCAAAGTTGAAATAACGTGATCGGTCATTCTGCTTTCCTTTCCGTTTTCATTTGCACGTCCCTCCAACACTTCCGCATTTTCACTATCCACTACAATAGTTTCGTTTTTGTTGCAGCATGTTCGAGGAACATTGCTTGCGAGTTTGTTGCTTCCGAGAGGTGCTGATGACCGACGCAAGTTTTTCAACGTGTTGGTGTGCCGCATCCTTCTTTTTGCTGCTGGGATTGAACCAAATCCGGGGCCTGCACCTGATTCTAATACAAAGAAGGAAGGAAGCTACAAACATCAGTCGGGAGCTACCAAGAGGAAGAGAGCAGAGTTTTTGCTGCTGCTAATGATCCCAAGCAGAGCAAGTTTGGTTTTTCACCACCTGGGGTTGGAAAGGATCTTGCATGTCCTTTGGTTTTGGAGGAAGCAGACAATGTCATTGTGGGCTGGACTGCTGATGCTCCTCAGGGTGGCCCTTGTGCTCACTTATTCAGGAGGAGCCCAGTGGAAGTTGATAGATACATGGGTGGACCAGTGTCATATACGAAATGGTCAGCTGCTTCTAAAGTTCAAGTGAAAAGGTCATACAAGGGTGTCCAGCAGTTTACAGTGACTGTTTTCACCTCGTCCATCAAGCTACATCCAGGTGCGGAGTTAACATGGAGTTATGGAAATAAGAAAGTCATGCCTGATTTTAAGAATTGGTTTCAAAAAGATGTAAGCATATTATTTAGTAAGCATAGTTTGTTTATTTAGCTATTTTCATTTTTACCCATTCTTTATCACACTATTACATGTGAAAATTTTTCTGGGCAGAGCTGCCACTAGCCTTGTGGGCAAATCATAGCTTTCATCCCAGCAAACCTTAAACTTTGTGTGCAGTATTATGATGGGGTGCAGCCTTCAGAAGGCAAGCCAGTGGGTACTGTTTAGGGACAAAAGTACCACTTGCCAACACCCTCGTGGCTGGCCAAGAATGGCATTCTCTTTAATGTGGTAAGTCATTTTTTGGAGAGTATCCTTTCATCCTTTGGTGTGTTCAGCGATTAATGATGTATTTTACAGCTCAAGCGTGGTGACACCTGTGGTATGGAGACAACAATTGAAGAATTCATGGAGAAGTGTGGGAGCGGTCTAACCAGTTCGGTCACATGAACACCTAGATCAAGAGGAGTTGTCTACTTGCTCTTCTGTATCCCCTGCACTATATTGTGAGTCTACAAAAACTGCTGGTAATAAGATGCATTTTTTAATTTTTAGATCCGTGAGTCTTCATGGGATGACAAAGTCTTTGTTGATTTTTCAGCACATCAGCCACGAGCGAATCCGGAGTTGAAGGGCTTTTGGCTCACTGTTTCGACAAGGAGCTGAAAGAAAATGCCATGAATCTGCCACTGTACCGTTCACCAGAAAGAATTACCAAGATCAAGAAAACAGCAGCATAGGAAAGCAAGACCTCCAAATCAACTAAGAAAAGGATGAAGTCTCTGTCATCACCGACTGATAAGGCTGCAGAAGTAAGGTCACTTATGCGCTCCACAGAGAAGACGGGAGAGAAACCAGAGAAACCATTATGCCCTTGCGCCTTGTGTCTCTATTCTGATGAGGTCCTCGTTGAAGATGATGGAACAGAGGAAGCGAAACATAGCATATCGGGTACATCGGGATACTTCCAAGGCTAGGGGTTCTTGTATGGCTGTGGAATTGATATCGGGGCAGAGTTCTTCAACCGCATCACCTCCAATTTCTCACTATCTTTTTTAAGTATCCTTTCACTTTCTTGTCTTCTTGGAAACCTTACCTTAGATACAACTTTCGGGAGACAAGATATGCCAAGCATGAGATCCGCATGAAAAGGTTCCAATGAAACTGCAGTCCTATTAAAAATGAGCTTTGGCAGGGGCCCAGGTGCAGACGGAACATGTTCCTCCTACGCAAATTTTCGGAGTCGGCCGCCCCTCGGGTAGGTGTGTAACCTTACCCAACCTAACCCGACGCCATCTTGCCCCTCCCAGGTCACCAAACCCGGTGAGGGCCTACCCCCCCCCCCCCCCCCCCAGGACGAAATTCACTAAAATAAAAGATTATGGCTCATTCTTTTATTTTCTGAATCGTTCCTCCCTAACCTAACCCAATATAAAACTAACCCAACCTAACCTAAACCTACGGTAAGTGAGGGGCTTGTCTAGGACATTAACGGAAATAAAAGATTATAGCCCAATCTTTTATTTCCTAAATGGTCTCTCAAGCCCTTGACGGTCAGGCAACATGCAGGTTTAAACACGCCAGCTCTCCTCACCGCAACCTATAGCCGAAACACGTAAGCCACTCTTGTTCGTAACGACACTCGTGTTCCGCGCCGACGTTTGAAATCTCGCGCCTTCCGGGTCGGTCTCGCTCCGCCGCGTCGGCTGCCGCGCCGGGGCAGCCCGGGCTGTGGTTTCGCGTAGCGCTGGCTCCGGGGAGCCTTTGTCGAGACGGTTCTCGGCTTGGCGTCGGCGTCCTCCCTCTCCTCCCTGGCCGCGGCAGGGGGGAGGGGAGCGGGGGAACACGCCGCGCGCGCCGCGACGTTGCCTCAGACGTGGAGAGACCTCCAAGCAGCATGGACAGCGCCAAGATGCAGCAGCTTGCCGAAGATCTCGAGCTCAGCAGCTCTGTCAGCGAGCTGAGCATATCGGGGGATGTGAGTGGGGCCCTCTATGAGGAGGTGAGTGTAGCGTTTGCTATCATCTAATTTTTGTACGGCTAGTTACTGCCTTGTCCTCTTCTCACCTGCGTGAACGCGCACTATTTGCAGTCCCTTCCCTTCCCGTCCTCGGCGACGGCGGCTGCTCAAGCTTTTTGCGTCGCTTTGCTCGCAGTGCATCCTATGCTCTTCTAGGACCAGGCACCGCCACCCCTCCGTATGCACGAGCAGGTGCCGTGGCCGGAGGCGAGCACGCTTTGTGCCGGAGACGGGATGGTTGTATCCGCCTGGTTTGGGCTTACTCAGCCGATCCGCCGCCAGATGGCGCGCGCCCTAGTGTCGCCCTGCTCTCGCTTTACCTGCCACACCAGTCCTCAATAAACCGGCACTACCGATACATCGTGTTGTCTCACTTGGACCCGCACCCGACCCATCCGCGGCAAGCCACGCCCGCACACAACAGGTATGTTTTTTAGGCACGAAGTGAAAGGGAGTTGCCTTATAGTCTGACCCGATTGGACTTTTTTTTTAGGCACGAAGTGAAACGGAGTTGCCTTATAGTCTGACCCGATTGGACTTTTTTTCTTCTTTTAAGCATTGCCCTTGTGGCCCTCTATACGAATTTTCTGAAACTGTGCACGTGGACGCAGGATACTTTTGCAGGGCACGCTGACGTGTTTTTACACTTTGAAAAAGCTTTTAAGTGGTCGAAAAATCGATTTAAAAGTCAGCTATCTCACTTCTTTTTATGGCGAAAGAAAGGGACACAACTATACGCGCATCTATGGTCCACAGGGCCAATCGCTGTAGATCGATAACGAGGCAAAAAATCAAAAATCTGTCTAACAGAATTATCGAGGGTGACTGGGCAAGTACAGCAAACCAACTTTTAAAGTTATAAAATGTAACAGGAAGCGTAAAAACGCATTTGAAATTCAGCTATCTCACTCCATCCAATGGCAAAAGAAAGGGACAGAGCTACCCCTGCTCGGCTCGTCAGCTGGCTGCATCCGCTATTCCATCCTTTTCTAGACCACCACCAAATCTTCCGTCCTTCTTTTTTGTTGCGCAGCCCTTGCCGGGTACCCATTGTCGATGTGCCGAGCCGAGCCGGGGCCTGGCCGAGCCACGGCTACGAGAGCGGTACTCAAGGCAGGAGGACCGTTTCGGTGGGATCCTACCCCTCTCCTCTACCCTAGAGTACGCACAACAAGCCAAGGGACCCGCGACTCAGAGCGAGGCGTGCATTGTCGGGCCGCCGGGCCAAGCCGGGCGGGGACAACACCTTGCAGGCCAGCACTGGGCGACCCGCGTATGAGAATAATGCGGTGCACTGACGTTACTATAAAACTATAGTTTTAAAACTGCCCCGTTCCATTACAAAACTAATACAAACCCTTAAATAGCCTTCAATTTAAAAAAAACAACAAATTAAATAAACACATAAAACTTAAATAGGCGGTAACGTAACCAACCCAAGCCCGTGCGAAACTCCGGGCCTGCCGGTGTCTCACAGAGTTAGACAGTATCTACAAATCTACAAAATGCCCAAATCATGTGCAAAACTTCGGGCCTACCAGTGTCCCACTTAGTGGAACAGTATTTTTTTTTGTTTTCCTCACTAACTACCTCTTAAGTGTTGCAAATAACTGTGTCTTTTCTTTTTAGCAGAATGTGAGCAGCAACCCGTTAAAGATGCTAAGTGTCCACTAAAGTGTCCAAAGCTGTAACCCGGAAATGTTAGTTTTGTTCTTTTACTGCACACATATTGCCATGCTAGTCATGCACATTTGTTAATTTACTATTTTTATTACAGCACGTTGGATTGACACATCTGGGCTCAAACAAGTTCTAAAAGAACTTGAAGACATGAATGAGCCGCTGTTGAACCTGGACATATTCCCATGCCTGAATTCAAGGATGGAGTAGGGCACCTGTATTTTAGTAATTTAGCTCTCAATGTTATGCTGTGGGGCACCTGTTTCCACAGTTTAAGATTGGAGTCCCGCACCGAGAGTGCTACACTTAAATCCGCGCTCTGCATCGAGAGTGCTGCACTTATAGGTGTGCACTCTCAGGGTGCCCAAATTCGAAAAGAAACTTGCACTTAAGCCAAAACACTCAGACTGTAGGGTGATCAAGAGTGGCATATAAATTCAAATACCCTCGCGCTTTGCGCCCGGAAGATTGGCAGCCCACACCACAGGTACGATCTGTGGGTGGCCTGACGCGCGGGCGCAAGTAGCAGAAATTTAGCGGAGGCGACGCCCTCATCTTCGCTTTCAGACTTTTAAATTTATAAAACAAAGATACGTTTAATACATTGCAAAATCTCGCCATTCTGTTATCAAAGGTGAGTCAGTGCTCGAAGCGCCGGCATTGTTATTCTTCTGTCACAACAGGTGCAAATGTTGACCCATTCAGGTGCCATAGCTGCACATTAGCATTAGCCCCGCCCACCACACTCAGTTTCGCGTTCCAGCGAGAGAAGGCCGCGCCGCGAGTTTGTCTGTCGCACTCGCGGTCCGGGATTACGGTGAGTAACAAGCGTCAGTATCCGACCGTGATGAAACTCCCTGGGTCGACGCTGTGATGGCAGGAAAGGATTGTGCTCACCGAGTGTCATCCTTGTGAGGCCCCCGACGCGACACCAGTCTACCAGTCTCTGTCGCCACTCAGGGCGTCAGCCGTGACGCTGCCCTGGCCCTGGCCTGGACATTCAGGAGCAGCTGCAGGAAGCTGAACCAGGAGCGCAGGGCGTTGCCGCAGGCGCGCCTGTCCAGCGGGCCGATGACGAGGCCCCGCAGGCTGGGGCCGCTGCCGGACGCCGCGTGCATCAGGGAGAGCCGCAGGCGACGCTGGTCGAGACGTTCCTGCGAGAGCGCGGGGCAGATCGCCAACACGGGATTACCGGGAATTCACTGTCGCGCGCGCCCGTCCTAAATATCAACACTCTGAACAATTTTTTCAGGCTGAAACGGCAAAAAAGTCATCGAGCATTCCACACTTGTTATACTTGTAACCCAAAGCATGAAATACACTGTAAAATTTGTTCGTCAAATGAGAATTTCGGTGGCGATTGTTTTATCACTCGAATATGTCGTCACTTTACAGCGTCCATTCGTCGCGTGACGAACTTTCATCTCAACTATGATGGAGTTAATGTAGCTTATCACTTCCGCCTGATGACTATATATCGCACCCAAGAAAATGTCGTTATTTTACGAAGTTTTCTTCGTTAATTTAGTTGCTTATAAAAGTCGTTCACAAACGACAATCCCTTACAGTGTGCGGCGGGCAAAACTCACCTCCAGCCAGGGTCCGTTGGCGGCGCGCAGCACGACGCCAGAGCGCGCCACCAGGAACCTGTCCCCGACCATGCAAAGGGGCACCAGGATAGTGAAGATGAGAGGCACCATCAACGGCGCGAACAGGTCCGTCTTGAGGCCGCTCGAGACCGCCTGAGAAAGGCAGATCATCAAGTCCTACGCGCATACAGGTTATCCATGCAAATTAGTGTTTGTAATCTGTCCCACCCCGTGTTTCCTATCGGCCGACATCGACATAGCAACGAGCTTGTGAGGAGTGTACCTATATCTGTAACTACCTTCACCCTCTAGTAAAGAGTGCCCACGCCTTGCAGCCAATTGGTACGATGAACATTGACTATGCGTGAATTTGGGGACAACTTGTATACATGCGTACCGTACTGCAAGCAGGGTTCGGGCATTATGAAAGTCGCCGACAGCTTGCAGGAGGAAAACAAAGAAAATATACCAGGAATATCCCTACGAAAAAAAATACGCTTGATGTAAGCATCAAGATGTGAGGGGTTCACCACACCCAAAGAATGCCCTTCCCTTCTTCATACAAGAAAATGGACCATGTGAATCCTAGTCATGTCTAAGATTAACTACGGAAAGACCACCATTTCAAAATATCAAATTTCTTGAATCAAGAAAACCTTAGACGTGCACTCCAAATGTCCATGGAACAATTTTGTCCAATGAATTGTTATGTTTTTAAGCAAAACACGACATTGGGCCAATTTGTGACATGTGAGATACAATTTTTCCCATAATTACGCTACAAATTGTATTTCAGTAATTTTTTGTTCAAAAACAAAACATTTTATGGGACAAAATTGTCCCATGACAATAAGTGTGTGAAAATTTTCTCTTCATTCAATCTGACAAATGTCTAGGATCTTTCACGGCGACTGCCATTCGTCCTCAATCAAGGCCCCCCCCCCCCCTAAAAAAGATCCGAATGTAGACATTAATTATAATCCAGACAAACGTATGCAAACAAATAATTTGCACCGAAAAATTTTGGATCGTAAAACTAAAATTTTAGCTTGGCTAATAGTGCAGCAACTACAATATTCAAGCACACAAGCTAATTTATTTAACTTTGCTGGTGTCGGGCACCTGTCATGTAGCGTGATACAATTTTAACACCACCGCTCAAAGTTTGGTTTCTTGCTTTATACCAGTGACTGCGGTCACTTTAAAAATTTATCACGAGAACCTTGGTTTCGCATGCCATTAACTGACAAGGCGTCAGCCTTGATTCACAGACGCCTCTGTAAAACCGACGACCGTGTTCGACACAGTGTGCTGAATAGTACTTCGACAGTGCTGAGCAGCGGCAGGATGAGACTGGCGCTGAGGTAGAAGGCCAGTATGTCAGCCACGGCGGCGTCCATGTTCCTAAGGGTGTCCTGCGCGAAGCTCTGCATGGACGGCCAGCACGGACAGCATTCACTCGCCTGGCCACGAGACATTGTACTTCTTAAGAAACCGATTGCAGCAGCAGCCGAGGGCTTAGTGTTGTTAGCAAATACAACTATTCCCTTCGTAATCTAGCCTGGCAAAGTATATGGCGGTATACTGTTAATTTTTTTATGTAAGTTGACGAAAAGTTTGTCGATGAAATATTTGTTAATTAATGTATACGAAAAGATTCTTCATTGTGAAGAAATTGTCGTTAATTGACGAGAAAATTACCGACAACACAAGCTGTCAAAATTGACGAATGATTCATTGACAGAGCCGTGTTGTCTCGGTTTCGAAAAGTATCATGAATAACAAAAAGAACTGTCTTTTGACGAGCATGTTGTCAAATTTATCAATCCCTTCGTCTCGCTGATGATGTCACGACCACTCAATAAGGTTAACCGGACATATCCGTTCACATTAAGGCGAAAGTGCCTTGTGCCTTTTGCCATTTTCACACTTCAATTTTTGAATCCTACTGAAAGAACATCTCAGAGAAGATCTCTTTTTAAAGTTTTTCGTCTTTTGACGAAAATTGTCTTAACACTAGAAGGGCCGGGTTTTTGGTTTACCTAGAAGGGCCGCAGGGGTCATTTTGACCCCTACCCGTTTCCCCGCGTTTGCACCCCAGTCTTTGTTGAATTTTTGTGTTTTAAGTGACCGGTATTCGTGAAAAAGCGGTCAGTTATGTTTTGATGATCATCAGTGCAGATTTGTCATGTAGGCAACCTGCAATGCGTGAAATTCGGTATTTTCGTGTATAATGGTTATAGGCATGGATATAATTTCACAGCACGCCTGGGACATCTTAGAGCCTTGTGAGGACAATGTGAGGCGGGTTTTCACTTGCGTAATGCCCGGTACAAGGTGTGCGTAATACCGTAATGTGTCTGTAATACCGAAATTTCTCCCCTGACCGCCTGTGGGGCAGGCAATTTCCAAAACAGTGGCAATTCGAAAAAAAATTCCAGCGCCTACTGCACTGAGCGGCCCTTGTTAACCGAAAAACGAATTTATTCTAAAAATAGTAATATGAAACGACTTGGTATTGGAACCTACGACGCGCTGAATGCCGACTCGCCTCTCAGACCGCGCGCCCACGGCGACATTGTTAACAGGCCTCGCGCGAACGACTATTACAAGCCCTGGCACACCACGGCCGCGAGGAGCCGGCCGGAGCGCACAGCACGGCTAGCCAAGTTGACAACAATACGTCTGGACAATAAAGGGTAAATCAGCCATTTGAAAAATATTAATATTTAGTTTAATTAGGATCGTGAAATGTGGCTCGATTTTATGCAAAATGTGCATGCAAACGACATACCTAATTTTGTATTTTTAAATTAACTAAGGCGATAAATAATATTTAATTTTGAGGTTGGCTGTATTGGAATACCAGTCTTTCCCTTCTTGCCCCACTTTTGTGGCGCCTTCTCTCTTCCTGCCCTAGTTGTGTGGCGCCATCTCTCGGCGCGAAGCTGAAATGCGGCCGCGCGAGCGCGGCTACAATGGCACCTCTAGTGGGAGAAAAAAAAAGTCGAATAGTCGATGCAAAGGGGTCCTCGCTCCGCTCGGGCCCAACAAGAAAATTCACTAGGTTTGAGAGAAATTGGCAAACTTTTTGAGCCGCGTAATACGAGAAAATTCAAACTGCATACGAAACGAACTGCATACCGAACGGTATGCAGTTCGGTACGCAGTTAAAATCGGGAAATTAATTATAATTTATTTTTCTTGAATTACTTTTAAGTAGGTTAGGTTAGTTTGGGTTAGGTTAGCTTAGATAACCTAACCTCAACCAAGCTAACCTAACCTAATGGAGAAGAATTAATTAAATAAAAATAAAATTAATTTCCCGGTTTTCACTGCATACCGAACTTCATACCGTTCGGTATGCAGTTGTGTATGCAGTTCGGTATGCAGTTTGAATTTTCTCGCGTAACACTCGTGAAATACCATGCAATACCCTGTAATACCTGGTAATATGTGGTAATACCCGTAATACCCCGTAATCCCGGTATTAAGCGTGATACCGAGTAGTCTGTACATCAAAAACTGAAAACCCCTTCGAACAACAGCTTGATCGGCATGTATCGTTGGGATCGTATATTGTGTCAGGGATGTGATGGTTGCCCATCCCTGGTGCACCTGCTTGGGGGTCGCCGCGTAGACCTGGGTGTAGCGGCGACTCGCTGAGTAGTGCAGTTCTGGATCGCCCCGTGTATCTCGGGGAGTAGTGATGAGGGGTGCCTTGGTGACGAGGAAGTGATGCACACACACACGTACGAGTACTGGTTACTCTGGACTCGGTCGGGTGAGGGCACACGGGTGGTCACGGAGTGCTCGATGTCAACACACTAGCCCCGCGTCGGCTATCACTATAGAGTACGCGGCCGTCGGGCAGCGGCTACTGCTGGCCACGACGGTACTGGGAACACTGCCTGGCCACCGGCCAGTCTCCGATATATACCTAGCTCCACGCCCCATCTTTGGGGCGATGCCTACCCGATTAGCTACCCGCTTGAGCTACCCGGGGCGACGCCCTACCCGCGCGGCCCCTCTATCAGCCGGGGCGGGCAGCGCCCCGGCCTGGCAGTTCCATACCGGCCGGGTGCGTCCGCGCTAGGCGCTCCCCGTGCGAGGCCCGTGCGTCGCGCCCGCTATGCCGGCGACAGTGCTCTGACGCGTGTCTGTCCCGTACGAAGGGGTGCCTACCCACTGGGCGCTAGCGCCCCCCGCGTCACGTCAGCGCGCTGCGCGCTCAGGCGGCGCAGGCAGCGCCCGCCTGACAATTGCGCGATCCGATACACTTCGCCAAGTTGAAGGGAGCCGTCCGTTGGCCTTCGGATATTCTCCTCCTTCGTTCCTCGTACCGGTGGTAACTAGCTGCCTTCGCGCTGGCAACTCTACTGCCGGCCTCCACAGGATATTCCCCCGCACGTTATTCCCTTCTAACGTGACAACACCGACAGGCTCGCTACCTCGAGAAAGACGCGAGTCTACCTTGGGAGAAGCCCATTTTCCAGGGCCTTGTTTAGCAATGCATTCAAAGTACTTTTACGTCCTAATGCATGTTGCGTACTATTAGTAGCTACGGTATATCGTTCAAAAAACGAGCGCCAACGCTTGCACCGTTAAGGGCCACGAAAACACCGTTCGGGCGCCAATATTACCCGAATATGGCACAAAACAGCCATGGGGGTCAAAATGACCCCCGCGGCCCTTCTAGGTGAAATGGAGTTTAGCGCCCACAAAATTTGCCAAAAATCGACGAAATTTTGATTGGTGGTACCTTTCATAGTTTCACGAAAAGTCAGAAAAAATCAGGTCCGTAGCATAAGTTTGAAGTACGAAAATTGCATGTGGAAACTCGCTAGGGGGCATTTCGACCCCCCTCGGCCCTTCTAGTGTTAAATGAAATCTTCGTTTTTAAGATTTGACGGAACTTCGTCGAAATGACAACAAAAATTATTTGTTTCCATGATGCTAATAATACCACCGTAAATCGTAGGGTGAGGTTCCTCACCCTTAGAAGGGCGAGCAATATGACTCACATTTCTGTACTTTCTAAGAGAGAGGTTCAAAATGATCACCCCAATTGGGTGATGTTACTAGAGTTTTCGCCCTAGAAGGGCGATGTTTGAGGAACGTTTCCCTTTTAGGGCGAGGTTCATTTCCCTAATAAAGTAATGGAAAGTCCATCGCCCTAAACAAATGACGCACACCTGCATCGCTCAAATTACGCGATAAACCTCACCCTTCGGTTTTCAGTGACATGGTTCATACGGGTAGGCTGTAGCTCACGAAGGCTAAAAAAAAACACGAAGGATTTGCCTCCGCGTTACGAAGGAACCTTTTCACGAAGCTTACTTGCAAAAGATATGTTCATATTGCGAAGGCAAAGAGTAAATCCTTCAAAGAAATTCGTCTAAAACTTACGGAGCATCTCTTTAAAAGCTTGCGAAGAATTTCTTTGTGATGCGATGTGAAAAAATTCTTCGCAAGAGAGATTTGTAATGCCTCCGTTTTCTGGCAGCCGACTGCACGAGCTCTCTCAGCCAGCTGTTACGTCCATGTGTTTGGGCAACTTGTTGCGAGTCATCTGGGTCCACAACGGCTCCACAAAGTGTACACTGATAGTTCTGATTGTGACGTCCAACATGCTAAAACATCAAACTATTTCATGCAAGGAACCCCAAGACTACACTAAAACGCAAGTTTTTACTTGAGTTTGAGGGGATTTTTAACCCTTCCTTAAAAGCTTTCGAAGAACATTTCTTCGTATTGCAAAGAAAATTGCGGAGAACTGAGAAGAAATGGTTCGTAGTATCTCTTCGTAAGTAACGAACTAATTCTTCTTCCAGCCAAACAGTTCGTAAGAACGTTCGTAATACGTAGCCGCAGTATTCTTTAGAACGCTTTTTACAGTGTGGATTGTATATAATTGAGGTCGGCGTCCCACACATCCTATATGTCCACAGGACCATTCTGCAACGAAATGTTGCGTTAAAATACACCTTTGGAACAAGTTGTAACGTTACGATTAGGCAGACTAACATGCAAGATACAATTTGTCCATCCCTGTTGTGTTTTGCTTTAGAACGCAGCATTTTTTGGAGGGGGGGGGGGCGACGTAATTGTCCAATGACATTCACACTCTTAAAAATATCTGTTTGAATTTAGTATATTTGAGAAATCTCACCGTCTCACGTTTCTTGAATCAAGCATGCGCGTTTGGAACAATTCTTGAATCAAGCATTGGGCTAAATGCGAAAGCTTGATTCAGGATACTGTTCGGATACTGTTGAGAATCTCGCCGTCAGACTTTTTTGAGGGTGTAGTGTGCAGATCCTGAACCTGGACACCGCGGCCAATGCCGTCGTACACGTCGGCCGCCGCGTCATACAAGATGCGGAGCAGCACAGTGAAAGTGTAGTAGGAGTTGATCCCCACGAGGACATAGAAGAGGTAGGCGGGGGCGGCGCCCGCATGCAGCGCAGCCACGACGTGCCGCCGCAGCGCCGCCTGCGGCCCACACGGAGCGTCACATCGTAATCAAGTTCTGATACCATTATCCAAACAATTACTTAACAGGTCCACGGATATTTTATGACATTCCCCGTGCTGTTTCGGGCATTTAGGGTGCGCACACTGTGAATGCTCGAGCGACATTTGTCGCCTAGAACTTGGTCCCAAATCTCTTCGCTCTCCAGAGAGCGACGCTTAAAACCGTCGCCCTCGAAGCGCAACATTTATAGGGAATGCTCCCCTAATAGAGCGACGTTAAGATGATGTCGCCCTTCAAGCGACGTTTCGTATATACACACCAAATGTTATAAGACAGTTTTGTCCCATAAAATGTTTCGTTTTTAAACAAAACATAACTGAGGTACAATTTGCCCCATAATTATGCTACAAATTGTATCTCGCATGCTACAATTTGACCCACCTATACGTTACAAAGTGTCCCAATAACATGTTTTGTTTAAAAACGTAACATTTCATCGGACAAAATTGTCAAATAGACTTCTAGAGTGTATCCCCGTTGGAGCATATCGCATTTTAGCATCGCCCCAATTGGACAACCACGGTTACTGTTCAATTTACAGCGCGCTCACGGAGGAAGGGAAGTAGCGTGAGCAGCGTCGTTACCGCTTGTGGCGAGGCGGCGGGGCCCAGCACCCCGTCAGCAGCCACCTCCGGCCACCGCGACTGTCTCACCACCAACAGCACAACGGCGAAGGGCGCCGTCAGAAGCCCGTTGACGACAAAGAAGCGCAGCCAGGTCACGCCGCGCCGAGCCGTACGCCGCATACGCTCCTGCAGCCGACGACGCACCACACAGCGAGGGGGCCACGGGACAAGTACAGCCAGTAAAGTCAAGTTTCCGCGCCAAATTTTTTTAACCTGTCAGACATTACTATTACCGAGCCCGCACTATCAAAAGCTTACGAAGGAAAGTTCTTCGTATAGCAAAGAAAACAGCGGCTACGTATTACGAACGTGCTTACGAAGTAAGTGGTATAACAAAGAAATGGTTCGTAAGCTTGCGAAGTATTTTCTTCGCAAGTTACGAACTAATCCTTCTTAATACCAACCAAATAGTTTGTAAATACGTTCGTAATATACGTAGCTGCAGTTTTCTTTGTAAGCTTTTACGGTGCGTCTTCTGGGATTTCTAGGTGCATGTACGGCATATTGAGTCGCTTAATGACACTGCCATTACCATTTCAAAATAACAAACGAAGCAACCTCTTTTACACGAGGACTGTCAAAGCAGGGAAGTCTTATGTGAGTGAAACCCACAGCCATGCTAACTGTTCTGATGGAGGTGAGAAAGTGACAGTCGTGATATGAAGATAACAGCTTACTTTCCATACTGATGAGTGCGATTTGCCACTAACATCCGTTCTGGATGACTATGTCTTGATGTAAGAGACACCTTAGCACAAGAAATTGATGTCCACTTCATTTGGGAACACTGTAAAAATTTCGGTTGGAAATTTTCAAACAGTTTGTGCTGCAAATTTTCCGATCAGTTTTTCGGTTAAATCCCCCCCCCCCCCCAAAAAAAAAAATCGGAATTTTCTAACACCTTAAAGTCGTGATTTAAATGCAGAACGTTCTTTTCGAGTGCTCTTATTTCATAATATATTAAAATAACCGGTTTGGTACTTTTGTTGGAAAATCACAAACAATGCGTGCTGCAAATTTTCCTATCATTTTGTAGGAATTTTCCTAAACAATTTTTGGCAGTGAAGGAAACCGTGATTTCCCTGCCTACTTCCGCGTTTGTGTTTGATGAGAAAGTTTTAGATCTTTGAGGTTAGGGTTGGCCACTGCTGCTGCACTTACTGATGAGCCCCACAGCACACGGAGACTCAGGACGGGTGGGCTTAGTAATTTCAATAGGGTATTCCGCTCAAACTCAGACAGGATGTGGAGAAGGATTCAAGAATCACAAAAGCGGATGGGGGGAACCGCAGCAGAGTATCTCCGCCGCGGGCGCCGCCACGAGCCGACTGAAAAACTTGCGGGCCTGAGCTTTCGCTGATGATGTGTCACGACCATTTGGTAAGGTCAGGTCACCGCGAAGCTCTCCCGCCTGGCCCGTAGAGGTACCTCTCTAGGCCGCGCGTTGTGACTTGTGCTGTGTGACCCTACCAACTAGTCGTGACACATCGTCAGCGAGAGCTAAGGCCAGCCGATTTTTCAGTCGGCTCGTGGCGTGGCCGGCGCCCGTGGCGGAGATACTCTCTGCAGCGGTTCCCCCCATACCGCATTCGCTTAAGTGCTTCTTGAATTCTTCTCCACATTCGGCCTGGGTTTGAGAGGAATACCCTATCGTTGAAATAGTTCCTTGCATTGGGAAAACGCCGCCGGCAGGGTAAGCTAAAGCCATTAGCTCTTCCGAGAGCGAGAAAAACTTCTTAATTGAAGACACCTAAACCTTGGTGTAAGTCAAGCTTGGCTTAAGCCGCGAACTAGGTTTAAGTCTCATCTGATCATAATGGAATTTAAACGATGTTTCGAGCTTACAATTTACTGTATACCCGAACTCCTCCCTATACTCGGGTTATCATGGTGGACACCTCCCGTGCGGAGTCACCATACCCTGGACTTAGCGTGGCCGTGCCGATCCAGGCAGGCAGTGAGGGTGGCCAGCTTCCCCAGGCAGTCCCGGACGAGTCCGGACCTCCGCAGGAACGCCCACTGCGGGAACAGGGACGACGTGGCGCCGAAGAAGTAGCGCACCGGGAACTTGCCCGCGCCACTCAGCAGCGACCCGGAGGCACACAGGTCAATGAAGGCCAAGGTGACGCACACGAATGTGACCGCCAGCGTCGTCTGAAGAGTCGAGCGAAGTTGTGCCGCCTTAGTAAGAGCCAACTTTCACCTACATAGTTTCGAAGTTGTCTCTTGTGCTTCTAGTTCGCCTTCTGCATTAGCGGCAGGTGTGGCGGCAGCATGCCCTGTGGCACCTGCGGTTATCTGAGGATTCTTCCCAGCGCCCTAAATATCAATCCCATATCTCTCGAGAGAACAAGCCTTTGACCGCTGCCTTGTCTCGAAGAACACTGATTAAATTGCTTTCCGCTCTATTCCGGGAAAGCCTGAGCCGGGAGTATATAAGATCACAGCAGATTTAGAACGCTGCATAATGAAAGGTGCCGCAGCAGAGGGTATACACTGTAAAAAATTGTGTCGTTTTAAAACGAAGATTGTTTGATTAATTGGGAACTGAAGACCTTCGTTTTTCAACAAATTTTTTTTTTCGTTTTTAATCGAAAAACGAGAGGAATTTGCGGGTCACTTCCATAGTTCAGAGGACAACGCTACGATGTTTTCTTCATTTCATCCCAACTATGAAGTCAATTTAGCTTATCACATATGCCTAATAACTAGATATCGTACCTAGAAAATTTCGTTATTTTACCTTGTTTCCTTGATTAATTTAATTTCTTCAAAACGTCGTTTAAAAACGACAAGCCCTTACAATATACTGCCTAGACCACGGGCGTCAGTCACGAGCCACTCCACTGGCGTACACCCACCTTGGCCTGCCGGCACGGCAGGACTGACCGTACCGCTTAACAAATGCCTGAATGTAAGCAATAAACGCCCCCCCCCCCCCCCCCCCCCCCGGAAACCACAGTTAGGCTACAGCCGTATGCTCCGCGCGGCCCGACGAGGCTCATAGGCCGCGTGACCGTATTAAATGGCCATATGGGACAAACTTAGAGGGTTGGTAGGTATGGGGCTCACGGGGATGAGACTGCCGCCTAAGATGGGATGTCACCCAGGGACCATTATCGTTCTTTCGGAAAGGGCCGCTCACCTTGCTGCCGCGCATCCAGCCGAGCGTGCGGCGCGCGCGCGCCTCCCCGCGGTCGCATGAGAGGAGGCGCATCCACCAGTGCAGGTGCAGGGTGAGGGGCCCGTCCGGGGGCTGGGGACCCGCAGCGGCACCGCCGCCATCGTCCGCCCGGCTGAGAGGCCCGCGCCCACGGCCGTCAGTAACGTGCACCCCGCACCTGACGATCTGCGTCATTGCTCCTGGAAAACCAAATACTATGCGTGAGGGGTCCTGGTAGCACCGTCGAGTGTTACGAGCGAAGGGTGCATCGTTCATTACTTCAGTCAGGAATGTTACGCTTAGTCCATTGGCTCAGAGTCCGAGGTTCACAGAAGTGTGCAGATAAAAACCTGGAAGACCGGTAAGGACCTTCTCAGCCCGATCTAAGCACTCAAAACAAGCCATTAGATTTAAGTAGCGAAGGGATTGAAAACCATATAGCATCCCGTCAGGTCGGGCCAAAGCTGCTCGGCTCTAGGCATCTGCCAAGTGTCGGCGCGCGGTTTGCCGACAGCCGCTGCAGAGCAACAGCCCCGTCTGCCGCAGCCCACGAAGTGACACCGCCCGGTCACCCCACGTGTCCCCCGCGACGACACCACGCCGCTCATAAGTGCCAATGTATCGATTGCGATGCGGTTTGCCTTACATCTGTTGGACTTCCCATGCGGCTGGATTGAGGGCGGAGGGGAATGGGAACGTTGCTGAGCATGTGCATGAGTATGTGCGCTGCTGCAATTTTACTCTCGGGCCGTAATTCGGTGAATTGAAGTGTAATCCACATCACAGTCCACCTGTGATAAAATCCCATGTCAGCTGCATCTGTAGTATTTTATCACAGCTGTTATGAGTTCATAACACCTAGCTGTGATGAATCTGTATCTGTGATGATCATTGCAGCCAACACGTTTGGCCGCGATGAAGCTCCAACTGCGATGGTCATTGCAGCACCAGTACTTTTGAGTAACAACACTTGCTCTTCATCACAGCTAAAGTATTAGATTTGTCACACTTGCGATAGCAGTGTAATGTGCTCTGTTTGCTTTTCCTGGCGTTAGCCATTTGCTAGTAATTCGTAGACGTATTTGGTTGTCTGCAATTTTCGTTTTCTCTTCGTGCTTTATTTTCTTAGTCTTATCCCATCTTTCGTATCTTGGCCTCTTGTCATTTGACGCACCGTTCGCATTCTTTTGATGTATTAAGTAAAGCGCTACTGTAAGACATATGGATCTGCTCCATGTGCAACAGTTTACCTTGTGGGGTTTCGCGATGCGGTTCCCAGTCACTAAACAGTCAAAGTGGCATCCAATCATGCCAAATATACGTGAAAATGTTCGAAAACAAGTCACTCGAAATTTGTCCGGCGGGAAGTATATTCATAACGAATTAAATCGCTACCCTTAGCCCGTCCTGACTCCCGACGGAGTGCGCCTCGCAGGCGCACCACACGGATAGGCCATCCCGAACCTAATTAATATAACAACTCTCATAAACAAGGTAGGCGTACGCCAGGCCGCGTCGTGGCGTAACAGGCTTCGCTTATCGCGAATCAGTGTTCCACCACTCCACGCCTGGCGCACGCCTACCTTGGCCTGCCGGCGGCTGTCACCCGACGAGTAGGACCCTGCGGGGCCAATCAGTCAGTCGGACGCGCTGCGGGCGTCACTCTCTCCGCACGGTCGGAACCACGCTCATTTTCTGGCTTCCAAACGTATCTTTCATAATCCTTTCGTTATCAATGCCGCTCAACCAGCCCTAACCTACCCTTACCTGCCTGAACCTTACCTTCCCAGGCCCCCACTAACCTAACCTAACCGAGGGTGATCCACTCGAGTCACTGATCCGCCCCACCACGACAGGCGCATAGCGCGTACTGACCTCACCTAACCGGCGGATATTAAATTTTAGACCACTTGTGAAAATTATCTAAGAAACCGCTTGAGATGCGGTGCCCCTGAGGGGAGGTTGACTCTGGTATGATGCAAGAAAGATATGGTCCAAATTTGAGCTTTCTACGTCTAACCGTTCTCGAGAAATCGCGCGGACAAACAGACAGACAAAACATTTTTGACCCAGTCGGTCCAGGGCTTCGCTATCGCTCAGCCAAACAATCGCGACATAATTTGAAAATTGTTGCCACCGTACGTTTCTTTATGTCATAAAATGAGTCTATACTCTGAATTTAAAGTTCCTCCCCGACAACGAAAGGTCAGCGCGCACACGTCCGCCCTAACGAACAAACAGGCGGTATCGGGCTGTAAGCGCGGCTCCTGTCGGTTTCCACTGAAACGTGTCGGGACGAGGTAAAGATAACTGATGTAGAGTCACATTAATGTCACTTCGTTGGCAAGTTTTCCTTATGCCTGGCAGACGACCTCCTCGTTAGCCCCAGCCCGTTATCTGATTTTATTCATGGACTCTCAAGGGATAAATGCTTGGTATTTGTGGTTGTTTATGCATTTTTATTTCTCGATTATGGTTTCATGGTTATTCCACCCTAACCTATTATCCCTAGCCACGTGTGCCCCCACAGCTCCAGGGAAGGCGGACTCACCTGGCTGAGCGGCACCGGTTGGTTTCTCGTACAGCGGCAGGGCACCGGATAGCAGTGGGGGAGGCTCCACACCGAAAGCAGGAATCACTGGTCTTCACACCCCGCCAGGGGACAGGGGTGGTAATCTCTTGACGTTCTTTCTCTCCCCACACTTTTGTCTCACTGTCCTAATATCTTCTTGACTTCTCCCTCCTGTCCCCTCTGCTAGCCTCCAATATTCCGTACCCCGAGTACGGAGACCATACGGAACAGTCCGTATTTTCAGCCTACGGACCGCTCCGTAACGGTAATGTCCGTGTTTGACAGATACGGAAAGCTCTGCCACGGAATGTTCCGTACTTTTTGACGCATATTTTTTTGAAAGTTACTAATTTGTTAGCCAAAATGCTGTGAGGTCCATAACCGTCGATCCGTATTCATGAAGACAGACCGTTCCGTTCTGTTTCTCCCAAACCGTCGGACAGTTCCAGGCAAAAAATCGTAGGACTGTTCCGTGCTCATTTTCGTACCATTTTTTAACAGTGTCGCCGGCCGGGCGGGACAGAAGCGCTAACAACCGGAAAAAGCTGTAAAAATATAGTTGAAATTTTTTTCGAAAAGTACCTTTTACCTCCTTTCACAACACTCTGAAGTACTGAGTAGTGAAGTCCATTCCCTCCTAAAAGCTCCCGTTTGTCACGGAATTATTATTCAGAAACGCGGTCAACCTAACCTTTCCGAGCGCATGGTGTGGTGACTCATTCTGTCGTTCAGAAAGGTGCCTCAAAACCATGTTTGAGTAGGTTAGCGACTCCAGTGCTTGTCAAGAACGATTCAACATGGTCTCCGCATAGTTTTTCGGGTCAACGAGTGAGAAATTTCTCTGCCGTTTATAAACTACACGTGAAATTCAAAGGGTCTGCAAACGCAGCGCGCCGTGCGATTTTTCAGGTTTGTTCGAGACGGTTACTCGCGTGCTCCAAGGTGCTCCATAAAAAGTCGGGTATCAGAGTGCAGATCTAAGATTATAGTTTCAGATTTTTCAACCCGATCTTGCTTATACGAGCCGAAACACGAGATAAAGCGAGTCTAAGAGTGACGACGCTCGGCCCGGCTACACGAGCCTAAGCCTGCCAGCTCGGTGTGGCATTCCCCGTGATCCGCTTATCAATTGGTGCGGTCGCTTCATGTTTCTAGTCCAAAATACAGGATTGTTTTTTGTTTAGCTGTTAAATTTTCGAATTTTATTTGTTGAATACATTTCTAGATCGACGCCGCTGCAGTCTATTCAAATGCTAAGAGGCGCTACCGTACCGGCGCTGCCACAACTTGTTCTCGTCTCTTGTACTTTACTTTTGGTTTTTGATATTGAAATATCTTTTAATAATACTAAACGTTATTTACAGATTTTTTTAGAAATTATTGACGGTTAATGAACACATTTATGTATACGGCATACAGTAATACATAAACATATCGTTGTTAGTAAAACCATAAAGAAATACACTGAAAAAATTCAAGCGATGTGCAACTGATATCCTTATATGCAACAGATAACCGTACTCCAAGATTTCTACGTGTTCAAGAAAATTATGCTCTTTTACTAAAATAGTTAACGGTGTACGCATAGATAAACACACGCAACGATGAAAATGACAACAGAAATGGATTGTCCGACCCTTAAAACCCCTACATACCAAAATTCGGAGCAGTAGTGTAAATAGTTTGGACGCTAGAGGTTTTTTCCCGTTTTTAGCGCTCTTGTCCCACTGTGGCCGGTACCTCTACTCGAATTTTGCCGATCTTTGCAATCGGCACCGGCACGGCCATCGCTTCCCGCCGCGGGGGCCAACACCGTACCGACAGTCCGTTGGAGAGGACGCAATGTTTGTTGACTGGCCGGTCACGAACCAATTAGAGGGTACACTTAACGTCGAATAACGAACGGTGGCAGCATTTTTAAAAGCGTTTCTATTCAATAAATAGTTTCTGACTACCCTTAGAAATATGGCTTTTGATTTGCCCTGCGGCCTAATTTTTTGTGAGGGACAGCGGCAATCATTAATTTACAAGATTGGGTTCTAGTTTCTTTATATTCCTAAAGATGCTGATGAAAGTGCAATGTAAAAGATTTGGCGTCAATCGGATATTGACAATGCCGATCTGAACGCGAGAGAAAGTTTTGGCATGAACTATGAAAACCTCAGTACTATTTCATTTTGCATTCCACTTCACATTGCAGTTCGCATACAGCTTAAAATAAATCTATCGGAATAGACACGAAGTATTCGTTGAAATACTGAGACTGTCTTGCGTTGCGGACATTTCCTGGCGCCGTCACGACGTGGTGACCATGCCCTTCGGCTTCGCCTGGCCCTGCACGTTGATAAGGAGCTGCAGGAAGCTGAACCAGGACCGCAGCGCGTTGCCGCAGGCGAGCCGGTCGAGAAGGCCGATGCCGCGGCACTTGACGTTGGCGCCGCGGCCCAGGCTGGCATGCATCAGGCCGAGCCGCAGGCGCCGCTGCCCCAGCGACTCCTGCAGGCCGGGATGACCCGTTGTAATTCCACGCCCTAACCTGAACTCGTCGATGCGCTCTCAATTATTCTGCACAATTTCGTACGCACACCTTTGACATGTAAATGTATAATTTCACTGTAAATCGTAGGGTGAGGTTCCTCACCCTTACAAGGGCGAGCAATTTGACTCAAATTTCTATACTTTTTAAGAGCGAGTTTCAACATGATCACCCCAATTGGGTGATGTTCCTAGTGTTTTCGCCCTAGAAGGGCGATGTTTGAGGGACGTTTCCCTTTTAGGGCGAGGTTCATTTCCCTAATTGAGTGATGGAAAGTCCATCGCCCTAAACAGGTGACGCACACCTGCATAGCCCAAATTGCGCGATAAACCTCACCCTTCGGTTTTCAGTGTTTGCTGCATATCAAAATATGCAACACAAGTAAGAATAGCGATCTTTTACAGATCACCACAAATACCTGACCTCGAAAGAAACATAAAGTCAGCAGACCATATTTGTTCGCGATGAAGATATTGGCTGATTCTCACGGGTCACTTTTGATTCCCCGGTCCGCGGCATCCGACCCCCGCGGACCTACATCGTAAAATATTGATAAATAATAGCTAGCCACTTACTTTACCAGGCGAAGTCGATAAATAGCACACTTGTTATCAGATCACGTAACCAGGAAGCTCAAAAGGGTCGAAATGTGAACGTAGCTTTCCTATTGTTCGAGTTCATTCAAACTGCAGCAGTTTTCGCCTTACTTGGTGCCAACATTGCTTCGGCAACTCCTATCTTGGAGCCTAGAGGTTGATTTACCCGCCCATTAAGACCACCCTCATACAACCACAGTCGAGCAGTGGTAAGGCTATTTGCTCTCTGAATTATGGAAGGGACCTGCAAATTCATCATATTTTTCGTTAAAAAACGAAGAACGCTTCGTAAAAATATTCGTTTAAAAACGAAAGTCTTCAGTTCCCAATTAATCGAATAATCTTCGTTTTTAAACGACTGAATTTTTTACAGTGTATCACAAAATTCCACTCTTGGCCACGGAGTTCTCACAATGTTCCGCCACGGGCCAGAAGAACCACCGGCGGGGGACCAAATCATGTTGGCAACAATGGCCTAACCTCGACTGAGTGGGGGCCTGACATAGTGGTGGCGGTTGTTGTTGCTCGAGCTTTGGCGTTTGACTTGAATTCTGGTAAGTGCGCATTAACGTTGTGAACACCGTGTCGCACCTACGACTGCGAGGATTTAATTTTAAGAATTCATTTTGTCACCAAAAGTTGTCTGTTGACGTTCTCTTAAGTCCCAGAAAGTCGCGAGTTCCCAAGTGACACGGTTGCCGGTCCAGGCCGGTGTATTTGCGTTTCACAATCTGAACTCCGTAGCTTATTTTGCTCCGCTCACGAGCCGAAACAGACTTTCGTTTTTTTGGGGGCTTAGCTCTTCTTTCTCGCTTCAATCTGGTGTCAATCAGTGCCGAACAAGACTAAAGACTATTGTGGTCGAGTCTGGGATGGTCTGGGAGGGGGGCGGGGCGGACCTGAGGTTGTGGTTTCTATGCATGTAATGTATACAAATACATGCTGTAAATGAATGCTTTCACTAATCTCTCCTTATTTTGTTTCAGTATCGCTTTATTGGCTGAGCGATAACGAAGCCCTGGACCGACTGGGTCATAAATGTTTTGTCTGTTTGTTTGTTTGTCTGTCTGTGCGATATCTCGAGAACGGTTAGACGTAGAAAGCTCAATTTTTACCACATCTTTCTTGCATCATACCAGAGTCAACTTCCCCTGAGGGGCACCAAGATAAATTTTACGAGGTAGACGTACGCCAGACCGCGTCGTGGCGTAACAGGCTTCGCGCATCGCGAATCACTGTTCCCCCACTCCACGCCTGGCGCACGCCTACCTTGGCCTGCCGGCGGCTGTCGCCTGACCACTACGACCCTGCGGGGCCAGTCAGTAGGACGCCCTCCGCCGGGCGTCACTTTCTCCTCACGGCCGCAACCAGGCTCATGTTCTGGCTTCCGAAAGTATCTTAGGTCATCCTTCCCTTGTCAATGCCACTCACAGTCCTAACCTACCCTTACCTGCCTGCACCTAACATACCCAGGCCTCCGCTAACCTAACCGAGCGTAACCCACTCGAGTCACTGATCCGCCCTCCCCTGACAGGCGCACGGCGCATACTGACTTCACCCAACCGGCGGATTTTTAATTTTAGACCACTTGCGAAAATTATCTAAGAAACCGCTTGGGCTGCGGTGCCCCTGAGGGGAGGTTGACTCTGTTATGATGCAAGAAAGATGTGGTCCAAATTTGAGCTTTCTACGTATAACCGTTCTCGAGAAATCGCGCGGACAAACAGACAGACAGACAAAACATTTTTGACCCAGTCGGTCCAGGGCTTCGCTATCGCTCAGCCAACAAGTGGTATAAAATTTAAAATCTGCCGGTTTGCTGAGGTCAGTATGCGCCATGCGCCTGTCAGGAAGGGGCGGATCAGTGACTCGTGTGGGTTACGCTCGGGTTACGCTCGGTTAGGTTAGTGGGGGCCTGAGTAGGTTAGGTTCGGGCAGGTTAGGTTAGGACTGACTGAGTGGCATTTATAACGAAAGGGTGATGCAAGATACGTTCTGAAGCGAGAACATGAGCGCAGTTGCGATCGTGCGGAAAGAGTGACGCCCGCAAGGGCGTCCTACCGTCTGGCCCCGCAGGCCGCAGGGTGCTACTCCTCAGGTGACAGCCGCCGGCAGGCCAAGGTAGGCGTGCGCCAGGCGTGGAGTGGCAGAACAGTGATTCGCGGTGAGCGAAGCCTGTTACGCTACGACTTGGTCTGCCGTACGCCTACCTCGTATTTTGAAGACTCAGTCTTCTTGGTGCACACTCGGCATACGTCACCTCTAGCCAGGGGCCGGCGGCGGCACGCACTGCTAGCAAGTCCATCGCCACAGCAAGCGACTCGCCGGCCAGGCAGATGGGCACGAACACCGTGAAGATGAGGGGCGCCATGAGCAGCGCGAACACGTCCGTCTGGAGTCCGTTGGACACGACCTTTCGGCACGCAAATCCCACCGTGGCAGTGTGATCCCAAGTATCTTAAAGTGATAGGCCAGTCTCGGACGATGAGAGGCTCGGGCTCGAATAGAGTCTGCTTCAAATGGCCAAGTTGGTGCTGCTCACATCGACCGTGCTGAGCAGGGGGAGGATGAGGCTGACGACCAGCAGGTGCGGCATGAGGCCCGACACGGAGCCGTCCATCCTGAGCATGACGCGCAGCGTGAAGGCCTGCAGGGACGGCCAGCCCCGCACGCACGCGTTCATCTGCCAACATCATTCCTATTTTCTTCCCTGCCCCTCAACTCCCTCCTCGGTTTCTCCTTCTCTTTATGTTATTTCCACGGCGAAAGAAACCCCACCATTAAAAGCTTACGAAGGAAAGTTCTTCGTGCTGCAAAGAAAACAGTGGCTACGTATCTGGTTGTATTACGAAGAATTAGTTCGCAAAGTTCCCCCCCCCCTTTTTTTTTAGAAGGATTGTATGTAGAGCCCCCATAAGGTTCCATCTGAAGAAAATGGATTTCTTTTACGATGTTTTCTTTCTTCACATTGTAAGAAACTTTTGGGGGAAACTCCAAACAATCGGTAGGAACATGTCTATCCCAAATTTTTTTCCGGAAAAATTCAAAATATGTTTTTAACACGTTTTATTTGATTTTCTTACTATTAATAACTGTTCTTCCCACAAAAATCCTGTTTCTGTTTTTTGAAAAAAATATCTTCTTTTTGGAAATTTCTAAACAATATGGAAATTGTATATCCCAAATTGTTTGGTGATTTCCAAACAATTTTATTGCAGTGATACATTAGTTAAATTGTTCAAAAATCGTGTTAACCGTCATCATTTCAGCTCCCCAAGAGTGGTTCAGCGGTATTGGCGCGTGAATTTTTTTAGAAGATCAGGCAAATCTTCGCTGTTGATCATTTTTCCGTTGATAACATAATGTTAAAAAATGTTGAGGGGCGATTTGGAGCAAATTTGAAATAGCAGGAAGGAAAATAATAACTATGCGTGTTATATTGCTACAGCTAGCAATTCGAGTCAACAGATATCCTGTCCTGATCCGCGACACATTTTAGCTCGTGTGTAACGCTCGAATTCGACAGGAGCTTTAACTTTTTTAGCTGTCGTTTTGGCATGGAATCGCTTTCTAACACCTAGCGAAATTTTATGAAGAATCCAGATCTGCGCTTGTTTTCTTGTAAAATTTGACCGTTCCTATGAGAACTTACGAAGTTAAAATGACGCGGCAGCAACGGTGCGAGTACATACACAACTTTTGCACGAGATTTTTTCTAATACAGTAGCATGGCACTGAAGGGAGAAAATATAGAAGGGTTCCTTCAACTTTTTGGCGTGGTATTTAACCCCCATTCTCAAAATTTGAATTTGTTTTCTTTAAGATATCACGATTATAAGCTACGAATTCGGCGTCCACCAGCCGCGCCCAGCCCTGCCGCCGGCCCGGCTGAACATGGTCACAGCCGACCCGCGGGAGTTGCCGCTGGCTGCCTATGCCCAGCATTGTTCCCAGAAATGTACGGTTCATAACGCATTTATAGTCATTTACGACTGTCCGACTGTCCCCTTGTTCAATCTAGAAAACGATAAAATCGTCGCAAGGTGACGGCGTTACCTACTCAAATTATTTTTGGCCCGCCAAATGGAAAAGTGCCTTATATTCCAGTTTGACAAATTTTACAGTGTAGATTAAAAGTGGGCAAAAACACGCAGGTGTCGTGTTGGTGCCTGCCTCCGCCAGGCAACGCTTCGTCACGGATGTCGGTAGTTTGCCTTTTGGACAGGCGGAGGTAGTCACCAGCGCTACGCTCTACACCGTGCGTGTGGGCTCCTTCTCGTCAACTTTTCTGGCAACACTGACGACCGGTGTGACGTGACGCGGCAGGTCCGGTCACCTGGACTCCCCGCCCGATGGCCTCGAAGACGTCGGCCGTCGCCATGTAGATTATTAGGAGGCAGAGGATGAGTGTGTAGAAGGAGGTGACGCACACCAGCACCGAGCACCACTGCAGGGGCAGCACGCTCCACCGCAGAGAGGACGCCATGAGCGGCCAGCCGCCGCCCTGCCGGACACGCGGGCCGTCAGATCACACTCCCCAAGTGCATCGAGTGGTGCGTGGTCGACTCCGATTCCGTACACAAATCTATACATCGAATTGATATTGCTTCCTATTTTGACATCGAATAAACAGGGTGGTTCAGGACCATTTTTACAAACTTTGTTGGCTGAGCGATAGCGAAGCCCTTACCCGACCCGACTAGGCCAAAAATGTTTTCTCGCCCGCAATTTCTCGAGAACGATTAGACGTGGAAAGCTCAAATTTGGACCACATTTTTCTTGCATCATACCAGAGTCAATCTCCCCTCAGGGGCACCGCAGCTCAAGCGGTTTCTTAGATAATTTTCACAAGTGGTTTAAAATTTAAAATCCGCCGGTTGGGTGATGTCAGTATGCGCCATGCACCTGCCGTGGAGGGGTGGATCGGTGACTCGAGTGAACGCGTCGGTTAGGTTGAGTGGAGGCCTGGTTAGGTTAGGTTCAGGCAGGTAAGGGTAGGTTAGGACTGGTTGAGTGGCATATATATGTTAGGTTAAGTCTATATAGACAAAATGTAGTCTCGCGGCTAAACGCCGATCTCTGGTTGGCCGAGACGGAATCGCGGCCGCAATCCCCAGTCGCTAGTGTGATACCGCCTTAATACGAAGTCGCCAATTGCCTACCCTCCACACAAAACGACCTGTAACTAAGGAGCCTTGTGCGACCCTAAGTGTCCTCAAATTAATTATCATAAATCCTCTGTCTGTCAGTGTCAGCCAGGAAAGTTTGTCATGGAGATCCTGGACCACTCTGTCACAATACCTAATAGACGATTTCGACAGGACTGCTGACGTTACTGAATCCGGTAGGAAGATGAAAGGAAGAACAAGCGCAAACCCACTGCGCATGCGCAAACGACAAAACAAACCTGCTGCGCATGCGCAGTGCGCCGGCGCTTGCTCTTACTTTAATCTTCTCACCGGAATTTGTGACGGAATCGTCTATTCTGGGAAACAAATTACGCCACGGTCACAGACTGAGCAAAGAGTCATTTCGTTGAAAGGAGGTAGCCTACGAAACCAAATGTATGGCATCACGCATTACTTTCAGTATAGTCCGTGACCAGGCATACCCCAATGTAGGATCCACCAATACGTGGACCATGCTTTAGGTAAATGCACTGTTAAAAAAAGTAATTTTAAAATGGCTGCTCTGGAAATGGTTAGGGCTTTTTGAGAACAACATAAAATACTGTTTCAAAATGGGAAGATCATCGATGATTAGCAATTCTAAAATGACAAAAACCATTTTGAAATGACTTTTTAGGTGATTTCAACCATTCCAAGATGGTTTTTATCATTTCAAAATGACTAACCATTTTTATCGGACAATGGGTCAGCCATTTTCATTGGTTAGCAGCACTTGCTGCTAATTAATAACATTTTTTACAGTGTGGCGCTAGGGACAGGTATCTTTACAGTTTACCTGGACGGACTCATTGCGATGCGTTGTAGACGTGTCCTCGAAATCCGCTCTCGCTGGTCGCGTCAAAGCCAGTACCCCGTCGACTGCGAGTGCAGGCCACTGCTGGTCCACGATTAGGAAGAACGTCATGACCATCATCTCGGACATGCCCCCGTACACCTTGAAGAACCGGATGAGCAGTGCGCTGCGTGCGGCCGTACTGCGCATGCGCTCCTGAAGAACAAGGATCGGCTGTTGTACGCCGTGTAAGAAAGAGTCGTTCGGACAACACTGTTTTGCTACTTGAAAACGGAAGGGTGGGAAAGGCAAGGACTTCAACATCGCCCCGTTAGGGACGACTTTAGCACTTAGATAGGTAAGGGTGGTCGTCGTTTCCACTTTTTCGAAATCCAACAAACGCAAAATATTTTCTCCGGCCATTTGGTCAGAAAAAAAATATCATTTAAATTTGTGAAATCGGACCATTTTTAGAAGGTCCGACCGAGCTCCGCCATTTTTACATGGCCTTTCCCATAAGGATTCGAGAACATTCTGAGTTCTTGAGGAGTGCAATAATTTCAAACCAAGCAAATTTATGAAGAGCAACCGGTGCAGTCGAGAGCAAGTTATACTTAATCATTCCCGCCAATTTTCGAGAACATTTTCATCTTGAATAAAGTTGTTCTGGACGACATTGAGAACAAAAATCTCTTACGAAGCACATTCCACCAAGGTCATTTCAAGAACCATCTTTTTTGGATGTGGGAACGACGGCCGCCCCTACCAGATAGGGTGAGGGCTAACTGTAAGGGATTGTCGTTTTTCAACGACTTTTTGAAGAAACTAAATTAATCAAGATAACTTCGTAAAATATCGACATTTTCGTAAGAACGATATCTACTTATCAGGCATGTGTGATAAGCTGAATTAACACATTTCATCTGTTAAAAATATGTCTTAAGTTTACGACTGCAATCCTAACGACATGTGTCGTAAACATTCAGAGTCACTAAGTTAAGACATCACAATCCGACGACCCATGTCATTATTTGAGAACACATGTCGTTATTTAAGAACACATGCCGTTACTTAAGGACACACGTCGTTTACTTATAGTTTTGCTGAGTTGTAAATATCCTTCAAGTATATGGGGCGCAATTGTACAAGTCAAATCTTTCAAAACAATATGCACCAAATTGAGTGTAAAAGTTGATTTGGATTTTTGGAGCCTAAGTTTTTAAGTGGCACACCAGTTATCTCTGTCATATGGAACACCAGAAGTAATCAGAGAAAAGAAAGATTAGCATTTCTGCTGAGATCATTTGTTTACCTACAAACAAAATCACACTAGTTTAAAAATCTACGATTTGCCAGCCAACCGATTGCCAACACAATGAACTTTCGCCAAATGATATCGCCTTTCATCTCACCCTATTTGTTTACCTTACCTGGATAAAACAAGTATTCTAGCAAACAACCAAGCAATTGCTATGCATTTCCTGTGTTGATAGAAGCCAGCCCAAGCCCAACTACACAGAGAAGCTTGTAAATGATGGTCCATAATGACAAATCTTATGAAACAATATTATTGAAAGGTTGATTGGATCCATGATTTCTTCTAAATGGTCATAATAATAGTCCTAGTCCTCATTCACACAAAGCACTAGGAACATTTGCTGTAAATTCACAACCTTACTCCACTCCCTCACACCCGAGCAGACATTTTAACGCAATGTTTATGATTCCCATTACTTCCACGCACAAACTATGCTCGAATCGTATATCTCGATCTTGACTCTCGGTCTCGATCTATCGAGTGCCCCGTTCTGTAACTGGCTGGAGTCCGTGCGCGTCTTACACATCGAAGCAGAAGCCTAGAGCGCTGGCAGAAGCCCTCCCTGAAATGCATTGTTTCCTGATTGCACAACATTAACCTTTCAGTTTGAGATTATAATTCTGCATTTCATTGCAATTTTCCAAAATTATGTTATGAACTCATGCAAACTTACTAATAATTCGGTTTCAAATACGAGTCAGTAACGCGGGAAGAACCAAAGTGAGGTTATGCTGCGTACTTGGGAAGTGGGGAAGACGACATGCCATTGAGGAACCAAGAGAAACAACGGCAAATTGCATGATGTGCATCGAATTCCCAAGTCAGTCAACACAGCGCTGCGTGCTATAGGCCACTGAGGCATCATGAAAAAATTGAAACAATATCTCTGTCTGAGCAACCTTTCTTATGGTTATTTTTGTGGTGCCATTTTTTGTATTATGTTGTTGTATTATTTCTAGAGGAAGCGGGTTTGCGTGGAGAGACCGTGGCTTGGTGAACTGCTTACGATTCAGATGTTTAGGAAGGAGATGTTATGTCATTGTTCTGTTAACGTACAATTGGATGATGGGCCATCTGAAAAGGATCATCCCTCACAGCCCTGCGGAGCCAGTACGTAAGTAATTCGTTATGTGAAGATATATGTGTATTTTATTTTCTCTTCCATTTTCTGAGCTCATTCATGAGTTATTAAAGTGGAACATCAAGAAATAAGAATCTTTTTATTGTAGATTCAATCACAACTTAACCGAATGAAGTTTTCAAAGTAGTTCATTTACAATTTTCATCAATTTTTTGTTCTCTAATATCACTATGTAATGACTAGTATTTGAACCATATCACCTATCTTAGATGAAGTTAAAGTATGACAAGAAAATAAATTACTACTAAATCACAGAGACTAGTAAATGATGAAGATAATGAAACAAAATTTCAAATCATATAAATAGAGCTTTTCTGGCATTTGATGTAATTTTTCTATTCATCTTCCTGTAATTGAATAGGGAAAATTTATATATTCAGCTAGTGAGATGTGGTGAAACTGATATTTCTTTTTTCCTTAAGCTACTACCTCGGAGTCACTTGAGCTGCAGATTCCATCAACATAAGCTTTGTAATCTGTGTTGAGCTTGTGTAGCTTGAAACTCACAGTGTTTGGCCCTCTCTTCCTCCGAGGAACCTTGGAGCCACTAGGTGGATTGTGATTGAGGATACATCTGTAAGGAGAATACATAATATTGTTTCCAAAAAATTTTTGTTCCTACTGTACAGTTTAAATGATGTAATCTGTGTTTTTCAGTGATATCTCACCGCTGAATAAACTCCAGAGTGAAAGGAGCATCTTCTGGATATGTTATATTAAAATTAAAATAGCTGCAGAACATAAAACCAAGAGCCATTGCAAAAGTTTGAACAGCGCAGCGCACCATTCCGTCAATGGACAGAAAATACTTGCTTGACTTTAAGACTTTTTGACCTGCAGGGTAAGAGGACGGTAAGAGGACTTGTGTTTTCTTTTAAGAAGTTAAGTGTGCATGATATAACAATTTGGTATGTACTTACCAACAGCAAAAATACAGGGTGTTGCTGGTATGTCAACAATTTCATGAATTCTTGTCCCAATCTGTATAAGGAAAAGCAATATATCAAGTTGATTTAATATTCAAGTATGCCTGTCGAATGAAAATTGTGCAGTTTACCTCAACTCGTTGGATAAGTAGGTTTGAGGTTGTTCCAAAATAATTTTCAAGCATTAATATTATGGTGAGCAGTTCTTTGTCCTCCTTTTCCTCATCACTGTCTAAACGCTTCTTAATTCTTGACAGTTGGCCCTTTAGTTTCATGTTTTCCTGATTCCCTGTTGCCAGGAAATCGACTAGTGTGTCCTGTACTCCAGGGAACCAGTTCTGCAGCCTTTCTTCAAAATCCACTTGTGTAAGCATAAGAAAATGGTGTATCATACCATTGTAGCAGAACAGAAGGGGAAACTTATCTTGGATTTCACTTGTGGCTACGACCGGCTCTGGCTCGTCTGGCTCATCTGCATTCTCTTCTTCTTCAGCAGCACGCCTTCTTTTCCTAATTCTTAGGCGAGGTGTCTTGAGAATTGATCAAGCCCCTCTGCATTCCGTAAGTTCTGGTGAGTTTAGTCAGCTCAGTGTCCCAGTCTATCCTGTTCCTTCGGGTGGTGGCATACGTGTCTCGCATCTCTTGCGCGGCCGTCTCGAGGGTCTCTTCTGTTTCCCCTTCAGGGAGTGAGAGTACCCTCCACCTCACACACCCATACGCTTGCTGAATTTTGGGCGCTTCCTTAGATTCAATGGGCCTCTCCATTCTATTGATGTTGTCAAACCTGTTTACAAGCTTGTAGTTAAGTTTCTCTGTAGGTGTGGAAAGATTTCGCCTTGACTTATTCCCAACATGAATTTCGTTAAATGACTGAGGGTGGTCCATGACAATATCGGCTGCCACACCTTTAAAAAAACCTCTTTCTACATTTGGTACATTAGCCATTACATTGTCAACTATCAACTCTACGCAAACATTAAGTTTCTTGTTATCAAGTGCCTTCTTTTGTTTTATCATATTTAGTAAACTGTCAGGCAGTTTGTTGTAGTTGAATGTAAAAGAACTGTGACGTAGGGGCACAACAGCAACCCCGGGGGCAGTGGGCTCCTTGTTTGCTGCTGAAACACCTAAAGGAAGAGGAGAATCGTGTTGTGAGTTACTGTATCAATTTGCCTCTTTATGCATCTGCATAGCCACTTCTACTTTTGGACTTTACATACTTTCTCTTTGCTTCCAGGCAGCCACCAGCGTTCTGCAGTCATGTTTAGATAGATGCGAGATAATGTCATCTACCTCGACTAAGTGTAAGTCTGACAGAGCCTGGCACCCATCCTCTATAATAGTATCGGCTGCATTGACTATCTTCTCCCGATCAGTGGCCGGTGAGAGATGCTTTTGGATCTCTTCTATTAACATGTCACGGAAAACTTCATCCGCCATGTTGTCTGTTAGAACATACATAAATATTGCTATATTGACACTTCAAAAAAAAATACCTGTAAGAAAGGTGGATCCAATTTTGCAAGAAATGTGGTTGTGGAAAAGACCAGTAGTGGTATGGGATTTAAATTTTTATACTAAAGAAACTTGTACTACATTCCTGTATTGAACATGCCCGGAAAATCGTGTTTTGGGGAGCACGCAAGTCATTCCCTTCAGTGCCACTTACTACGTAACGGCGATCAGCTGATCGGACTGTCACACGGTCAGCTGATCGGCCCGATTTGTTTGCGGTTCACGTGAAACGAACGGCGCCCTGTGATAAAAGGCTTGGCGCTTCTTTACGTAAATGTAACTTACTTTCTCGAGAAATGTAATTGTGAGGGATTCTTCGTGAGTTCTTACAAGTGACCAGTTACTACATTTGTCACCTTACCGCATTGCAACGGTCACGGTCACTCTCAAATTTGTTCCCGCGAAATGCAGCCAGCCTTACAAAAAAAAAAACGCCATGTGATTTTATAATTTAAGTTTGTGGAAATGTTCCGTTCGTAGCGGTAGTCGATTTATTATTTCGACAATAATATTAGACTATAAACATTTGGCTATAAACTTGATTTTGTGCATATGAAACCAATGGTGTTGGCCCACCTGATACCACCACACTTGCCTCTGCTTGGAGTGGGGGGGAGTGGACTTCGAAACCGTAATAGAGATCTCTAGGCAAAGTGATTGTGATATTTTGAATTCAGACGAACATGTTGGAATACAGCAAAATTCCGTGTCCCGACGCGTCCTTTGAAATATTTCTTTGTTCCTTGTGGATCTTTAGGTTACCGTCCGATGCTAAACACAGAAGCAAAGTAAGTGCGCAAAGTAAATGGAAATTTGTGCAGAGGGGTTATGTGTCTCGGCTTTCCATGCACATTTTGTGGCATTAATTTGGTCAATGTTTACAAATCTAGGCTCTTCAATTGACTGTAGATCGATGCAGGTGTCTTATGGCTGCATCTTCATGCATTGCACCAGAGGTAGGTTGTAGGTTAATAATTGCTAAACTTATTTATATTAGCTGGTTGCTCACTCAAATTTTCTGTTTCAGATACATCTGTGGCACTGAATAGTTGTGTTGTAAACATTTTTAAAGGGCTGGAATTTGTGATAGGCAGTGGTGGTCATTCTTATGTTGCTTGTGTGTGCTGTCTTCAAATTTACTAACTTGGACATTGGGAGGTATGTATGGAAAACTTTTGTTTGCTGCTGTTTAATGAACTACTAAAATAGTTTTCTTCTTTTTTAGATTTGAATGTCCGTTTATGTCAGTTAGAAATTTTAGTTACAATGGGCATTTCTGTGCAAGCTTGGAGGGCTACAATTGGATCGTTCCAACATTGCTCCTATGGATTGAAGCAAAATTTGCAAAGACTGATTCGTCATGGCACACCTGGATTTAAGACTGTTATGAGGAGTTTTGGTGCCATACGTTTTATTGTATTGGCAGTTCTATTGATCATAGGCAATGTTGAAGTGAATCCTGGACCTTTTCAATGCCATGCCTGCAATTACCAAGCAGCGTCTCTACCGGCCCATATTTTGCATCTTCGATTTCATTCCAATGACAAAAACTTCATCTTCAAATGTCCACACCCCTTGTGCACCACCTCTACAAGAACAATTCAAGGCCTGGAGCTCCATGTTAAAGATTTGCACGGGAATGTGCAGGGTGCCCCAAGCACATCAAATGATAGTGTCCCTGATTTCAGTTTTGCTTGTCAAGCTGAAAACTGCTGTCACAAATTTTCTGTGGCTTCAGATTTCTGCCACCATTATCTGGATCATGTCAAGAATAGAGTCGCAGTTATGTGTCCTTTTGTTAAGCAGTGTGGCTCTTCATCTGTGTTCAGGAGCCGCAACCACTTGGCTTCGCACCTGAGTGTAAAGCATTCTGGGTGGAAACTAAATACCTTTCCTCCGAGTGTCCCAAGTGCCAGTACCTCTGCCAATTCTAGAGTCTTTAATAATGATAATGACTATGCTGACTCCATGGACTGTGGTGATGCACTGGAGGCTGAAGAGCAGGAAGAAACACAATCACATACATTGTCATTTGCTGATTTGTTCTCTGCTCATATTGGTAAATTTTATTTGAAACTTTTGGCTGATCTTGTATTGCCAGAGAGTACAGTACAAACAATCAGTGAGGACCTCCAACTGTTTTCTGAGTTGATCCAGTACCAGGTAAAACATTCTCTGGAGCAGGTCCTCACTGATCCTGAAATTGGTCTGATTCCAGATAAAGTGATCAAGGTAATGAATCATGTATGCTTGTCTGATCCGTTTTATGCAGCACATCACAAGGACTGTCCTGGCCCGACATTTACTTCCAAGCATTTTAGAGATGGCTTCATGACTCAAAATTTATCATATGTGTCTCCGGAGGCAGTGTCCATTGACAATGATAAGATAGATGGAGCTTCTGTTTACTTAATAAGGCCCAGGCGAGCGCTAAAATTGCTGCTTGAAGACAAGTCAGTACAAAAGGAGGTTTTGGAATCGTTCGGCTATGAGTCTACTCCCAATATATATAGTGACTATAAAGATGGTAAGGTGTACAAGAACCGTCCATCCTGCAATGAAGAAAAGATTGATCTTATCTTTGCCTCTGATGCTTGTACTGTGACAAGTCATGTGAAGGGCAGTGCAAAGAACAAATACAAGATCAATTGCAGCTACTTCACATTGGGAAACCTCAAACCACACCTTCGCTCCAAGCTTGATTCCATCCACCTGGCACTGCTTTTCAGGGATGATCTGCTGGGGGACCGAGTGAACTATGGTGTTGCAAAGTGTTTCAAGCCACTATTGGATGACCTCAAAGAATTAGAGAAAACTGGTATTGAATTTATGGGTCGCACTATAAAGGTTGCTGTGCAGTTTTTTGTATGCGATAGCTTGGGCGCTCATCAGCTTGGAGGCTTTATTGGGAACTTCACACATACCTATTTCTGCAGATTTTGTGAAATCACAAAGCAGACTTTTCATCTCTTTCCTGCAACAGTTTTGCCTTTTAGGACTGCTCAAGAGTATTTGTCTGCCCTTGTAGAACTTGAGGAAAGACAAAAGACGAAGCCAGATCAGGTGACCCACAGAGGAGTTAAAGAGTTCTCTCCTTTGAATGAACTACGTGAATTTCATGTTGTAGATCCAAGTTTGCCACCTTGCCTAGCACACGATTTATTTGAGGGTGTCGTGGACTATGACATGACTGTAATAATTTCAAAGCTTGTTGAGGCTGGATGGCTATCCTACGAATCCCTGAACCGTCTCATAAAACACTTTAAATGTGTTGGTGCTGATGCTCATAACAAACCAGCAGATGCTGTATGTGAAACCAAACTTTCAGGGCATGCTGTTCAGAATTGGACGCTTGTTCGACTGTTGCCATTCATATTAGAAGGTAAGATTCAAGATCCTCAAAATGAGCACTGGCAACTTTACCTTTCTCTCAAAAAGGTTGTTGAGTATTCTTGCAGTCCTTCATTTAACGATGCTGACCTGGAAGCCTTCAAGACTGTTTTAGATGGATACATGGCCAAAAGATCGGAGCTTATTGAAGATACTCCTAAGCCAAAACATCATTTTTTGATGCACTACCCTTCTCTTATACCTTTGGTGGGGCCCTTAATTTTTTTGTTCACCCTGAGATTTGAAGCCAAACACCAATTTCTTAAAAGAGTTGCAAAAGCGTGCAAAAACTTCATCAATCTTCTGTACACTTTAAGTCACAGGCATCAGGTGTATCTGTCCTACTTAAGGACTGGAGTCATCTACCCAGAGGGCATTGGACCAACCAAAATTTGCAACAAGAGTGTAAATGATTTTGAAGATAATGTCAAGAAAGTATTAGATGGTTTGGGAAGGCTTGACAAACATTACATAAGTCTGGAAAGAGAAGGCATTATTTTCAGAACTGGGTCATATATGATGATAGATAAGAGAAGAGATGGCCTGATAAAAGTTATTGCCTCTGTAGGTGGTCAAGTGTATCTCATTATGGAGGAGTATGAACCACTTCTCTGGGAAGAATATGGAGTCCACAGAATCCTACCAACAGGAGCAATGAAAGCTGTCAAAATTTCTTGTCTTGCCTGCCCTGCTTTCCAAAGTGTGTATGACTTCAAGGATGAGCTTTGCTTTTCCTCAAAGTTTTTCGTACCTCCTGCATAAGTGCCTTTTTTAGACCAGGTAATACAAGTGAGACAATTCTGAAACAATCTCGACATGTGCAATGTCTGAATTATGTTTCCCCTTGTTGCAGATGCCAGCACTTTTATTTTAGTTCTTCAAGCAGTTTTCTGTAAAAATTCTATCCAATCAAACCAGGACCATCATCATTGTTTTCCTTGTCCTCAGGTCAGGTAGGTACATTTATTGTACTGATACTAATATTAAAATTCAGTAACTTGTAATTTTAAAATAGTACAATTTTCTTTTACAGATTGTTTGAAACATGAGGAAGGCTCCTTTACAAATATAATCTCTTACATGTTATGAAGTATTTTCCAGAGAGGGAAAAGCAAGCCTAGTATCAATGTGACATTATAATTCAGGTGAGCTTTGCTGTTTCTGTTGTTTTCTTTTTTGATATGTTAAATGGCTTTTCTTTGTGTTATAAAGTTTCTTGGTACATGCTGTTCAATACACTTGACTGTTTCAGTGTGCTGTCATAAAAATTGGTGCAATGTAATGCCACTATGCCACTTTCAAGAGGTAAAACTTGGCATGCTTGGCTGCCAATGTTAATAATGGCTAGTTGAAATTTCTTTGGAAATTATTTTATGTGTTTTATGCAAAGTGGCCAGTGTTCTCAGTGTGTGTCCAATCCTGCCAAGGTAACTCTTACAAGTATTTGATGTCCATAATGCGTCCGTAATATCTAACTTTTTCACCTTTCTAAAGCTATAACTAATTTAAACATTTTTTCCAGGGTTCGTTTGCCAAACTTTCTGGCAACAAGAGTGAAGATTTCTCTTCACCATTTATTTTATCTTTATCTTTCTTTTCACTTTTACCTTGTGGGGTTTGTAGTGGTGTCTTCTTGAACCAAGAGTTAACATAAATCTCATATGATGTTTTGTTCATGATCAGGTATGGCACCAATTCGTTATTAGCTTTTAAATTGGAAACATTCATGGATTGAAAATTGTTTGTGACATAAGAAACACCATGAGTGTTCCAGCTGTTGAAGCATGGTGTTCAATACACCTGACTGTTTCAGTGTGCTGTCATAAAAAATTTTGCATTGTAATGCCACTAGGCCACTGTCAAGAGGTAAAGCTTTTCAAACTTGGCTGCCAATGTTTATAATGACTAGTTAAAATTTCTTTGGCTATTATTTCATGTATTTTATGTGAAGTGGCTAGTTTTCTCAGTGTGTTGCTCATCTGTTTTCCATTGTTTTATGTATAATATTTGATTCAGCATATGTGTAAATTTTGGAGTCGATTTATCAAACTAAGATTGGTTAATTAATTTTTTTAATGTACAAAATATAACATGAAAGATATTTAGAATGTGTTTTTATTGTCCGTCTCATCCTATTACTGTAGAATCAATTGGATCACATATGGCTTGTATATGAACCGCCCATTGACTAGATGTACGCTTATACATACTTGCACCCTTATTGTATTGAAAGTTATAGTCCATGCTGACTGTGATCTATATTTAGTCTATTTACATGGGCCATGTGTAACGCAGACTTTGGGTTTGGGTTCACACGGTACTTTTCAGTACCTAATTATTTTGTTTCTTTATGGAAAATCCTTTTTTTTTCAGAAATTTTTAACGAATCTGACACTTTCTTATTTTAACGACAATGTGTCGTTAAATTAGAACACTGCAGATGTCGTAACTTAACGACATGGTTGTGTTCAAAAATTACTCGAGGATTTGTCGTTAACTTAAGACATTAATTTTAACAGTGACTCCACACAAAACGACCTGTAACTAAGGAGCCTTGTGCGACCCTAAGTAATTTTAAAATGGCTGCTCTGGAAATGGTTAGGGCTTTTTGAGAACAACATAAAATACTGGTTTAAAATGGGAAGATCATCGATGATCCACAATTCTGAAATAACAAAACCATTTTGAAATGACTTTTTAGGTGATTTCAGCCATTCTAAAATGGTTTTTATCATTTCAAAATAACTAACTACTTTCATCGGACAATGGGTCAGCCTTTTTTTTTGGTTAGTAACACTTGCTGCTGATTAATGACTTTTTTCTAACAGTGTAGGATAGCCATTGTTGTCATCTTGAACTGTTCTCAATTCCTTGTCAAATCTCAACTACAATACAAAACTGGTATCCCACACACACATGGCAGCAGCACCTGCGACTTGGGGTGTCCGTGCCGCTCCAGGGGGGCTATGACGGCGCAGAGGCTGCGTAGGCAGTCCTGCAGCGGGGCCAGGCGCTGCATGAAGATGACCTGCGAGAAGAGGCAGGAGTACACGCCCAGAACGTAGCGCAGCGGGAACTGGCCCGCGCCGCCGAGCAGCGAGCCGGACGCGGCCATGTCCACCAGCTCCAGGAATATGGCGAGCATGCAGATGGACAGCGTGATCTGGGGGAGGGAGCGGCGTTGTTATTGACGTAAAATTGGTGTATATGAAGATTTTTGAACCGCAGCTGAACAGTCTATTGCGTTCTGTTCTGCCTCCGCCTCGCCCTCAGCTCTACATTCTTAGATGAAGCTTTCCGTCTTTAGTCAACCACTCTCAAAGAAATATGTTTGAGTTTAGCATATTTGAGATTCTCGGCGTCAGTTTCTTGAATCAAGCATGCGCATTTAAAACAATGCTTGAATCAAGCATCGGGCTAAATGCGTAAGCTTGATTCAAGAAACTGACGGTGAAAATCTCAAATATTCTAAATTCACACACATTATTTTGAGGGTGACCTTCTTTGACTTCCACATAAGCATGTTACACTCATAGCAACGGTGGCATGCGTGTCAGGTAGATAATAAAGAGTATGCCATCATCGTCCGAGCATTCTTAGTTCAAGGTGCGGGCGAAACGTGGTGAGTATAGTTGTAAATATCATTCTGATCTGTACTTGTGAACTGCGAGGGATGCAACTAACGACCTAGAACGCAGACATACTGCTAGAAAAAAACGAAGCTCTTCAGTGATCGGACGCAAATATGCCGGTGGTCGCCACGACGGCCGTCGCCCGAGCTTGCAAAAAATGCTTACATACAATTTTGTACAAATCCGTGTACAGATATAGACATTTAAAGGTCGTGTACAAAATTGTGCATATTTATGCAGCGAATTGTGCAAAAGTATTTAGTGCATTGATGCAAAGCAGCCATTATCGTGCTGCTTCCGCAACAATAACGTTTTGAAAAGACCTTTCCGCCCGTGAGCGCAGCCGTTAGTTTTTTTTTAAGATGTCTCTTTACGGAGACGACATCGCAGTTATAACCGCACATATTCTGATAGACTGTTTCGTCCTAATGCACACTGATTTCCAAATTCCGATTAGTGGCCAAATAACGGAATAAAAGCGGCAGCTTCAACGTGCACGGGCCACGGGCGAAAAGGTCTATTAAAAATCTCCAGATTTTGTGATTTAAAATCCAGCTAGTGTGCTCGTCCCGCGGTCCCCGGCTGAAATCCAAATTCCATTAAAAACTGAGCGGGACTGAGGGTGTTCTAAAATGCGCGAGGGGCCGCGTGTTAGTCGGGCCGCCAAGACGTGCTACGCGTAATAGAGATAGAACTTGTCCGATTTAGCTGTGAAATCATACCAAAAATACCGATATTTTGGGGTCTAATAGCAGCTGAGTGACAGCGCATACGCTAAATGCTTCTGTACATTTTTGTGCAAAAGTGCGTACGAATTTTGCATGCGTAGCTTACATACAATTTCGTACGTTTAATTATTACGTACAATATTGTACGCAATTGGGTACAAATCTTTATTATTGTACGTAGGCTGCGTATGCATAAATTCGTACGCACTTCTTCACAAAATTGCACAGAAGCATTTAGTTACTGTGTGCTCTAAATGTAAAAAGGACAATTTTGTCCTTCAGCTGGGGCCAGATTTGAGCACATCTAAATCTAGGGACAATATCTCATCTATTTTACAATAATTTTGTACTTGACGGATGCAAAATTGTCTCTAGATTAAGATGTGCTCAAATCTGGCCCTAGTCTAGGACAGAATTGTACTTTGACATTTAGCATGTGAGCGCGTAATAGGGAGAAATCGGGTGACATTTTTTAGGAGTGGACGCCGCCTTGAAAATGCGGTCGCGACTGGAGTTGGTTCCCACCTTGTTTCCCCGCAGGAAGGCCAGGAAGCGGTGGGAGCGGCTGGCTGTGGGGTCGTGTGTGACGTGCCGCAGCCACCAGCGCAGGTGCTCCGTGAGCGGGCCGTCCTCCTCACGTCCGGACCCGGCCGGACCCATCCCCTCCGGCAGTCGGCAACGCGCTGACGAACTCTTGTACAGGATGTTGCCTTAACACTGTCGCACTTCTGGAGAGTGAATCTGTAAGAGTCGTTTTTCGGTAGGATGACCGTACCCGACACTCGTACCACACAAAGACCACTTTTACCCGCCCGGAGAATCTTAATTACACTGCTGAACAAAATTAGCGGTGCACTTTTGCAGAGGCTGCCACTTCATTTCTAGTCGGCGTAAAGAGCTAATCCTTGGAGGAGGTGTGCTCTAAGGGTCCACCAGCAAGGCCCTATAGGGCGATCTTAATTGATTTCCTCTTAGGAATTGAACCACCGCCTTAACGGGAAAACCGTCGAAAATCAGACAAAAAATGTACCTAAAAGCCCGCTTTCAGGGAGTAAATTGCGGGCACGTCGAAGTCTGCACGGCCTTCTGGGTCATCAAGCCTGCCGCATAGCAAATGTCAACCCTCCCGGACCAATCCTAATTTTTTGGGGGGTGGGGGCAAATTCCAAGATATGGGTGAAATCGTTTCAAAATTGCTCAGCGTGGGGTTGCGGTGGCCTCAGGGGTTCCGAAAATGACCGTGGCGACCCGCGACAATGACTTCAATGTTCCGAAAATTTGAAAAAACTGGGAAGGTAAGCGCATTTTAACGTTCTGTTGGCTGCCTCACATGGCTCTGTTGGCTCCCCCCGATACACAGTAAAAATCCTACGAAGACCTGGCTTCGTATTACGAAGACAGTCTTCGTAGGATTCTTCGTTTTACGAAGCATTCCTTAGTAGCCTACGAAGAAATCCTTCGTAATAAGAAGGATTCTACAGAGACTTGACGAGGAGAGAATTTTCTTCGTATACATTTGTGTAGGGTCAGAATCTTGTACGTGATAGTTTTTAGAGGCTTTACCCTGCAACAATTCAGCCCCAAACAGAAAGCTCGGTATCTCAAGAACTTCCACCCAACACGGAAAAATAGGATTAGTTCGTACAGCTGACATTTTAGCTGGTAGCGGTCTAGAGGAAACGGTTAGTTGTCTGTTGTCTACCAAATATTTGCTCCCGTAAATAAAATGTTCGATGTACGGCTCCCAGCTCACATGTAAGCCGTTCCAACTAACTTTTAGTTGCGAGAGCAAAATCTTTTTTCGGTGCGATGCTGCACTGAAATAAATGATTTTGCTGTGGTAGCCAATACTTTGGCTAATTTTTTCATAGCCGTAATATTTGCAAAATAAGCCGAGATTTTCGCTGAAGTAGCTAAATTCCAGCTATGTCAGCTGAGGCCGAGCTGTATCAGCCGACGCGTGATCTAAAACAGCACTGTAAAACACTGTAAACGACTTTTTGAAGAAACTAAATTAATCAAGGAAACTTCGTAAAATAACGAAATTTTCTTACGCACGATAACTAGTCATCAGGCATGTGTGATAGGCTTAATTGACTTTCTCATAGTTGGGATGAAATGAAGCAAACATCGCAGCGTTATCCTCTAAAATTGAGGCTATTTGCCCTTTGTACTATGGAAAGGACCTGCAAATTCCTCACGTTTTTCGTTAAAGTAACAAAGAAATCTTCGTAAAAATATTCGATCAAAAACGATGGTCTTCAGTTCCCAATTAATCAATTAATTAATCAAACAATCTTCATTTTCAAACGACTGAATTTTCTACAGTGCCTGCTGGACCGACAGTACAAACAGGATTGCTTACAGCCGTCGTGTCCTGAGCACAGATCCTCTGCGTAAACCACACCTTGGGCCCTCGTGCCTTGCTCGGCCACGTCCAACACTTCCAACCCTTCCCGCCCGCCGGCCAACACTCCACCCCGCCTTACAGCGGACGGCAGGCCAGGGCCGTGCGTGATTACGCCGATGGTTAAGTGATGGTGCCGGCGGGCGGCCTGCGTGCCATTATCCCACTGGTGCGTAGCGCCGCTTCCTCAACGAGCTCGCCGCGCCACTCCGCGCCACGCACCGCACACAGGATGTCCCTCTCCTCGGACCCTCCAACGAAGTATCTCACACTAATTGGCGCGAGTTTTTCAATAACCACACAGTAAAATTGTTTACCGTCCTTTTGCGACAATCCTCTGGCTAAAATCTGAAAAACAAAAAGTCGTCACAGACGATGTGACGATAACCTCGTTACCTAAAATATTTTAGCTCAGACTGACGAGAACAGTTCACCGTTTCAGTTATTAAGTATGTGACGATTCATTCGTCACAGGTATATCTCGTCACTCCTGACGAATGGACATCCTAAAGTGACGACATTGATGAATCGTTACAGAAATTCCCGTCACTCGACTAACAAATTATAGAGTGCACGAAATTATCAAGTGCTCTTAAATTAATTTCTTCTTGTCCATATTCCAAGCCCACCTGGAAAGGTCCATTTTTAGAACATGAACATTTTGCTGTTAACTGCGTTCGGAAACACTTCGGTATAAATTGAAGGTAAATGTTCTCGGCTCAAATTTGTATCGGCCCGGGTGCAAAAATGTATTCGGTCGCAGCAAGAATGAGACCGTGTTCTCGGCGTTGCCAAAGACGTCATTTTACTCGGAATTTCAAGAGCATTTGGAATCTATGCGAAGTCACAACAGGATCTATTTAAGCCTTTTAATTTGGGTAAACTCAAACACGTGGGATACATAATCGCCCTTGGAGTATCGTTTTTCTTGAATCAGGCATCCTTGTTAAAGCATGTAGGCTAAAAACGCTTGAATTAACAAAAAAATAAAGGCGTTTCAAAAGGGTAGTACAGTAAAATTTTACAGAGTAAAATATCGTAAAATAACAACAACAATACGATGGAACGCTTGATAGAGAAATTTATTTAGGACACTCATGTCCAATACTCTTCCACCTACAAGAGAGAAGGTGCAAGCACTTTAAAAAATAGTTCATCACAATTTCTTTCCTGAGCATCTTACTTTTTGTAACAAATTTCTTGATACGAGAGACAGGCGGACCTGGGAGAACGATGCCACACGTGCGCGGGACGGAGTCAGTGGTGTCACATAGCGCGGCTCCTTCGCTCATTTTCCGCCCACCACTGGTCTAGCTGAAGTGAGAGGGAGGGGGGGGGGAGAGGTTCCCCATCGCTGAAATGTTGATGATGTGTGCGGATTCGCGCGCAGCAGGTCCTCAGAAAGCCTGCGCCGCAGGACAGGCCCCACGGCATGGGTAATTAAGAGTTCGGGAAACGGTGCAGGTGACGGGTGTGCACAGGTGTGCGCCGAGGCCCCGCGCACACTCTACACTCTGCCAATAAGCATTTCCAAAGGAACGGAAGGAGAAGAACAAGACCGAGCCCAGGTCGGACAATCGGTCAGAACAACAAACCGTAACGTCGTCATGCGATCAGTACAGCAACTGCACAGGAAAACTATTTCATCGTCAAAAATTGATGACGAATATGTCGTCCACCGAAATGTTTCGTCGTTTTTCTGGTCAGTTGGCGAAAAGATTTGGTGACGAAATTTTCGCCACTTCGGGTAGAAAGCTTACTTTCGTTCCCCTGTTCCCCTGTTTATTTTCCGCAGGGGTGTTCTTGTCTACTGAAAATATAAGGACTTTTCTGAGCGCAGGTATCATTTTAAGCATATCCAAGACAAAAAGGGTACTCCCTCTTTCGGTATTTAGTCGCATATTTAAGCAGCACAAGGACGGATTGAAATACAAAACAGAGTTCGTCTTTACCCTCCCTGCCATGCCGCTCAAATGCGAATGCGGCATTCCGTCTCTTGTCTTATGGTTAACATCATAGGCCGCCGGGACCCCGTCTTACATGACACAATTCTGCTGACGGGACGTTACTTTCCGCATCTTGTTTTCTCTGTAACATTTATGCGACCCCTGCGGCCGCGGGCCGTTTGGGTACAAGATGGGGCTGTGCAGTTCATGTAGACGTTTGACTCGACGGCAACGTAGGTAGGCAAAGCTAAAATGTGCACCACCCCCCCCCCCCCCCCCCACCACCCCACACACACACACACACACAAAATGAACATAAAGAACATAAATATAAAACGAAAATAACCATGGTTTGCAATTTATTCGATGGACAAAAAAGTGCACATACTGATTGGATAATTTTAAGCAAAAGTAAACTTTTTCGATGAAACAGTTACAAGGGTAATGGAAATAATTTTTTCTTCGCATGACTACTTAAATAAAGTAATTGTCACGTTTTTTTGATAAACAGGTACAAAACGCTACAGATAAAGGGTACATTGTCAGGAACTATGATAGGTAAATAAATATATAAGTACACAAATATAATGTGTCAGAAGTACATAACGTACGCACATAAATGTGAATTCCAAAAATAAAGTCTGTCGACGACTTGGAAGGCGATGAAATAAAAACATTTCACAATAATGGCGAGGAGGGACCTGATTACTGATGGTTAATTTCTAATTACTGGTTAATGTCTAAGCAGAGGGTCACCGTGTAGCGCACTCGCAATGAACCCATCAACCACTGCGAGGCCCTCAGTGCCGTCGCGCTGATGGCAGCCGCGGGACGCGCCTTGTCCGGCCGACAGACGCCGCCCGGAGCACAGGCAGTCTTCACAGCGCGACCCCCGCCAGCACCACCGAGTCCGCCATCCGCTCCGGCGGGCAGCACTCGGCCAGGCGGACGGCCTCCCGCAGCTGGTCCAGCGAGCGCGGCCCGGCCGGCGGCAGCAGCGGCGCCGTCAGCGCGCGCACAAGGCCGGCGTACGCAGCGCGCGCGTCCCGGTTGCCGCGGCAGAACGCCGCGCTGCCCCTCACGACGCGGGCGACGGTCTCCAAGTCCGGGTCGGAGGCCAGGATGCTGCTATCACAGGCCTCCCCGACGACGGCCTGCAGCCCTCGGGTACCCCTGGGGATCGTGATGCGGTAGCGCAGACCAAGTAAGGCTAGGTCGATGTCGTTGATGACACCGCTCAACTCGTCAACGTCATCACAAAACTGACCCACTACCCCGGCGGCAGCACCCACAACCACCTCGACGATCTGGTCCCTCAATCTGCAGGCGTCCTCCCAGTCGCTCTGGCCGAGAGACCGAGAGTTCCGATCGAAAACCGTCTCCAGCTCGGTCCGGATGGACTTCTCCATCTTGGACACCTTAGAAACAGTCACAGTCGCCGCGAGTGCCGCAATCTTCTGCTTGAGCGCCAGGCAGCCTGCCGGCTCTGTCAGCAGCGCGGACAGCGGGGCCGTCCTGCCCAGCACGGCGTGGCACACCAGCGCGCACGCCAGGAAGGCGTCGTCGGCCACGGCCGCCTGCAGCGCCTTCACCGCCATCCGCTCGCCGGGCTCCGCGAGCGCCAGCGCCGACAACGCCCCGGTCACCGCGTCCCGCCCCTTTGCCAGGAAGGCGACGGCCGCCTCGCAGGACCGCCAGGGCTCCTCGGCGGCCGCCAGGCCCGGGCACGCGGCCCGGAGCACCGCGGCGCGGCGGCCGCCGCCGGGGAACAGGCCGCGCAGCGCGTCCAAGGCGTCCCAGAAGTCGCAGACGGCGTGGCGGGCCGGGGACGGGCCCCCGGAGGCGGCGCCGGCGCGGCACGCGTCCGCCAGCTGCTGCCCCACCGACACGGCGCCGCTGCCCAGCGCACGCACGCTGTAAAAAGTGCGTCGTCAAAATAGCAACCGCCCTTCAAACAGCTTTATTTCGTCAGAACGACGGCAAACGTTTTCAAACGAAAGCATTTTTGTATTACTTTAGCGACAAGTATCGTTACTGCGACGTCATTTTTGTGCTGGTCTAACATTTATAACTCTTATTCCGACAATATATAAACCAGATCTGTTGTTGGTCAAACAACGTTTTAGTTTGTTTCTTTTTGTCCGATAGAAAACGCTGTTATAGTGAAAAAATCCTTAGAAATATTGCTTGGTCAACAGGAATTGCCGTCTATGTCACGTAAATTGTAAATTGTTCTTAATGTAACAGTAACATTTGTCCGACACAGAAAAACGTTTTCATTTCTGGGTCGTTACCCAGTGCAGCCCGTTATCAGATATGGAGATGTCAGATTCGGTCGTATGTAGACAAGTCCTTGGACAAGTCACTAAAAGATAGTCAGTCGCACGCTGAATGGCATGCTACAATTCTCTGCTGTTTTGCACAGTGCAACGCACAGACCTTCGTGTAGATGACTATTATAGGTAGTGGTGAATACTCACACACTGTACACCCAAGAGAAACCTCAATTTAGGCGACGCTAAAGTGCGATATTTGAAATTGGAATTTAAAAAGCGATATTTGAAATGTCGCCCTATCAGAGCGACATTTCTTAACGCCGCTCTTTGAGGTCAATTTTTTTAAAAACATTGCTCTTTAAGGGCGGCGATTTTAAGCGTTCCTCTTCAGAGAGCGACGAAAAGGTGGCTCCAGATTTACAGTGCACTAGCAGCCTCATAAGGCATTCCGTTTCTCTCACACGCTCGCCACAGCCATTCTGACTGCCGGGCGTACACCCAAACTTCCAGTTTGAGTCTCCATACGTTCCACTTACGATGGCAGGGTCTCTGCGAGCGCCTTCCTCATCGCCCGGAACAAGACCGTTCCCTCGGCGCCGAAGCCCGCCGTGCACACGCCCGCCAGGCATCCAAGCCACTCCTCGAAGCCGGCCCGCCTGCAGAGGTCCGCGAAGCGCACGACGAGGCGGTCCGCCAGCGACTTGAGCGACTCGGCGGGGAGGCCGTCGTCGTCGCAGACCGACAGCAGCGGCCGCTCCACGGCCCGCCCGGCCCCGTCCACGTAGCGCGCCGACAGCGACACAACCTGCGCACCGGGCGGCGGCTCGTCAGCACCACACACTTCCGTGGCTTGTAGATTCGCGGATCGGAGGTACGAAGTTTTCCCTTAATGTTCACGCCCTTTAGGGAAGACGAATAATTGGCCTTGGAAATGCTGTCACAATAATTTTTTTAAATGAAAGTTTTTCTTTTGCCGTATCAGAACGGTCTTTAAAACCAGGGTGATTCCAACAATAACAAACACTTTTGAGTCAAAAAAGTTTTTAAACTTTGTCTTGAAATCCATTTTTTTTTCTCGCGTAACGAGTAGAGGGCACACAGAAAAAGGATTCCTGGAAGTGGGCGCAAACGCGACCGAGATAAGTTACACGTAAAAGCCAAAGTAAAATTCATGGGAAGGTAAAGGCACGGGGGTCGACTCGGCTCACGTATGAATCCGGCCACCTACAGCAAGTGGTGACCGGTACCGGTTGTTTTCCGTAAAAAGCTGTGCAAGTGCACGTGAATTAACTTTTCTAAAACAAGATTTTAAATTTAAAAAAATTTCATCCTTCTATAGGTGGAACGGAGGTCGATAGCACGAAAGTGACACGCCAGAATTCTACAGAATTCTACCTGTACGAATTACTTTTACAGCAGTTCACACTCACCCTTCGCCCCGAGGCCGGCGCCGTCACTCTGTCCACCAGCAGCGCGATGCAGCTCGCCCGGCGGGCTTCCTTCAGCACCTCGACGCTTCGGTCCTCGGCCAGGGACCGGCGGGTGACGTCGCCGCATCCACACTGCGACTGACCGTCCCACGAGGGGCCGAGGCCGTTGGCAGCCAGCAGCGACGCCGGCTCCTGTCCGCCTGCAGGAAGCACAAGAGCGAGGATCTAAACTTTTAGTGGTGTTTTCTACAGCACAGTTACCAATACGTTGTTTTCCAATCGCGCGTGATTTTCCGAAGGCATTTTTAGTATTTCCCTACACATTTTAACCGGGGTTTTGAATCCAGGACGGTAATCTTGTAAAAATTAAGTTTTGGGAATTTCTCTTAAAAGTTTTCGTCAATGCGAACAATTTATGCTGCATAATTTCCCATACATTTGTTAGAATTTTTCAAAACCATGCGTTTCAGAATTGGTGCGCTCACCGGCCCCGTCGACGACAACTTCCATAGTCTCGTCCTCGGCGGGAGGCTGCACCCCCAAGTCCCGCAGGAGTGTCCCGGCGGCGGCCTGGGCTTGTGCGGCCGCTGCTGCGGCGGCCGTCCTCTCCACCTCGGCCTTCTCCTCGTGATCGCGCGCCTCGTAGAACAGGGCCATCATCCTCGACACCGTCCCGGCCAGGGCGTCCAGGTGCTCGTGGCTGACGCCGGCGTGAGACTCGAGCCACGAGAGGCAGTGGGAGAGCACGGAGCAAGCGGCGGCGGGGCAAGTCTGCGGCAGCGAGACGAGAAGCGACACTGTCAACTGCCACGGGGCGTAGACGTCGCTGGGCACAACTGGGTGCGTAAGACAATCAGACGAATCACGAAAACAGAAAACCACACACGGGGAGGGAGGTGCTGTCGATGTAGGCACGGTGCATCTGACAGGGGACGGCACAAAGTGTAGATCTTAGATTTGGACGAACCTTTTTTGCTCAATCTTCTTCCTATGAAATGTCCGTTAACAAAATTTTAGCTCCCCAAATAGATAATTTCCTGAGATATTAGCTTTTCAGCATTAGAAAAAGGCGTAACTTCAAAGCACTGATATTAATTATAATCTTTAATAAAACTGGGGAACTCTTTCCAAAGCTCAATTTGATCAAAGTAGAACCCCAAAGGACCCCAATTTCAATAAACACGCTGTAGCTCCAGCGCTTTTCGAGATATCGGCGTAGTATGTGCGGGAATAAAACCGGCGACGTTGCTACGCGGTCCTTTTAAATTCCCGCTGGACTTACAACTTTCAACCTTGAAATTTGTGCCTTTCAGGATCCTACTTTGGTCAAATTTATCTTAGAAAAGTGTTTTTAAAAAAAAAAATTTCATAAAGATGGTTTTTTTAGCCCGTCCCGACACGGTTCGGTAGAAACGGACAGGAGCCGGGCTTACAGTCTCATGCCGACTATTCGTTTGTTCGTTCGTTCGTTCGGGCAGACGTGTGTACGCTGACTTATCGTTCACGGCGAAAGTTCAAATTTGGAGGATAGACTTCTTTTATGACGTAGATAAACGTACGGTGGCAACAATTGTCAAATTTTGTCGCGTCTCTGTTTTATTTATGTTGTTAGATTTGTTAGGTTACGGTTGGCCGCTGCATGTGGTGCGCCTGCAAGGCGCACTCCGTCGCGAGTCGGGACGGGCTGAGGTTAGCGATTTTAATCGTTACAAAAACATGTACCACACTGTCAACAGAAATCGTAATTTTACGAAAAAGTTCATCACGATAAGTACCGTAAATTTACGAAAGTAAGACGTAAAAATACGAAAAGTGTCGTAAAGTTACAAACCTGCGACGTATAAACACGAAAAATGTTGTATATTTACGACAGCTATCGTAAAATTACGAAACTTTTCTCGTAATTACAGAGTATAGCGCGAAGATTTAACCAATTATATTGCGCTTTACGAACTTTTTCGTTAATTTACGACAAAAGTACGGTTAATTTTTCAACACGAAATGTTCGTAAAATTTCGAGTTTTTCTAGGCTGTCAAAATTACGAACGTTTTCCTTTTAAAAAAATTGAAGTTTTCTGATCTTACACTATAGATGTCCCCTTTTCGACTGTCGTGAGCAATAGAGCAGTAAGAATGGGAGCTTATACAGAGCTATGCATGAAAAATTTACGACCCATCTCGTCATTGTGCGGCCCAATTCGTAATTTTTTCGTAATTTTACGACTTTTTTCGTAATTTCACGGAAAGTTCGTGTTGAAAATTTAACAGAACATTTGTCGTAAAATTACGATGAATTTTTTAACAGTGCACCGAACACATCACGAGTGACTTCCGACGGGGGCCGGAGGCCCCCGCAAACGCCAACGGCGGGCCAAGCTGGCCAAGTCCCCCTGTCAAACCGAGGTGCCGGTGGAGCGGAGCGCAACTGGCACCGAGGTTCGACGGTGGGACGGGCCAGCTTGATTAAATTAAGTAAAACGCTGGAACTCCAACGTTTTTTGAGATGTACGTGCATTTTGAGCGGGAAAGCGACAAGAACGCATAGCAACGTCAACACCCAACAAAAGCGACTTCCGGCGCCACTGTACAGGGTTCTGCGTTCACACACAGATCAGGCGGATGGGTTGCCTACCCGCCCGGGGCTCGTCAGATGCAGTCGCCCAGTGGCATCGGGGCTGCGGCGGGGGTCGGGAGTGTGGGGCGCGTTGCCTTGTGCGGTCCCGCTGGCCGGCTGGCTGCTCTGTCTCTCTGCGCACGAACGCATCTGTTCGTCTCTGTCGTTGCCGCGGTCGCCGTTGAAGCGGCGGCCGGAGACAAAGCCGCCACCCCGGCCGGCGGCGGCGCAAAGGGCTCCACACGCCCCCCCCCCCCTCCCACCCCCTGCTGCAACAAGAAAATAACTACTTACCTCCTGCTGCTTGATCACTGTAGTTTTGAGTTGTTCTAAAGCCCTCACCCTCCGCTTCTCGGCCTCTACTTGCTGACATGCCTCAGCAATTTCTATATTGGCAAAATTCCGCAACGTATCCAAGTGCAGCCGTGGAGCCCCTTCGTTAGCTTTAAGCCAATCGAGGCTTTTGGAACAGCTTTCTCGCAGCTGTACTACGACGCTGAAAGCTCTGTCGACTGCGCCGAGCTAGAAGCGAGAGGACAATGTTGACAGCGACAGGAAGTTTGCACTTTTACGCGAATGCGAACGCTTAACACATTGTACGTGCCTTCATATTCAGACCCTCCAAAAGTTTCCTCTCCAGAGCATTTCTAGATTCAATGCGTCTAGCTTCCTCCTTCTTCCGTTCATGCCCATACGCCTGTATTACGCTATCAGCATCCGCTATCACATCGTGGCGCAGTCTGAGGATGTCCTCCTCTTTGGCCTCGGGTCGACTTTCCAACCGAGACATCCCCCTCTTGTAGAGTGCTGACATCTCCTGAACAAACTGGCGACCCAGCTCGTCGTCGCGGTCGGGCTAACAGGAGGAGCACGTACAGGTCAGAAACGCGTCAGAAAGCCGGAGGTACCTGGTGAAACCGCTCCCCTTGGCACAACCGCTCATATAAGCCCATACACAGAGCAACCGCTTGTGTTGCTTTGCGGCCCGGAGCTGTGAATCCGTGCCCAACTGAGTCCCATCCGCACCCAAGTCGGCTCGCTCGCCCTGCTTAGAGTATCATCTTAGCCCAACCGTCGCCCTTCACTCCTAAAAATATATTGGGAATTCCTGAAGTCCTCCGGAAACTTTTTTACCAACTGATCCTTCGTTTTTCCCCAACGCAGGACATATTGAGATTCGCTCTGCTGAGAGCAATATTCTAAGGCGCATTGAATAGAGGACACATTGTCTTTCTCAATAGCCACAATATCATTCCTCAATGTAACGCATACTCCCTGTGACAAGTGATTTTATCCGGCGAATTCCTGAAGGTTCTCTGGAAATTCACAAACGACTGTCGGAAATAAAACTACCAACTGATCCTTCGTGGTTTGCCAGACTTTTTTTAACAGTGCTCTGCCCAGCACGGACGGCAGTGCCAAGCTTGGGACCGAATGCATCGGTGAAGATCGGTGGCAATCGAAGGCGAGCTTCAGTAGTGGCTGTCTCCCTCACGCACCGCACTACGCCGCGCCACGTGACCGCTTGGGCGGGAGTGGTCGGGCACGGATTCCCAGCTCTGCTTTGGCCACGTAGCGGCTGTCATGCTTTCCGGTGGCATTAGACGAGCGGATTTACTTGCGAAATAACCTGATGTGGCATTAAGAACTCCCTCACGAACTATATTTTATTTTAAGATACGAAGATAATTCGTCGAAGCACATCTTCGTCTACAAAGTATTCTCTTCGGATACGAACCATGTAAACGAAAAAAATGCTTCGGAAGAATGGTTTGCAGTTTTCTCTGCAATACCAAATGCATTTCTTCGTAAGCTTTATATTAAAGCATGTCGGACACAGAATATTAATTGCTTGTGCATAGATCGTTCCGCGACAATGCAGGCACTCTGATTTCTGGTATGTGCGCACTGGTGCGGTGCGCACCGTGTCGCAACGCAACACTGCAGTAGTGTAGACCGAACAAAATGTTGCGTTCTTAATCAGAACATAACTGGAATACAATTCTCAGTGTATTTATGTGACAAATTGTACCCTGTACGTTAGTGCAAGTTACAATCTGGCCCACCTTTGCGGTACAAATTGTCTTAAAGTCAAATTTTGCAAAGAAAAAAAAACCGCAACATCTAATTGGACAAAATTGTCCTATGAACATTATCAACAGGCGTGTAACACTATAGTTGCGTCGCGTCCAGCACTCAGACCGTCTTCATACGTTTACGTTTAACTGGCTGGGTGGATTCCCTTTCTCAACTCGACACAGACGCTGAAACCCTACCTTCATATCTATGAGTTTCTTGAGTTGGCACTGCAACTCTTCTCTCGCACGATTTCTCCGACGCTCTACCTCCATAGCGTTGACATCATCGAGCAGCTTCCTACGGCGTAAGGTGTATTCCTCCTTAGTTGTGCCTGGATTGGAGTAGATCAGATCCAGCTCATTGAGACACCACCGCTTTAGATCCATCGCCTTCCTTTGCACCACATCCTGTGGGATCTGAAAAGTAAGAAACAAATTCGGCCCGGTTATTGCGGCCGAAACGAACGATAAAACTCGCATCCCTTTCGAGGAAAGCTGCAAGGAAGGCGCGATTAAAACTCAGAATCTGTATAGGGTACTACAGCTAGTAGATATTACAGGGTCAGTAATGCACGAGGGGTTGATAACTCCCAGTTTGGGTGTACACACGATTACCAAGGGGTAGTGACTACCGGTGATTACGAGGGATTACGAGCGATTACCGGTGATTACCAATGATTACCGGTGATTACCAATGATTACCGCGGATTACCAATGATTACCGCGGATTACCAGTGATTACCGGATGATTACCAGTGATTACCGGATGATTACCAGTGATACCGGATGATTACCAGTGATTACCGGATGATTACCAGTGATTACCGGATGATTACCAGTGATTACCGGATGATTACCAAAGATTACCATTGATTACCGTTTGATTACCGTCGATTACAAGAAAATTTGTCCGATTCTGTAATATAATACCTCTCTGGCGTTGGTACCGTTCGGTTTTGATTTTAGCAGCCTATGATCCCTAAAAAGCAAAAACGTAGCTCGTCGCGCTAAGCGACAGCGTGCCGTAAAGGGTAGGCAGCCCACCCTAAACGCCGCCACCGAGCCAGCCATGGCATTGGGCGGGTCCGGGTCTAGGCTGGTCTGGGCGCTCGGTGCAGGGTTGGACTCGGTTGGACTGGCCACCTAAGCCCCCTCCCCCTGAGGTAGCTAAGGGCATAGAAGGCTTTTCGAAGAACAGTTTCCAACAACATTTTTGCTTCTGAAACAAAGGAGTCGAGTGCCTACCCCTTACCAAGGAGTGGTTACATTCCACTCAATTGGTCGGGTAGCTGTCATGTTTCAATTTAGTTCTCTGAGATTGTTCACGCATTTATCAAATTGTAGTGCTGGGGGCAAGGGCAGGTACCTTGTCAACCAGATAAATTGATTGGCAGCCCCCTTCATTAGTTCAATTGGTCTCCAACCTCTTACTAGGTGCATATCTTTTGGGAAGGGCCCCAGCCCGGCCCGGGGCCCCGGCGGCGATTGGCGAATCGCCGCCCTGGCAAGTCCGAGCCTTGCTCGGTGTGCGAGGGAACGCAAAGCTATGCTAAAGCTACCGCACCATCAGCAGACCGCTGCTCAGCTGTCCGGGCAAGTAGAGGACTCCACGGGTGATTTTTCGGCAGCCGGGACAGGTCTCTGCCCCCTCCCCCCTTTTCCCCTCTCTCCTTGTCTTCGAACCAGTGTTCATAACCCTGCTTAATCTTGTGTAGATCAGTGTGTTCCATCCCGTCAGCTAGATTCGAAGCTCGGCGAAGCACGGCGACTCTTCCGCACTACGCGCACGTCCGCACGGCTCGAGTGCGAGCAACAAAGTGAGCCGGACTGAGCCGGTCGGGCTGGGCGTGGCTTGCACTGGCTTGTCGGCGGCGTCGGCAGCGAGCGGCGGCGCGGTGGCGGCGGCAGGAGTGGTGGCCCGGCCCGGCAAGGGGCGGGGAGGGGGTGGGTGAGCAGCGAGCGAGCGCGTCGCGACAATGCCGCTGGGTGTGCCGTGCCGGCTGGCGGACCGGGCCACGAGCCACGCAGCTCCCCTCCCCGTCGTTCCGCTGCCTCGACCGAGCTCAGCCGTTTACGAACCGGCTAGAAGCAATTACTGATTACGGGTGATAACCGATCGATTACGGGTGATTACCTGTTGATTACGGATGATTACCGACCGATTACGAATGATTACCGACCGATCACGGGCGATTACCGACTGATTACGGTGATTACCGCAGATTACGGGTGATTACCGCAGATTACGGGTGATTACCGCCGACTACGGGTGATTACCACTGATTACGGCATGATTACCGAGGGGGTGTACACGCGATTACCAGAGTTATTAACCCCAGGGTCAGTAATGCAAGTATTCAACGGCTATTACCTGGGATGCAACGGTCTTCTTGAGGTCACCGACGTACAAGTCTCTAGCTTGAATGCGTTCGCGTTCCGACTTCCTCAAGAATTCGATATTCCGTTGCTCCTCTTCTACACGACTTAACAAACCATCATAAACGTCCTGTGATTCCTGATGGTCAGACAGCCAACGGCGTTTTTCAGCGCAGAACTCCTTCAGCTCCGAAGCCCGCCTGCGTTGGAAGTCTCCATCGTGCACCTGAGCCCCAGCGAATGTTTCAGATAAAACGAATTCCACATGCGTGCTTGGCGCAGTTGCACGAATTATAGACCAAGGGACTCTTCTTGAACCACAAATACAAAGGCGACTGGCGTTACTTTCTCGTAACAGACCATTTGTGCTTATTACACCGGCACTCTCTCAAAATTGATTGCTTGAATGAAAGCAAAGCTGCCGACGAATAACGCCGATTGGTGGAGTTCGCTTAATCAAAGAAGCTGCAGTGCAAAGCCAAGCGTCTGAAAACCACAAGCATACATGCGTGTGGTTTATTTCAGACGCTTTCAAGCATCCTAATGTAATTTAGACGCTTCCGAGCATCTGAAAAGAAGTTCAGACGCGAATATCCGCTTGCGGAAAAAACATGCGTCAACTTTTTTTTTTGCAAGTCGCCCATCGACACGCACATGCCAATCCCGACCCCAATTTTGTGAGGGCAGTGTGCGGCAGTGTGAGTGCCTCAGCTTCAGCGTGAGTCTTCACAACGGAAACGCCACAGGAAGACGTAGTCACTCACCTCGGTCAGAACCACCCCGTTCAGGGCTGCGCGGAGCTTTTCCCTCGCTTCCACACGCGCCTTCTCCTTCACCCTGTAGGCGTTCACCCGAGCAACTGCGTTCTTCACACTTTCTCGCCGTCTGTCCAACACATTGCGGTCGGCTGCGCAGTTCTCACGGAGCCACTGGAGCTGCTGCTCACACTTTCCCCTGAGCCCCGCAGCTTCATCGTAGACGGGGTCATCCTCTGGGATCTGCGTTGCAAACGAAATTCACAGATCAGACCAGAGAGAAGAACAAGGCAGTCTGGGCCTGCCATAAGCAGAAAGTATCGACACAGAGAAGGAACCACCGAATACAGGGTGTCCCAGCCAAATGTGGACAAACGATCAGGAGGATGCCGAGCTGAATTAATCGATATAGGACACTTATGGTCGGAAACATAAAATACGACAGATTTTTTAGGTAGTGTTGATTTGGGATGAAAAAGAAAAGAAAAAGCTTGATCTGGCAAGTCTATTTATTTCCATACGCAGCCAAAAGACACGATTAAGTGCCGGTAAACGGCAAGTAACTACATTAATTTAAACAAGCTGGCGCGTCCCTCCGACGAGGTGACTTGGCCAGGCCAGCTTGGCCTGCCAGCGGCGTTTGCAGGTAAGTCACTAGAGACGTGTGCGGTGGTACATATTTTTATAAAGAATAGTATCGCTAGCCTCAGCAGCAGCCCGTCCCGACTCACGACGGAGTGCGCCTTGCAGGCGCACCACACGCAGCGAAAAAATTTGAAAATTGTTGCCACCGCACGTTTATCTACGTAATATAAGGGGTCGACGTCTCTTGTAGAAGTGTAACGCGCTAACGCAAGCGTCACATGAAATTGCAACGCGTTACGGTAACTCCGTTACATCGTCATAGTAACGTGAACAACCCTATGAAACCCGCTAGGTTATGCAGAGAACTGTGTCAGGGCAACTACGTACCTTGACTGCAAGCACACTCAGCAGAGTCTCTTCATAGGCGTTCTTTGCGTGAATCCTTTGTTCCTCCGTCGCTTTGTGTTGGGCGGATTCTTTCATCTTCCCCATTAGCGCATCGAGTGATTCCTCTGGCAGACATCCAATGAGAGGCGTCTTCACACTCCCCTCAAGACGATTGGCGAAAGAAAACAATCCACTGGCGTCAAGCGAGAAACTGCTGACTCCGCTGACTTTTCCATTGTATATCGTGCCACTGTCCTTGCCATATCCCTGCTTCACCTGCAAAAGGGCAACCGACGAACATGTTATAGAAAACATGCGAACCGATTTTCAACCTTGTGAAACAACAAACATTGCACATTGCACGGTATGGCATCCCGAGGTTGGGTCACACGGCAAAAGTCACCACCGCGCGGCCTCTGAAGCGTCTCTTAGGGCCGCGCGGGCGCGGAGTCTCTCCGCGGTGCCCTGATCCTACCAAAAGGTCCTAACTCGTCGTTAGCAAGACCAAGAGGTTATCCACGTCACGGGGAGGGGGGGGGGGGCGTCTAAGAGGGGCCGAAAATTGGTCACGTAATATGGGTACGGCCCCTTCTCACACTTCTTCATCACAGCTGAACACACTGGCGATGACAGTGTGAGTATCCTTCAGTCTGATTCGAGGGGACGGCCACTCGTGTAAAAGTCGGGCCGCCCAGGCGTGCTATCACGCGTAATACTAATGGAATTTGGCTGATATCACCCGGAAATCATACCGCAAATCGATATTATGGGGCGTAATAGCCGCTAAGGGACAGCGTCATAGAGCGTAATCGAAATAGGGAGGAGTCGGGTCACATTTTTAAGGGTGAACCCCCCCCCGGTCTGATTGCTTGCTATTGGCTGGGCAGTCTCTTTGAATCAAGTATTGGAACCTCAGAATGATAATACATATGAAGAGCCGGAGAAAAAAAGAACACCGGGAACGAACAGTCGGCAACAGACGAACATGGGAGTGCTACGAGGTGTAAATCCCCGATTTTGTTTAACCTTTGGTGGTCGAAGGACCTTGGGCAGGTATAAGGATCCCTCACAAAAATTAGGGCGGAATTTATATTCTTCAACCATTTTCATTTATGCATATTTGGGCCGTTCTGGCGCAAGAAGGATGTCGTCAGCACTCAATTTCTTCAAATAGCAACGGAGGCGAAAATTTCATCTGTTTGCTCATGTCTTACCATTTTAGAATAAGGGCTCCTAAGATGCATAACTGTATGATGTACAAAGGTCCATATAGACCAAAATTGTACATGCACATCGGCGGAGGCAGATGTCTTCCATTGGGGTGGGTGTTTATTCTAGTATCGGCACTTAATATTGCCACGGCTCACCCAACTTCCACTATTTTGATTTTGGACGGGTCACCCTGATGACACCTCCAGGCCTATTTTTGTCACTTTGAACCTCCAGAAAAGTATGGAGAATACAAATTACGTCATAACTTTAATAAATGACCGTTATACCTATCTAAGGTCCTATAACTACTTAAGTGAATAAAATCGGGGATTTACACTGCGTGGCGCCCCCTTGTAAGCCGATTCCTGACCGTTGAAGTCCTGGTGGGCTATGCAACGAAAACTGAACACAAACCTGCAGTTCCTTCCACGCGAACTGTGCCGCAGGCCACACAGCAGGAAGTGTGGCACCAAGTGGAATTTCGCAGTGCACGGCCGCTCCCGCGTAGGTCTCACACACCTTGGTGTCGAATGACGCTACCTCCTGCCGGATGGTCACGTCCCCGGCGGCGAGCAGAGCGGCCCCCACAGCCACCGCCTCGTCCGGGTTGAGGGCCTTGCACAGGGCTCTGACGCCGAGAGCCCTCTGGACCAGGTCCCGCAGCAGCGGCAGACGGGTGGAGCCGCCCACGAGCACCACGTCGTCCAGCTGCTGTGCCTTCACCTGCAGCGTCGCACGGGGTCACGGGAAAGCAACACTGATTCTCCACTGCAAGGCCCATTCGTTGTACTGAAGTGCCGACGCTGCGATAAACTGCCTAATCTGCAACTGGCTGCTTTCTGCCGCACTTAGCTCCTTTGAGGTTCGGGCCACAGATATATCACAATGAGTTTGCCACACTCATAATCATGTTCAAGATCGTGCGAAAATGAAAGAGGTACCACCCTCTAATGTTTTGAAAATAATCAGGGGTTTTTATGGGAAAAGGAAAAAAAAAACAGAAAAACCGGAAAGAAACAAAAAAGGGAAAAATTGAGAAAAATTGAAATGACGCATATTATGCATATGTTATCACTAATGTTTGCCTTAATAAATAATCGAAACAATTTGAGTGTAATTCAAGGGTTGTGGGTGCAGCGTCTTTTTGTAAGGAGGACGTATATTTGACATTAAACATGTGAAATGTTTAGTAATACAAAATAAAAATGCATCTTTGATGCGTGCCAGGCGAGAATATTTAAGTGGCCAAATCTGACTTAACATTTGTCTGACTCGTAAAATGATAACAACAAACGTATTTGAAATCGCGGACGGTACCAAACCCAGGTAAGTTCATTGTGCTGTCGCCTTAACACCACAGGATTGACCAAGAAAGCTGAAAACAAAATTTTAAGTCAGAAAAGGTCAGTTTAGGTTTTTCAATATTTTCAATTCTTTGCGCCCGATGAAAAGAAGAAAAAAGGAGGAAAACAAAAGACCAGTTTTTTTTTTATTTCCGACGCTTTACAACACAACCCACATTTGTAGGCTATGAGGCGGTCCGTCGTCGGTGCGCCTCAGGTCTGTATGGTTCCAAGCAGTACTCCCACAAAGGTAGGAAAAAGTCACCTCAACAGATAAGTGCCCAACTCCGCCTGCCTGCTAGGCAAACCACTTGGAGCTGCGACAAGGGTTTGCCTAGTAGGCACGCGGAGGCACGCACCATCATTGCACCAGTGTTTGGGCGACTCTTCGCTTTCTTTTCTGGAGCACCGTTTCCGATACGGCATGGGGCAAATAGGTTCCAGTGGCACAAATGCTCAGGGCGTATCGTTTCAAAGGAACCTGAGTTCGCAGTGCACGCTGCACGCATCACACATTCCCAATTTCACCATAGGGTCATTCCATGTCAACGCAACCAATCGCAAACAAGCGCAGTCACCGATCCGCTTCGTCTTTTTACACACCACAGGCTTGTGGTGTGTAAGCAGGAAATCATTACGACGTTCTTATTCCAACACCGCATGGAAATTTCACGAAACAATAGCCGATTCTGAGGCAGTACCATGAGTGCAACAAACCCTGAAAATCAGAACCTGACCACACAGTAAATTCTTATGCAGTATTTCTGCGTTAGTTATGGACGTTCTTGTGCATACAGAACGTTATGCACAATTTAATCCATAATTGTGGACAAATTATGCATACCTTCTGTATGCACAGAAACGTCCATACTTATACACGAAAATTCTCCATAAGAGTTTAGTGTGCGGTGACTGTGCTTGTGTGCGATTGGTTGCGTTGAAATGGAATGACCCCGTACTGAAATGATCCTCACCTTGGCATTCAACAACACGTGATTAACCTCTGACACGATTTTCTCGAAGACGACGTCGCACTGCGCCTCGAACTCTGCCCGATTCACGTCCATCCGGAAGTCCAGCTTGAGGTCGGGGAGGTAGGCGCCGAGGGCGGCCTGCGGCACGCGCGACAGCTTGGGCTTGGCCTTGTCCCACTGCGACCGCAGGATCTCGCGGTCCCGGTCGCTCGGCTCCCTCGTGCCGCCGGCCTGCTGCTCGGCGGCCTGAAGCATGCCACACGGCGGCGTGCAACGTGGCATCAGGAACACGTAAAGAGAACAACTGATTTGATAACATTTGTAAATTAAAACGCAATGTAAATGATTTTTATTAAATGCCTTGAAATGCACAGCATCGTACACCCTTGGTAAGGTATTATCAATGTGATTGGCAAGGGAGAATTTTGTGCATTGCACTATTCAAAAACTGTAATTTAGTGTATGTGCTCACATCTTTACATTGTAGTGTACAAAATGATCTATGCTGACATTTCATTCAAAAAAATTCGACTGCACAGTTCAAAAAGTGGGAACAGAGTAGCGAGATAAAATTGGTTATCAAATTTAAAGCTACCATCCGCAGTTCACACCAAGGCAGAAATTCACTCTCGTGGCAACTGCGGCGTATTCACCTCGTTTAGCTGCGGTGTGCCGCCAGCTGTAGTTACTCGAATCTACCGCAGCTGTAGCTGCGGTGTAAATCTGACCCCTCGTAATCTGAGGTGTTCACTGCAGCAAACTGAGGGTAGGCTTCTGAACGGGATGGACACACCACACTTACCTGCGGTGAACACCTCAGGAGAGATGGGGTCAAAATCACACTGCGTTTTTCTGCATGTTACACCGCAGATAACCGTGGTGTGAAATACACCACACCTCTACTGCTGTCTTCACCTCAGTTGGATCTACAGTGTTTGAATTAAAAAACGACCTTAAACGAGTCACCGCCGTCAAACCTTGGCATGAAATATTGTGGCATATGGTAGCTACGCCAAACGTTGGCCAGCCTCAAGAATGGGAACACTCGAACGAATGGTGCAGCTACCAACTTTCGTGGTACATTATTCTTTTGACTCACCCGCAGCCGCTCTCCAAATCTGAAGAGGTACCCTTTCCCTTTATTACTTGCAATTCCGCGCATTCAAAAGTGCCAAAAAAAAAGCGTCACGACGAGATGCCTTGTCTCAAGTGCAACTGGAAAACGTTCCGGGTATCGCTCAAATTGAAAGACTGTTTAAGAAATCGACTAACTATAGTGAGCACCATGACTCAGATTGGGCGTTTTAAGAACCCTCGGCCAATTAGTGAGCAAGGCCACAGTCACAGGCCACTCAAGTTAAAATTACGTAACGGATGTGTCATTTCAGTACAGTGAGAAAAGACTGCCCAGCCAAGAGCAAGCAATCAGACCGAGGGGGGGGGGGGGGGGCACTCTTAAAAATGTGACCCGACTCCTCCCTATTTCGATTACGCTCTATGACGCTGTCCCTTAGCGGCTATTACGCCCCAAAATATCGATTTGCGGTATGATTTCCGGGTGATATCAGCCAAATTCCATTAGTATTACGCGTGATAGCACGCCTGGGCGGCCCGACTTTTACACGAGTGGCCGTCCCCTCGAATCAGACTGAAGGATCCTCACACTGTCATCGCCAGTGTGTTCAGCTGTGATGAAGAAGTGTGAGAAGGGGCCGTACCCATATTACGTGACCAATTTTCGGTCCCTGTTAGACCCCCCCCCCCCCCCCTCCCCGTGACGTGGGTAACCTAACCTTTCAATGGATAAGAGATAGGGCGCAGTATTTGGCTTCACCCCCACACCCCTAAATCGGGTCACGTAATATGAGTACGACCCACAAGTCAAAAATTCTACACCCGAGGCTACAATGGACCATTACAGTTGCAGCTTCATCGCAGCTAAACATTTTGACTGCATCACGCATAGCTGCAAATGATCATCACAGATGGAGCTTCATCACAGCTTAGTGTGATGAACTGATCACACACAACTGTGATTAGTGAACAATACTACAACTGAAGCTGACATGGGAGTTTATCACGGCTGGAGTGTGACGTACATCACACCTGGGATTACAGTCCACAGACGTAAAATCTAGACAGGGAATCACCCTCGTGAACCGTACCTCTACCAGGTGCTCCACCATGATCCGGTCGAGGGTGTTGCCTCCGGGCAGTCGCAGGCCCGAGTGGAAGAGGACGCTGACTTCGTTGTCCTCAACCTCTGCGATGGCGACGCTGCCCCCGCCGCCGCCGACGTCCAGAACCAGGACCCTCTTGCGACCCTCGCGGTCGTGCGCGTAGGCAGCCGCCGCCGCCGTGGTCTCGTTCACCAGCTGCAGCACCTGCAGGCCAGCTAGCCGGGCTGACAACCGCGGACGAAAAGGCAAATAAGTACATGACCACTTCTCCACTAAGAATGAAGGGGCCACAAACATCGCCCCAATTTCGGGCTTTTAAGGGGCTTGAAGAGGTTGTTGTGTAAGATGTAGTTTCAAAGTTAACTTATAGCAACAATTTCAAAGGATTACGTAGTGTTATGAAAAGAAATATAGGAACTACATTAGATATCAAAACTCTAAAGAGCGTTTTGGATGCAGAATCACAGTGCAATCAAAATGAGCCGTTCAGAAACAATGTACCACCTTGATTGGAGAAATGGCCGAAGGTGTTAGATTTGCTAAACTCCTCTCAAGGGAGTTCCTATTTTAATCGACACATCCTGTCGCGACCCTCAAATTTTGCCGGTGCAAAAAATCATGGTGGGAGTTCTTAAGATCCCGAAACCCGAGTTTTCCGTTTGGGGTTTAATTGTAACACGGTAAAGATTCTAAAAACCGGCACGCGCAAGATCTAACCCCTAACGGGAACGACGACGTGAGGAAGCGAACAAAACGCTAAAATTGTCTTTAACCTTTAAGTTTTTTTTGTTTTTGTTCAATTCGGTGCATTGAAGTCATTGTCCCGGGTCGCCGCGGTCATTTTCGTAACCCCCGAGGCTACCGCTACCCCCACTCTGGGCAATTTTGAAACGATTTGACCCACATCTTGAAATTTGCCCCCACCCCTGTCAAAATTAAGGAATGGCGAAGTTCACCCTTTGGGCCCTTGCAGGTTGACCCTTAGAGAGACACCTCCTCCAAGGAATAACTCTTTATGCCGACTAGCAATGAAGTGGCAGCCTCTGCAAAATTTGGGACACCCTACCTCTAATTCAAGATTTAAGAACAGAGTTAGTCCTAGCTTTATCCCAGGATACCAAAAATAGGGCCACATGACCTCGTCTTATAGAAAATGCGAATTGAGGTAGCCATGATAAGCCCACCAACCAACATTCTCATGTCATATCAGAAAACGTCATGTGACTCCAGTTTTGGAATCATGGGATCAAGCTGAGACTAATTCTGGTCTCAAATTCTGATGTCGAGTTCTTCAGACAGCCTCTCCAAGCACCTCTTTGCCCACAATTGGGCGATGATTACACCGTAAAAAAAAAACAGTCGTTTGAAAACACAGTTTGTTTCATTAATTGAGATCTGAAGACCTTCGTTTTTAAAAGAATATTTATATGAAGATTTCTTCGTTTTTTAACTACAACGTTAGGAATTTGCAGGTCCCTTCCACAGTACAGAGGCCAAATGGCCTTAACTTTAGAGAATAATGCTACAAAATGTTTTCCGCATTTCATCCTAACTATATGCCTGATATCTAGATATCGTACTTAAAAAACTTCTTTATTTTACGACGTTTCCTTGATTAATTTAGTTCCTTTAAAAATTCGTTTAAAAACGACAATCCCTTACAGTGTAAGACTCTTTCATTCTCAGTGACTGAGAAGCTTCCAAGCACCCGAGACGGAGAGAGACAATGCTTGACGAAGTTTGTCACCTGCGTTACAAATCGCGGCGCGCCGCGGTGACGTGAAGTAGGCGGGCACCGTCATCACCGCCTTCCCGACGGCGCGGCCCGTCTGCTCCTCCGCCGCCTTCCGCACATCGACCAGCAGCGTGGCGACGACCTGGGGAACACGAAAGACAGAAGACAGAAAGACAAGGACAGAAAAACAGTCAATTGGGAAAACCATTCCAATTTTTGAGCGTCTGGGACCATAAATAGCCTGCAGGGATTCTCCGCCGTCTTGATCCAGGGCGGGACCATTTGGAGGGCACAGAATTATGCACACGCGCGCGTCTGAACGGAAGCTTTAAGTAAGAGGTGTGTGCAATAGCGAATCCAAGCGTTCTACTCTCAATTGCCTCAATAAAAAGGGCATGTTTTAAGCATATTATGCCAGGGCCAAGCATATTTAAGGCTTAAATTATGCTTAAAACGAGAAGCCAAACATCGCACACATGTGAGGCTTGGTTGGCGCATATTAGGCTCCATTGGACATCTTATGAATGCCTCAGACAGCACATGCGAGGCTGAAAGAACTCTCTATCCTCCAAATATATGCTTCAATCAAGCGTCAAATGCTTTCGACAAGTACATAAATACTCGGATTGAGAAAATCCGTGATGAATAAAGAGCGGGCAGAAAGCGCGAGCACATCCTCTAAATTCGTGCCGTATTGGCCGATGAACTTGGAACGCTACGCCGGGGAACACGTTACTTACTTCTTCAGGAGATACAGGAGCGCCGCCAATCTTAAAAGACATTTCACCTCCCCGAGTACCAATAAACTCAACAGAACCAAGTGCTTCTGGCCTCCTTACTTTGAAATGGTCTTCGGAAAGGCCCAAAACAATTTTCACATCTGCGGGAGGGAATGGAAAAAGGAAGTCAAGAACATTTTCAACACACCCAACCAAATACTATGTATGGACCTTTTCCTGCAAAATCGAGCATAATGCCTTTTTCACACAAGCCTCTTACGTACAAATGTAACTCCTCACAAATTGTGAACTCAGACATGTACATATAAGCAGCCACTGTCCGGGTTCAATCTCGCAAAACAATTCTCGCCCCAGCAGCAAAATACTTGACAAAACAGAGAAAGTGTTTTGCCCCGCGGAGTACTCACTGCGGACGGTGTTGGCGGGCTCGCTGACGGCCAGGCGGAGCGCTGCCTCGCCCACCTGACGCTGCAGCGGCTGGTCGGGGCCCCCCGCGGCCTGCAGGTGCACGCAGCTGGGCGTCAGCCGGCAGCCAATGTCGTTCGTCAGCACCTCGACGCCGTCGTCCAGGACGGCGGCCACCACGGTGTTGGTGGTGCCGAAGTCCACGCCCAGCACCAGCTCCCCGGGCGGCGCCATCACGCCTGTCAGTTAGCCGCACTTTGCACTGACCGCGGACCCCAGGGAACGGTCCAGAGATATGCCTGGTCGACTGGAAACGAGAGAGAGGGAGGTGGGTCGTTCCGCAAAGCGGCATTCCACAGTAGGGTATTCCGTGAGCACACCTTGACCGGAAACGAGGACACAAGTGAGAATCAGAGAAGCGAGCACGGAAACCTATACGGCATGACAATGTCAGCAGAACGCAGTGATGGGGGCACCGCAGTAGTGAGCGCCAGCCACGAGCCCATTGAAAATTACTGGAGGCTTGCGCGCTGAAGACGTGTTCCAACCATATCGCAGGGCCAGAAAGCGAAGTCCTACATCGCGATGTATGTCAAAGTTTCGACCACATGTAGAAATTATCTTAGACATTGCATGAGCTGCGGTGCCCGTGAGGTTGGGCGGTGACGCAAGGGTGTGGTCCGAATTAGAGCCTTCTACCATTACCCGTTCATGAGAAGTCGCGCGGCCACACAACACGAACTTCACTCAGCCCACCCTCCCCGGTTATCCTCATACCTGACCCCGCTCCGAAAGTTTCCTTGTTACTGGTTCCGAATCCGACTCACCGGAAATGCCTAAACGACAATAGCGTCGCGAATCACTGTTCCGCCACTCCACGCCTGGTAGCACTAACCTTGGCCTGCCGGCGGCTGTCACCTGACACTGTTAAAAATTCCGTACCCCGAGTGCGGAGACCATACGGGACAGTCCGTATTTTCAGCCTTAAGGACCGCTCCGTGACGGTAATGCCCGTATTAGACGAATACGGAAAGCTCTGCCACGGAATGTTCCGTACTTTTTGACGCATGTAATCGAAAGTTACTAATTTGCTGGCCAAAATGACGCAAGGTCCGTAACCGTCGATCCGTAATCATGGAGACAGACCGTTCCGTAACGGACTGTTTCTCACGAAACGTAACGGACAGTTCCAGGCAAAAAATCTTAGGGCTATTCGGTGCTCATTTTCCGTACTATTTTTCAACAGTGTGACGAGCAGCACCCTGAGGGGCCAATCAGTCAGTACGACGGCCTGCGGGCGTCAGCCTTACCGCACAGTCGCGACCGCGCTCACGTTCTGGCGGCCGAACGTACGTATCCTTTTGTTACCAATGCCGCTCAACCAGGCCGGGCCGGGCGGTGTTCGCACGTTCGCCCGGTGACCCGGGCCGTGACAAGCTGGGCAGCCGGGAGGCGGCAGCGCGCGCAGTACGAACTGCGCTAGGACGGAGCGCGACATGTCGGGCGGCTTTTCAAAGGGATCGCGGGGGGTGATGTTGACCGCATACCGATGGATGTGTTCCTAGCCTAGTCCCCTCGATGAGGACACAAAATTTTCGGCCCCGCCACGTCATGTGCGGGCGTGACGTCACGTGACGTGATTTGTGCCCTTTTGCGGCCCCCCCGCCGCGGTCCGAGTCGCGGTCACCGCGGGAGGCGGCAGGCCGGGTAGAATGGACCCTAGTGAAGCCCTGAAAAACAAAAATTTGTTTTGTAGACGCGTGGGGACGCCGCAGGGGCGCTCATTGAGTCAGGTGGGCGGCCTGGGTCGGGTAGACCTCTGAACTTATCCCGATGCGCCTCAACTTAGCGTTGTCCAATCGCGCTCAAATTGTGCACAGCGTCAATTTCCACCATAAACCTTCAAACAAAACACCCGTAAGCAAAATCCCAGATTCTTGGGACAGCCTAAAGCTGGCCCGTCCCACTGTCGAAACTCGGTGCCGGTTCCTCTCCGCTCTACCTGACCAGCTTGCCCCACACCGGCTGCGTTTGCGAGAGCCTCCGGTCCCCGCCTGTCAGTAGAGACGTGTCCGGTGGTACATATTTTGAAAATTTGAAATTTGTTGCCACAGTACGTTTATATACGACATATAAGGAGTCTGTCCTCCAAATTTGATCTTTCTCCGTGACTGATTAGTCAACGCACATATGTCCGCACGCCCGAACGAACAGTCGGCATCAGACTGTAAGCCCGGCTCCTGTCCGTTTCTACCGAAACGTGTCGGGACGGGCTAAAAAGATGTGGTGCAAAATTTGAACCTTCTATACGATAAACCGTTCTCGAGGAACACACGCACTGACAGACAAAACATTTTAGGGCGTCGCTATCGCTCAGCCAATAAACCTACGCTCGACGTTTCCGCAAACCCGGATATTTTTTGCTGAGCGATATCGAAGCCTTCAGGCACCGCAGCTCAGGCGGTTTCTAAAATAATTACGAGGTAGGCGTACGCCAGACCGCGTCGTGGCGTAACAGGCTTCGCTCACCACGAATCACTGTTCCGCCACTCCACGCCTGGCGCACGCCTACCTTGCCCTGCCGGCGGCTGTCACCTGACGAGTAGGACCGTGCGGGGCCAGACGGTAGGACGCACTGCGGGCGTCACTATTTCCCCACGGTCGCAACCGCGCTCATGTTCGCTCTTCCGAACGAATCTTGCGTCACCCTTTTGTTATCAATGCCACTCAACCAGTCCTAACCTAACCTCACCTGCCCGCGCCTAACCTACCCAGGCCCCCACTAACCTAACCTAACCGAGCGTAACCCCCTTGAGTCACTGATCGGCCCCTTCTTGACAGGCGCATGGCGCACACTGGCCTAACCCAACCGTCGGATTCAGAATTTTGGCCCACAAGTGAAAATTATCTAAGAAACCGCTTGGGCTGCAGTGCCCCTGAGGGGAGGTTGACTCTGGTATGATGCAAAAAAAAAATGTGGTCCAAATTTCAGCTTTCTACGCCTAACCGTTCTTGAGAAATCGCGCGGACAAACAGACAGACACACAGACAAAACATTTTTAAGCTAGTCGATCCAGGGCTTCGTTTTCGCTCAGCCAATTAAAAGTGGTCCAAAATTTAAAATCCGCTGGTTGGGTGAGGTCAGTATGCGCCATGCGCCTGTCAGAGAGGGGCGGATCAGTGACTCGAGTGGGTTAGGTTAGTGGAGGCCTGGTTAGGTTAGGCTCAGGCAGGAAAGGGTAGGTTAGGACTGGATGAGTGGCATGGCTAACGAAAGGGTGATGTATGATACGTTCGGAAGAGAGAACAAGAGCGCGGTTGCGACCGTGCGGAAAGAGTGACGCCCGCGGGGCGTCCTCCTGACTGTCCCCGCAGGGTCCTGCTCGTCAGGCGGCAGCCGCCGGCAGGCCAAGGTAGGCGTGCACCAGGCGTGGAGTGGCGGAACAGTGATTCGCGCTGAGCGAAGGCTGTTACGCCACGACGCGGTCTGGCGTACGGCTACCTTGTTTCCAACGAGCAAAGGCTCAATCGGTGGAAATCCGTGTCGCGATACGCGTATCCAGTTGACGTCACGAGGGACGGGGGCAGTTCGGAAAGGGCTACTGTACACCGGTGGCATCTGCCAGGAAAAACGACACCTGGCCCGACGAAGAGCTCTCAGCCTCAAGACGTTATCTCCCAGTCCTATCGGCCCAGAGATGCCATGCCGACTGAGCGAGTTACATTCCCAAAGGCCGGCGCAGACCGATTCAGCCCGGCAGGCGACTACACACTACACACCTCTGCCGAACAGTATAAAGCCGAGCGGTGGAAAGTGGAGTCGGACTGCGAGGAGAGGACAGCTGGACGCGTTTCCAGCGAACGAAAGTGAACACTTTCGTTAAACAGAAACGGGCATTAGAAACCGCACGAACTTGAAAGAGCGAAGATGTTCTTCGCTGCGCGATTTCATAGGTAGCGCTACTTCCCGCTCTGGAAGTGTTTCAGTTGGTCTGGGTACTTCCGTCCTCGAGACTACTTGGAAATACCTAATCAGACGGAAAGGTCCGTTCGTAATGTCCGAAAATATCGATATATCGCAAATATCGATATATTTTTCCGATATTATCGATATTTTATCGCAAGGCATTTGATATTATCGATATCGATAATATCGATTTTTTTATTCGATGTGCATCCCGACGACACGACGTGAGCTCTACTCCACTACCTGTAGGACGATAATCGAGTTCGCCAAATTCGCTGTTCCGCGCTGCTGCTCCGGGTCGCAGTCGCAGCTCGTCGGCAGCTCGATGTGAACTTTCGCCACGACCTCGGCAGTCTCGCGCGATGGAGTTCCGAAAGAAACCAACACCGATTGTAACTGATGATCCATACGCGATGTCTGGGACTACGCCCATCGAGTGAAGGAGCTCGACAGTCTCCCTGGAGCACGCAGCAACTCACCTCGCCTGTGGGGCGCTGCGGCCGCTCACTCTCGTGCTTCCCTCGGAGTCTGACGACGCAGTCTGACGCAAGGCCGGCGGCGCGCCGAGACCGGTGAGCGAGCGGGGCGGGCGAGGTATTCCCCGCAGCACGGGGCTCCGCTCAGTATCGCAGTCCGAGGGACACTGATACTAGGGATGGGCGATCTCGATCCGATCTCGATGGTATCGATATTATTCTTTCGATCTTCCGATTCTTTCTATCGATTCAACTGCAGTTCGATATTTTACATATCGATTCACCACAATCCGATATTTTTATCCGATCTACTAGGCCAAAATGAAGAGACTTTTGTTCAAAACTTCTTCACGAGTCCGAGGGTTTGCCTACACTGTGACGTGTCGCTCGCAGCTCGAAGTCTACTGGCGTGCTGGCCCTGCGGCTCGGGGCGACAGAGGCGCGCTCTATACGTCCAAACGCGAAACAGACACGGGACGGGGACGGAGAGACGGGGAGTGGGGTCGGCTCCACGCGTACCAGCCCGTTTCCCTCGATCGAGTATCCGCAGCCGAGGCAGGTTGGAACCTGTTTGCGTTGGCAGTACGCTTGATTACAATTCGCGCTCACAGACAAATTATGTATCCAATGTGACCATGGCACCCCGTACTAAAAGTGACGTGTGGAAATATTTTATTAATACGGACGTCCAAAATGCAAAGTGCAAAACCTGCGGGGAGAACGTTCCACGATCAGGTAACACGCAAAACCTATGGAATCACGTCAAAAGGAAGCACAAGGAAATCCTGCCCAAGCCCTGCTCAACCCAAGAGACGGACGATCTAAGTGAGGTGAGTTTGCAGCTATTTTGCATCAAAGACTTCTGGAAACAGTTAATATCAATGATACAGTGCTCGTACAATAACCTCAGAAACCGCGCATACTGGAGCAGCTTACGATCACTAGAAATAAGTTCTTAATATTTATCATTTTCTGAATGGAGCTTAATTGTTTTGAACCCGAGTAATTTTATTTAAATTTAACGGTATTGCGGCGATCTCCGACATGGCCTTAATTGTCAATGTTTGCGTAGGAAGTTGCGGATGACCCAGCCTCTCTCGGCAGCAGCTCTCCGGCGGGGCCGGTGCCGGCAGGCTCAGCAGCAAGGAAGCGACCCAGTACATCTCCAGCTACTTCATCGGGTGCGAAACAGCTCACTTTGTCGAGATCGTTTGAGGCAGCGTCTTCTTTGAAAGGTTCGATTGCAATAATACGCTAGTTTGTCTACAAGAGGCGCCATAAAGAGGTAAAAACTATTATTATAATTATTTTTAATTTATAGACCCCGATGGAAAGAAGAATATTGCCTTACGAGAAGCTCTCCTGTACATGATCTGCCGCGATACTTTGCCGCTAATGACAAGTGAGAAGAATGGTTTTCGCTACTTTTGCAAGGTTGCTGTGCCATTGTGGACACCACCGTCGAGAGGCACAATGACTTCACTCTTAGAAGATAAGTACCAGAAGTGCTCGGCTCTCATAAGGGACACGATCGCTGCGCTGGAGACCTACTGTATGACAGCAGATATCTGGACGGAGAAACACACAGTGAAAAGCTATCTTGGCGTCACGTTGCATTTCCTGGACAAAGATAACGACGCCCTGGACGCCTTCCGCTTGGGCCTCGTCCCTCTGACCGGTGCTCACACTTCTGCGTACATCGGGGAAGTCCTCGAAGAAGTTCTAGTAGCTTGGGGTATCAAGAAGGAGCGCGTGCGGCTATTTGTCACAGATAATGCAGAGAACATGAAAAAGGCCATAGTCGACACTTTCGGCTCCACTGTGTGGCAACCATGTTTCGCCCACACGCTGAACTTAGTAGCTGATGCCCCCTTCAAACAAGTAAAGGTAAGCGCCTCGCCGTGTCTCTCTCTATCAGCTGCTGCGCATGTAAACAACTTTTGTTGTATCTCTAATTTAACACATTTATGCTCCAGGACAAAAATGGAGTTCTTAGAGAGGTAGTGCCTGGTCTAGAAGCTCTCATAAAAAAGGCAAAAAAAAATTGTGACATTCACTAAACACAGTGTAAAAACAAGTGATGAACTCCGAAAAATTCAAATGGAACAGTACAACCGCTCTGAAGGCACTGTTCTTAAGCTGCAGCAAGATGTTGCCACTCGGTTTAATTCCACATATCTGATGCTTGAGCGGTTCCTCGAGATGTCCGACATTGTGAGCGCTGCTCTTTTGAAAGTTAAGGATGCACCCGAGATGTTGTCTGGAGGCGAAATGTACACTTGCCGTTTGCTACTCAAGGTCTTTAGACCTTTTTATCAAATAACTCTGGAGCTATCTGGGCACAAAGTTCCTACGGCCAGCAAGGTTGTCCTGCTACTCCGCCTACACCCTCAGAAGTCGGTTCTCGGACCAAGCCCAGCGCAATACTCGACTTCGTGTTCTTAGGAGATGTTCTCGTGTTGAGAGCATTTTGATCCATGTGAAAACAAGACCATTTTGATATCCGATTGAACCCGTTGCACTTGCGTTAGGTGTCGCCCGATGTTCTCGACGTCACCCGTTCATCAATGAATCACAAAAAGCAGCGACGTATACCAGGACGCGAACCCGCGCCATCCGGAGACGGCTTTCGCTTCCCAACGGCGCCCCTGACCGCTAAGCTACTCGGCTGTCCCCAGTCTGTCCCAGTCGGCCCTCTCTCTCCGCCGCCGGTCGCCCATCACCCCCTCTCCCTCCCCTCTCGCTCTTCGTTCGGTGCGGCTGGTGCGGCGCCGCGGCCGTGTCGGCATGCCTCGGCTCGGTTCATCACGCCGGCGCTGCACGCCGGTCAGCTGCTGTCAGAATTTGTTTGGCTTCGGCGTTTCTGGTCAAGATGTCATTTGCGGAAGACGCGGCGGCCTGTCTAGCACCTTTCCTTGAGCAGCACGGGCTGTCTGGCCTGCTCGACAAGTGCATCGGTGAGTAAATCGGGTTACCACGGATGGTTCCGTGCTGTGATTCGAATTGTGGGTTATGTTGGGTGGACGGATTCTGAGAACAGCCTTGCCCTCTGCTGATGCGACAGAGCTGCGGTTCACGGTCCCCGCCCTGTTGGAGGAGGACGACCTGCCGCTCCTCACCACATACCCGGGCGAGCGGATTCTGCTCCGGAAATTGATAAGGGTGAGTACAGTCTCGTCGCGACTGCCAGTTTGACTCGCTCGCACAGCAGTGTCAGAGGAGAACGGATTTAGTGTTGAAATGGGACATCGGTTCTCGGGCCGGGTGGAAGGGAGAGGGGACGATTGTTTGTGTGAGTGCTAGAGAGACGCGCGGTCGCGAACACCTCCCTGCTCGCGGTGCCGTCTGGTGCCGTGTCTGTCCCACCGGGTCACGCCACCACGTAAAAGACAGAGTCCGGCTCGGAAACGAAAATTGGATATTTGATATTTGCGGCGTAGTTACAACCGTGCGGGAAGAGCGACGCCTACAGGGCGCCGTACTAAATAATTGGCCCCGCAGGGTCGTACTCGTCAGGTGACAGCCACCGGCAGGCCAAGGTAGGTGTACGCCAGGCGTGGAGTGGCGAAACAGTGATTCGCGATGGGCGAAGCCTGTTACGCCACGACGCGCTCTGGCGTACGCCTACCATGTTAGTTCCGTTCTGAAGCCTCATTGAAAGTACCTATACCCATTCGACGCTCGCACGAGCACGCAGTGTCTCGCTCTGACTCATTCTGCATCACACCGACTGCGTCTGACAATGAAGTTTTATGTCTTAGGATCAACGTGCGACTCCGGGCGAGTCCTCGGCGATTCCGGGCGCGTCCTCAGCGCCGCCGGGGGCGTCCTCTGCGACTCGCGGCACGTCATCTGTGCCTTCCTGCTCGGCATTGCTTGTTGACTGACTGAAGGACAGCACGAGAAGCTCCGGTTGGCACTACAAGCTTAACAAAATTGTCAGGGCGCATCAACCGTTCACAGAGACCCAACTGAGATTTAATTGCCACAGACAGTGCAAAATTAATACGGGAGTTGCAAGCACAACTATCGTACTGCTCCAGAGTTTTTTAATAACGACCCTGATACAGTTGTTTGTTTAGCAAAACGAGTTGAAATTTTTGGGGCCACATACTCTGTGAATAGTGTTTTGGTTTTGAGAGTGGGAGATCTTTTCCCATCATTTGGAAAGGTAGTTACAATAATTATCAAGAATGCTTAAAGTGTAATTTTTATTGTTAGAGTATTGAAGACGGTAGCATATTTAAAACATTTTTGTGTTTTTGAGGTGGAAGAGACATAGGAATTTTTTAGTGTAGCACACATAGCAGTCTCTTGTATTGTATTCCATTGTGGGGGCGTGTGCTCGAAAACAAATGTGTTGTTTCTTTAAAACATTCTTTGTAATTCTCAACTTTTCAGTTGAACTTTAATGTATTGTTATATATTGTCGTTGTTGTATATTATGAACTTCAACTGGGAAGTATTAATAAACATGTACCTTGTATTCCATTGCGTTTTGTTTTCATTTCCAACATCTGGGCAGCAAACCTTCCCAAAAGCCTACAGAGTCTGCCATGAGGGCGCGGTGTCGCCGAGTAGGTAGGCAGCCCAGTCACGCACGCGTGACTGACAGTTCAAGCTTCTCCGGGGACCACTTGGGATGGCTACGGGGAAGGCTAGCAGGACCTGCAATGTTCTAGCGCCGTCTTATCCAGTCGTTGGACAAATGGGAGAGAAGGAGAAGAGGTTGGTGCCTTGCGGGCTTGCCGAGACGGGACAATCGGTTTACTAGTCACAAATTCACGGAGAAGGAACTCGTCGGGTTCTGCACGCACAGTGTAAAAAATTGAGAGCTTTTGCTCTCAAAAGATTCGAGAACACGTTCTCGGTTCTGTGGGATCAAAGTTACCTGGCATGCCGAGCCAAAAGCAAGTCGAGATCAGAACAATCCGTCTTTTGAGAAAACCTGGGGCTTCGATGAAGACCAATGCGCTCGAGACGAGAACAATCCACTGGCGATCGAGAGTAACGCGGTGTCGACTAGGTTTAACCGCAACTGAGAGCAAGGCGCGTTCAAGACAAGATCCCACTGCTCTTGAATCATTTGAGTACACAATGTACTCGTCTCGAGCACAATGTTCTTGGCCCGAGCACCACTTTTTCTGGGTGTAGCAAATGAAGTAAGTAACGCATCGAGGTAGTAATGGGATATGTTTAATAAAAATAAAACTGGACTTGAAACATTTTTTCTCTCTTTGATTACAGACACTGTTGAGAATAGACACCGGCAATGATCACATCGCCAAGGGCGCAAGGGATGCTTTGATCAGGGCCATGTCAGATCCGGCCTATTTTGGGAACATTGAGTTGGTGCGCCCATTTGTCATGGCCACTTTCCTTGATCCTCGCTTCAAGGACTTGCATTTTTCCTCTATTGTGGTTAGTTCAAACGTCGTGTCCTACGTAGCGCGTGAGCTGAGGGACGTCATGCGAGGGGAGAGGACCCGCCGGGAGGCTGAGTTGGCAGCCATGCAAAACGACGCCCGCGGGGAAGTGACAGCAGCTGACCCAGGTGATCTTTGGGCCCTTCATGACTCAGCCGCTGCCAGTCGGAGTGCGCAAGGGGAAGAAGAATCCACGGCAGCCATCCCTTTGCAGCTACGAGAGTACAAAAGAAAGCTCGTGCTCCCTCGGGAGGGTGACCCTATAAAGCAGTGGTCCGTGCTTAAGGCGGAATTCCCTGAGCTGCACAAAGTTGCCATGAACTACCTGCAGCTCATATCGTCTTCAGTTCCCTCAGAATCCTATTTCTCACTCACTGGCTTCATTGCCTCTCCTAAAAGGAGCCGCCTGACCCCTCAGCATCTCACCATGATCGCATTTCTTGGCTCATTAGACATTAAATACTGGCATGCTGTGGCCTAGTTTAATTTAGTACTGATTTACTAATACCAAAGGGTTTTTTTTTCTAGTCTTTATATTCAAAGATATTTTTTGTTTACTTTGTTGCCCTATAATATTTGTTAAGGAAGCCCTCTAGCTGTGATCAGTTATAGTCAATAGTCAAAATATGTGGGCAATTTCAGTGTTAAGAGTCACAACTTTCAAATAAAAAGACATTTTTTTTCTCTATTTTATTTTCGTAGAAGCCCTCCAGCTGTGATTTGTCATTTTTTTTCTTCAAAGTGAATCGATTCATCCGATTTGGCTAATATCGATTCAATTTGGTGCGATATATCGGTGGATCGATAGGCACCCGAAAAAAAGAATCGATTTGCTTGGATCGATACTTGTCCGTTCGATTCCCATCCCTAACTGATACACCGGCGGCGCTGGGAGCGGTGGCGCTGCACAGCCGCGTGCTTGGTGTGAGGGGGGGGGGGGGGGGCACGGGGAATACGAGGGGGGAAACAAAGAACTGAACTGAGAGGGGGGGGGGTAGAGAGAAAGAGGGAGAGAGCGATAGTGAGGGGAGGGAGAAACTGTGAAGATGCGAGGAGGAAATTCAGTAGGGCATCTCGGAAAAAAGCTGACCCAGAGTATAACCTAGAGTAGAATAGGCACTTTCAACGGGACTCACGGGTGGAAGTACTACGAGAAAACACGGAGGTGACCAGAGGAAAAGATTCTATCTGTCGTGTCATTTCTCATGCTACCCGTTCCCCCTGAGGAGCGTCCTGAAATAACGTACGGTGAGGGGGGTGGGGGCGGCGGAGGAGCTTGTCAAATATTGCGCTACCGCACCGTGCAGGGAGGGGTATTGGACAATCATTGCTTAAAAATTCCTTGGCTGTGAGATAGCGAAGTTAAATGCACGCCCGCCAAGTGGCAAGTGCGGTACCCGCTGCAGGGCACTGCACTTACTGACAGGCTCCGCGGGCCACTCATCAGGAGACAGCCGCTGGCAGGCAAGGGTAGGTGTACTATGCTTCTCAAATGTTTTGTCCTTGTCCTTGTAGTACCATAGGCCCCGTGGACCCTTCGGTAAAACCGGAACAGGATATAACGCGTCCGCGGGCACCCCATCGGCCCGGGTACCCGACAGCCCCGGGCGGAGGAACGAAAGCGGGCGGCCCACGCGGAGCCAGCCCCCCCAAGGGTGGTTAAACCAGCTTTACTTAACCTCCCCTAGACGGGCTGGCCCCCCCGAGGGCCCGCTAGGCCCTATCCGACGGAGGCGGTGAGCCCCGGGTGCGAGGGGGCACCCTGCGCAGCCGCGCTATTTTCCCGTTGGCTACGTAAAGACGACTCTGGTATACCACGGGGTGCGCCACTTTCCGCGGTCGCCGCCGTACCACCGAGTCGCTGCTCCGGACAGCCAGGGTATATGCAGACCCTCGGTGGGGGCGACAGTTTTGGTTTGGGTGATGTGCTCGGACTGCGGCTGCGACGGTGAAAGTGCCATGCGGGGTGCTGCATGCGTCATGCGGGGAGAAGCATGCATGGGGGGGGGGGGGCGCCTAGACCAGCAGGATGGTGCGCTAGGTGTGCTGCCGGCGCGTCTGCTGATGCTCCCACGCCGTGCCGTCCTCCCCCTGGGTCTGCGACGTTCCCGGGCCTCACCCGGCCGCGGTGTAGAGTCCTTGTTGGTGGGCAGGCGCTGCTCGGCGTTGCTCCAGCAAGTCTGGCTACGCTGCCGTGTTGTGGCCGCCCGCGTCGGTGTTGACTGAGGTTCTTGGGGCACTTGTCGTAGATCAGTCGGTTTTATGGGCACACTTGACGGCCGACGGGTCTAGCCGGGCCATGTGGTCCTGGGGTCACATTTCGGCAGGCCTGGGGCGGGCTGCAGCGGCGGGCCCCGCGCCCGCACGCCCCCTCCGCCGGGCGGCCGGGTGCGGGGGGAGGGGGAGGAGGCTGCTGGCAGGTCGAGTGCAGACTTCTCGGAGGCGGGCGTCGGGCGTCGTCGATGAGTTGCGTCCTTGGAGTAGTTTTCGCCTCGGGCCGATCCAGGGAGATTTGAGCGGAGAGCTTGGGTTGTGCATGCTGCATGCGAGGGAGGGGGGGGGGGGGGCAGGGAGCAGGAGAGGGCGGCGGTGACGAGAGGAAGGGCCGCTTGTAGGCGACTCCGATGCTTGGTGAAGGGGTCGGCAGTTGATTGCCGGACTGGCGGTGGCGGTGGAGCTTGAAGGCGACATTTTTGGTATAACGACGAGGCGTGGGGCTGCGGCCGCTGCAAAGGGAAGGAGGCAGAGGGAGGAGGGGAGGGCATACCAGCTACGAAGGAACCAGGGCGAGACGGGCGATGCTGGTCGGGCTGCACTCGGAGCTGCGTTGTTGACCGGCGTCCGCTGTTGAGACGCTCACTCAGATGGACTCACCGTCGCTGCGGGAACCACGTGGGGGTGCCCAAATACTTATCAGAGCTGGCCTTGGCCCCAGAGAGCTGTGTTCGGTTGGAGGGATGTCACCGCTGGTCTCCAAAGCGTTGCACTGTGCCACAATCACTACACCAAGCTGCACTGTACGCACTACATTGAACTACAGCACACTAGACTTGAACTACAGCACATTAGACTACGGCGGGCTGAACTACGCTGCACTACTCTTCACTAGACCGTGCTGCTTCGCCAGGGCTACCACCCGCCTGCACGGCCTCAGCTAGGGCCTGGGGGGGAGGGCTGAGAACGTAAAAAGGGTCTGGGTCCCGGCCGGCGTCGCCCGCCGGCATAAGTGCCCCAGGCCGTAGTCTGGAGCGGCGCAGAACACGTCCGTCCTCCTCCACACCCCAGACCGAACTCCAAAATGTTTTGTCGCGAGGGACTACTCCGTGCGGCAGAGAATTGCCCGTCTGTCTCCGGTAAGGTGCGGATCGGCAACACCGTGTCCGGGTGGTGCTAAAAACGCTAACGTGAAAGCAGATGAATGACATGGGTCTCAAACGTCTGCGGCGCGTGTATTTGACATCAACGGAGTTGTTAGAAAACCACCGTTGTAGTGGGCCGAAGCGTTGCGGACCGGCCCTCAACCATGTGTTCCGGCGGCTGGGGCGTGAGGCGAGCCCGCTCAGCTGTGCACCCCCAGGCAGCCAGCGCACCGACCTCCGCCGGCCCTGCGCCTGCCCCCCGCCTGGTGTTCCATGAGGAATCTGTTTACGGCAGCACGTCCCGCTTGTGTTCACGATAAGCCCCGCACCCCGCGTCCCGCGCCGTCACGTGAGTCAGCACGGCGACGGACACTCAGAGGGAGGCAAGGCGACGCAGAACGCCCGCCTCGCACTGCAAATCCAAATGCACGACTTCACGCATTACTTACTGTATGGTCTCAGACCATGCATTTCCTAGTGCATGGGTTCCCACCACGCTTTAGGAAATGTGTCGTAGAAGGACCATGCATTAGGAAATGTGTGGTAGCACCACCACGCATTACCTAATGTGTGGTGTCAGACCATGCATTAGGAAATGTTTGGTGTTCCCCCCCCCCAACACCACACATTAGCTACAGCCAGGTAGGGACCACACATTAGCTAATGCATGGTATGCGACCACACATTAGCTACAGCGTGGTCTACAACCGTGCATCAGCTAATGTGTGGTCCCAGACCACGCTGTAAGGAATGCGTAAAGCCATGCACTTGGATTTGTAGTGCGAGCTACTATAGTCGGCGTGGTAGCCATAAGAATCGCGCATTTTGTGAAAGAAGCATGAAAATTTGCAGACGTGTTCGCAAAGCTATAAGGATCGATTTGGCCCGAAGCTTCATTGAAAATTTCGGACCAAATTCAAAATGGCTATAACACAGGGGCGTAGCCAGACCTTGATTCCAGGGGGGGGGGGTCTTCAAAAATTTTCGTGTATTGATGGTTGCCTATGTGTAGGGTAATAATAATTTTTATTAGCAGAGACCGGGCATCGACGCCGGTAGTCACTTTCGTTGGGGAGGGGGGGGGGCAGCCTGCCAAAGGGCCCGCAGACCCCCCAAAAGGGGGCAGACCCCGTCGACATTCGATCTTTCAGACGTACAGAAAATTGATAATATGGCACTTTTGCCACTATAGCGAGCGCAGCGAGCGAAATTTTGGACATAGATGGTACATCTGTTTTGCGACTTGTGCATCTTACTGATGGAGAAAACACGTAGTAGACTGGTAGCTATATGCAGGGGCCTAAAATTATTCCGGCGAGCGAAGCGAGCCGCAAGCTCTTGACTTTCTGTGAATTTTACTTCATTTGCACGCTTAAAAAATATGTATAGTGGCGGACTCTTCCCCCCACTTCCCCGGGCCCGACGGTCCTGCGAAGGATGGAGACACAGATCTAACGACAACGCACACCGTTGACCGATGCCATGGTAGAGGGCTCCGGGCCCTTTCCCTATTTATCGTGTACAATGAGGGGCCCTGTTTTCTCAAAGATCCCTAAGAGCCCGAGAGTCGGCCCGTGGGCTGTTCTATGCGGTACGCCGTGCCGACAAACCCCACTCCAGAACAGAAATAAGAAAATGGGGAGAGGTATCCTTCAGTGCTACTTAGTTTTGTACTGATTCGGGCGGAGGGAGGGTTCACAGTGGAACGCCTTTATGTGGACCTGTACCGCGCGCACCAAAGAGGCTTGGACGGACGACAGGTGTGCTGCGTGGTGTCAGAGGTTCAGTGGTTCTTGGTTGTTGATGAGAACCAGTGGTTGAGTTCGGTGTCGACCGACCCCGAACATGGCCAGCGGCAGCAGGGAGACGGCGTAGCGGCGCGGTGGATGTGTGGGCGGCTTGGCACTACATGGTGGGCACGCGGACGTGCCGACACCAGCCGTGACGGAGTGCGACTAAGAACTGCCCGGCTATTGGGCGCTGCTAATACATATAGTACCGCGGCGGCGTGGGACGGCAGAGTGCTGGGAATCATGTTGATACTTAGTGAGCGTTCACCCGCGCACGCAGCGCGGAGCGCGGTGCTGACATCCGGACGCTCGCTCTGAGCGCCGTGTCTTAATCATGCCGACTATCTGCCACAAACCGTGATATCCCACGCGCCCCGTACAGTGCCACCACGGGCACACCGTGATATGGCCGCTACTGGCCAGCCGGGAGGCTGGCCTCAGGCAGTGATTACCCGCCTGACACGCCCCCTCTTTACAAAAAACTAGCCACTAGTTTTTTTTAAATAGAGTATCTGTTTTTTTTTTTCACATTACGCCAAACCGTCTGCTGCTCTGCGTTGCTCATGTTCGTGGGAGGGGGACAAATGTATTTCGACATCACAGCGGTTATAGACACACAAATGCATAAATGGTGTACACAGTTTATCTTAACATAGGTGATCAAACAGAAAACATACCTAAGTCTAGGTACAAGGCACACAAATCAAATGCAATTGTACATTTTTTTTACTTGAGCGATCAAACAGAAACATGCTAAAGTCAAAAAGAAATCATAACTGAGTGCGCCCTCAGAAATCAACAGTTAATTCTCGTTCTGCAAATCCCGTTCGTAAAACAATTTTTGATGCAAGCAAAAAGTGTTGGATTCAAGTACGATTGCATGGTTATTAACATAATTAGCTCTTCCTTCATTTTAACCACTCTATTCAAGAGCTTTCTAAAAGAAGAAAAGATGTCTTATCCACCTGGAGCTAAGTTTCCACATTTTGACAACATATCCTGCTAACAATTTAAAATATTACATATTTCAATACAGCGAGCGTCGGGCTACTAAATGATATAGCCATTTATTTAAAGATTTTCTTACCCACAAAACATTAAACGAAGACATAATTTCCGTGCTACTTCAAACCTACTGTCTAGGGTTCACAGTGGAACGCCTTTATGTGGACCTCTACCGCGCGCACCAAAGAGGCTTGGACGGACGACAGGTGTGCTGCGTGGGGCCACCCGAAAACGCTTGCCGCGTCAACTGCTCACTTAATAACGAAGGATGAGGTTCATCGCGTATTTTGGGCGATGGATCCATACCTCGAGGTATGCGTCCCTTGTTTCGGACGATGGGCTTACCATCACTCTCTTAGGGACAGGGCCGTAGCCAGACCCTCCTTTCGGGGGGGGGGGGGGGGGGGTTTCCCGATGGAACCTTGTGTTGGTGGTTGCCTACCTCAAGGGGCTGAACGTTTACTGCGGTCGTGGATGTGCAAGAACCACAGAAAATAAGCCAACTAATTGCGGCAACGCGTCGCAGCGGGCGGTGCCCAAGAGCGAGGGCGCGCAGCAGCAGCCGTGATCGTCGCGGCAGACCGCAGCTCTTTTCCCGCCCGTCTCTACTCGCTTGGACGCAGTCCTCACTCGTCCTCCGCTCCTCCGCTCTTCCTCTTTTTGCCAGCAAATGCTTCCTTTCTCTTGCCTTTCCCTCTCCCTACCCCTGCCGCTTCTCTCCCCCTCTTCCTTTCCTCCTCCCTTTTCCTCCTCCTTTTTTTCCTTCGTCCCAGAATTTCGGGGGGGGGGGGTTTTGACACCAAAAACCCCCCCCTCGCTACGGCCCTGCTTAGGGAAATGAACCTCGCCCTTAAGGGGAAACGTCTCTCATTCCTTGCAGCATCGCCTAATTGCGGTGACCGTTTAAAACCACGTCCTTAAAAAGTATAAAAATTTGAGTCAAATTGCTCGCCCTTAGAAGGGTAAGTGTTAATATGGGTCCTGCGGACTGTTGTTAGCGCCTAGCTTTAGCCTAGACCACCTTAGATCCCAGAACCAATAATCTCAGGGTGTAGCTGATCGTGAGGGTGAGATGGAAAGGAATAGACAAAGTTATTGTTTTTGCCAGCCAAGCGCCCTTACCGAATGAGACTGCCGAAGTGTGTTGTTGACTGTCCGGGGGCCACTACTCGTCTGACGATTCGAGTTCCGCCGGCGCTGGCCGCACCGGCGGGCCCTGTCCAGGGCTGAGGCGCAACCGGATACTACGCTGTCGCTAGTTCCTCCTCTGGCGCCTCGATTTGAATTGTGTATCGACAGTAAGGAACCTCACCCTAGGATTTTCAGCGCTGAAGGGCCTGCTTCGCGGGGTCGAAAGGTCCTGCTGCGCAAGCCCCAAAAGGGTCCTGGCACGACGGTCCGGATTTTTTTTGGTGGTGGTGGTGGTGGGGGGGGCTTCGGCCCCCTCGCCCCCTCTCCAGCGCCGCTGAGACCGAGTCAGTAATTTGTTTGCCCTTTAACATCTCAATCGTGTTTCGGGTTTATTAACGTGCTTAGTGTTTAAACTCACATCCTCCATCCCTCCGCTCCTCTTTCTTTCTCTTCTTCTCTTCCTTTCTCTTCTTCTCTCCCTTTTTCTTTCCTTTCCTCCTTCTCCCTTCCCTTTCTTTCTCTTCCCTTCTTTTCTTTCCTCTCCCCTTTTCCCTTCCTCCCTTATATTTAGTCGTGGAAGAATTTCGAGGGGGGGGGGGGGTTAACCCCCCCTCGCTACGCCCCTGCTATAACATGAGGCTCGACTAGTGCTGCTCAAGGGGACTGCTACGGCTGTTGAGCTACTGCTGCTGCTGCTGCCACTCTACCTTCTGCGCTTACCTAACCACGCTGGTAGTCAAAGCTAGCTGAAGTTAAGAGGAAAGAGGACCACTGCTGTTTTCGGCCTCCGCGGGCCGGTTTTGAGTCGTCCTCTAACGATCGGCACAGCCAAACCGTTCAAGGTATCGACTTCAAACTTCGTGAGGGAGTAGATAAAGGTTCAATCTTAATATCGGTGTGCTCAAATAATTTTTTGAATCACCCTAATATACTTAAAAACAACCTAGACTTTGCGCAACAACTGCTGCGTTCTCCGGCCACGGAAAAATAATCCCCTATACCGTTCTGTAGTCTGTTCTTTCTTCTATCTAATGGTACTTGTCCGAGCACTGTGCTTCGAACGGTATGGCGTCAATCTTGATACCAGCGAACCTCTGCACAGCGCAATTTGAACGCTTTAGGTAGAGCTCCCTGGTAACATTTGGAATGAAGTATACCGAGCCCTCGGCCGGCCCTCCCCCACACCATCTCCTTCACAAGCCAGCCGTGCCTCTTTTGTCTCGCCTCGCCCCCGACGCATGCAGACCGGGCCAGGTCGGGTCGGGATCCTATTGGGCACAAAAAAAGGACGCCTCCTACAAATGGCATATTTTTAACGGCGGTTCTGATATTGTCGATCGATGGTTCATTTTCCTGCCAGTCTCAGAACGAACAGAATGGCGTTTGTCAGGTGGTTGTATCTCATTCCGTTCGTGCGCTGTCAAATGATATCGCATATCTTGCCGGTACCGAAATTCTGCTTAACATCTGAACAGAGAGGGCTAGAAATTACTGCCGAACGCCGTTTTGTTCGTCTCTTTGTGTACAATAGTATGGCACAACAGCGAGAGATGTCCGTTAAAACGTTCAGGAATTTCAAAATTGGACTGACGGCATTGCCCGTCAGTACAATGGGACGGCCGGGCACCGACCCGGCGGGGGGCACCTCGCACCGCACGAGTCGGTGTCCCCTCCTATTATACCGTGCAGCACACGCGAAGGGCCAGTGGGGCGGGGGAGGCAGTGCGTGGGCGGCACATAGCTGGGTCGCTGCAATATTATCCCCAACATCCGAGCAGTCCCAAAAATTGTTCAAATTGTGCTGTGCAGAGGTTCGCTGGTATCAAGATTGACGCCAGACCGTTCAACGCACAGAGCTCGGACAAGTACCATTGAATAGAACAAAGAACAGACTACAGAACGGTATAGGGGATTATTTTTCCGTGACCGGGGAAGAAAGCAATTGTAGCGCAAAGTCTAGACCGTTTTTAGGTATGAAGGAGCTGTTTCTAATTTTTTTTAAACACACGGCTATTAAATTTGAACCTTTAACTACTCCCACACGAAGTTTGAAGTCGATACACCGAGCGGTTTGGCTGTGGCGATCGTTAGAAGACGACTAAAAATCGGCCCGCAGAGGCCGAAAACAGCAGTGGTCCTCTTTCCTCTTAAGACTTCATCTGCTAAAAAAAACGCATGCAGGCGTCGAACCTGCGTCCACAGGCTAACTTGTTACTAGACCAATAGAGAGCTGCACCGACCTCAGCATTTCTACATCCCCACTCTGCACTTTCCAAGCGGCGTTCTGACACAGAGAACTTCCGTTTTTGCTTGTCGTGCACGATGTGGACGGTCCCGTCCGCACCCATTTTTCTGGGAAGGTTTTTAGATCGGTCTATCCGTCAACCATGTATCTTAGAATAAAATAGTTTGCACGTCAGAAAAACCGGAGATAACTGTTCTGTATAGCTGGTTTCCTACTGATTTGATACGGCCGGTCCGTTGGGTTCCGTACCATAATTCCATCCGTCAATTGTCCGTTCGCCATCAAATTTTTTATGAGTGTTAGCAGGGGTCGGCGACGCCCCAGGCCCAGCAAGCTCCAACTAGAGGTGTGCAAACATGTTCGGATTCGAACGAACACGAACCGAGCCGAACATGAAGTTGTTCGATCGAAATCGAGCAGCAAGTGTTCGCGCTCGAACTGTTCGAAGATTTTTGGGCAGGTCCGATCGGGTTCGAACACATTTTTGACTAATTGGCAACTTGTATTCGCCAAATGTAGTAATTGAATAGAAAAGCAATGTCCGAGTGGTCACATTGTAAGAATGCTCGTCCTTATTTCCTTTTCTGAATGCTTTGGTCTATCAGAGGTTTTATTTTTATACCTCCGTCTTTTGTTGCTTTTGTGTTTATTTTTTTGTTCGTGTTCGGTTCGAAGAATTTTTGAATTGTTCGGTTCGTTTCGAAAATTTAAAAATGAAAACTGTTCGAGTTCGGTTCAAATTCGAACAAGTCTGTTCGCACACCTCTAGCTCCAACATCGGCTCACTGTTGCGGTGGTAGTAGTGCCACCCGGTGGCTCTCTGATCGGCTAATATCCTAAGTTTTTCACCGAAATTGACAAACGCGGGGTCTGAGCACAGCACTGTAAAAAGTTCAGTCGTTTGAAAACGAAGTTTGTTTGATTAATTGAGAAATGAAGACCTCCGTTTATAAACGAATATTTTTACGAAGATTTCTTTGTTTTTAAACGAAAAACATAAGGCATTTGCAGGTTCCTTCCACAGTACAGAGGCTAAATGGCCTTAATTTTAGAGAATAACGCTACAAAATATTTTCTGCATTTCATCCTATGACGAAGTCAATTTAGCTTATCACATATGCCTGATATCTAGATAGCGTACTTAAAACTTCTTTATTTTACGACGTTTCCTTGATTAGTTTAGTTCCTTTAAAAAATCGTTTAGGAAAATCCCTTACAGTGAGGTGGAAAGTCCAAGGAAGCGTTATTTCACAACCGCGTTATGACATATGCACCTGGAATACATATTTCGACGATTTTATGTGCGCCCGGTCAGCCGACGCGTCTGCCGTGACGAATTGTGGCTGACTATTCTCCAAAACTAGGCAATGCGTACATGAGACTAGTCTCATGATGCGTATCAAAGAGGTGACAACCAGAAGAAACCGCAGGCCTTTTGTCGCCGTAATATTACCATTTTTCGGTGGAAATACACGCAGTGTTTTGTGGCCACCGCCCGTGGCCACAAAACACCGCTCGGCGGCGGGCCACGGCCTGGCTCGCCCAGCGCCCTGCGACTGCATGACGCGCGCGGGGGTTGCCTACGCTCCAGGCGCGCTCAGGCAGCGGCCGGCGTGCCAGCGCGTGGCCCGCCCGCCGCTCACAGCAGAGCCTGCGCGCGGCTCGCGCGTCGCCCTTAACGGAGATCTTCGGACTTAAAAAAATTACGACCGACGCCGGTCAACGCTGATTGGTCGGCTCCTGGCACCTGGCGGCGCTGACGTCTGTGAGCGCTGACCACCGGCGTTCGCGAGTAAAAAATTTTTTTAGCAGGTGATACATATAACACTATCTGCAACGTCAGAATAAGAAATTATATTGAGATAATGTATCAGCGGCTTCTACTCCCATGCGGCAGCGAGCGCCAAGCTAAACATATATAGGCCGCCCGGCCCTACCGGGGGACGAGCGCGCCCGCGCCCTCGCCCGCGCGTGCCCGCGCCACCGTTGCGTCCACGCGCAGCTACGGGCGGCCACGCTTCCCAGCCCGTAGCTAATGAACGGTTGGGTTTAGGTGGGTAGTGTAAGCGAGCCGATTTTAGCACGGAGTGTAGGCTTTCTGTTGGTATACATATATTTACGATCCGAGGATTCTAGAGCGATCTAGAGCGCCCAATGGGCGGCCGACCGGTCACGCGTTACCCTTTGTCAAGCCGTAGTTCGTGAACGGTTGGTTATAAATGGTGGGTGTAAGCGAGGCGATTCTAGTACAACGTCTGGGCTTTTCGGCAATATTCGTAGCTTTCTGATCCGATCAACCTAGAGCGATCTAAAACACCCAACATATGTACCCGAGAATGGCGCGTGGGGCGCGCATCGGTCTGCAGCGGAGCGCCTTCGCCTGCCGCCGCCACGCGCGGTATTCCCCTGGCCCAGAATCTGGGCATTCGGTACACATATCCGGTCAGGCGTCACCCTTCGTAAACGGAGGGTTAGAACAACGGGTGTGGCCGACGCCTGCTCGTCCCCCGTCCATCCCCGCGTGCCCCCCCCCCCCCCCCCTCCCAATTAAATCAGCCCGTTAAATGGCAAAGAAAGAAAACAATCCGCCGCAGGTGTCTAAAAGACTCACACCATTTATAATTTCCACAAAACAGTTCTTAACATAGTATCACCTGCTGCCATGGCAACTTTTGCTGGCATTTTTTTTTTCAAAATTTTCCTTGTATATTGCATACTACCTACGGGGTTGGCGTTCCATTTGCGCAGTGGTATTAGGTCATAATAGTTGAACAATTTTTACGGCGCACGTCCGGGGCCTGATTTAGCGGCCGGGCCCCGCGCTGCCGCTGCCGCTCCCCCCACCCCTGCGCCCGCCGGCGGGCGGCGGGGCGATGCCGTGGGTCGCTCACCGATCGCCCGTGGCTCTCCGGAGAGCCGAGCGCGGCCATAGCCAGCTCGCCCATCGCTCGCCCGTGGGCCCCTGCCGAGCTATGCGCCTCGTCCCTATGCTAACTTACGGCAGCCCGAGCGTGCGCCATGGCTCACAGTGAGCGACGCGCGAGCCACCGATTTTCGCCTGGGTAGGCAACCTACTCACACCACCTGTCTCTCCGTTGCCTACCTTTCGGCGCTCAGTAGCGATCCTTCGCATCTCGACTGGACGCCACGGTCGCCGCTGCTGTATGTTAGATTTAACGCGGATGGATGCTCCCACACAGCCTTGTAGGTAGAGGGACGGGCAACGGAACATTAAATGACAGGAGTGCAAAATACAGAAACAGGAAATGTAGTTTTATTAGAATGAAGCATCACAAATCTCTGTGAAATTCTAGGTCAGTACAGTAATATAAAATCGTCCCGAAAAAGTCATTACGAACAAAAAGAAAATAATCACTTGGACTGAGGAACATTTGCGAAAAGACTTCTTTAAGTTAACAAACTTACTTGCCAAGCGGCAAATAATTTGAGAAGTACAACTAAAAACGAAATATCCACGTAATACGTTTAAAAAGCAGATGCACATGTATAGTACAACTAAAACAAAACTTGGGCAGGGGCACAAAGGTGTTTCCTTTTGCCATGCCTGGCCGTGCATTGCAGAGTGCATGAACGTTTGAAGTCAATCCGGTGACGTTAGCCAGCACAGCGTCCGAAGGTGGAGCCCACAGCGTCTCCTGCAAACAGAGCATTGCCAAATAAACAAATCCCGTGAAATAATTACCGAAGGTCACACACTTATGGCGAACGGTGCCGAAGTGTAGGATCGTGCTCCACGTACGAAGTCAACAGCGTCCTCATCCGAGGCTACGATCCCACACAGCCACTGCAAACTAGAAAACAGGAGTTGCAGCGACCTCACCCAAAATCGGCGAAAGGTTCTAACATCTACCTAAAAACTATGAATTTTAGTGTTTTTGGCTAATGAAACTCCCCATAACACCCCGATAATTTGAAGGTGCTGAAATTTTCAGGGTACGTAGTACGAAGTAGAAGGTTGCTTTCATGGCAAAATCCCCAAAATTCAAGCTGGCGTCCAATGAGATCGTGGAAATGGCGCGATATGTACCAAAGAAACATTTTGATACATATTCCCAAAGGTTCTAATTACCCTAATATGAAAGAAATCTATGACTATGTGCAAAATTATTTATTTTGACCTGGAATCCGCAATTTTAAGTTCCAGCATGCACCTGCGCCGACTGCCCAAGAGGTGGTTCACTCGGCGAGGCGGTGTACTAGTTGTATTAGGAATTACAGCGTTACTACTTCGGGTACTTCAGGAGTATTACAAAAAATCGCGTATTACGGTCAAAGATCGGCATTGGGCGGGTCTCGGCACTCGGTGTGCGAGAGAGAGCGAAGCGGTACGGGTCTAGCGGTGGCCGGAGCCAGCCGCTGGCTGTGCGTCTGCCGCCCGGCCCAGCCGGCGCGACCCGCCCGGACCCGTGCGGGCGACACTGGTTGGATTCGGACGCAGTCCGCCCACCTCGGACGCACGATAAACAATCATGATTTCAAACCACTACGGGCGAAAAATTAAATCAGTAACGGCCAAGGCCGTGTAAGGAGACCATTGCAAACACTTCGATTCGGTTTCTAGTACACAATTTCGGACACAAGGCACCTCGCGGTGAACTTTGCACTGTAGCGCCGGCTGGATAGGCAACTCTTCCAGCAGCCACTGTCCACCAATGTCCGGCCGAGCCCACGGGTCGGACCCGATAGCTTCGTGCCCGGCCCGACCCGTGCGAAGCCGGGCGGGGCGGGTCGGGTCGGGTCCACTACCGCCGAGCGCGCGAGACCCGCCCAATGCCGATCTTTGATTACGGTACTACGGGGTGGTATTACAGCGCTACTACGCGGAACTAAAGTACTGCAGGGAGGATTGTACAGGGCACTACACTAGTGACTTACCCCCCGCGACTGCCTAGAAGTACCCCAACACGTCGAGGGAGACGGCTTATCTTTATTTTTGGAGGGGGGGGGGGGGCTAAAATGCACATCTACAAAAGCAGTCTAGTCGGTCTCCAACATAAAGTCGACCCTTAGTTTTCCTGACAAAATCATACCCAGCCCTGGGTTGCTGGGTCGGGGCACCGGGCCAGGGTCGGGTGGTTACGGGCTTTCAGGGCCGGCCCTGCTCGGACGACCAATTTCTGCTCAAAAATTGATGTCCTACTCAGTTAAACGCCTGGAGGACCAAAAGTCATGTCGATATGAAAAGCAGTTTGTATAAACACAAATTTTGGCCTGAGATATCCCTACAAACAAAGCCAAATTGCACAATCGCAGGTCAAAATTGGAGCTTTGACATACAGTATTTTATAATAGATTTGCTTTTCAGTCCTCTACGCGTTGAACTAGCCCACAAAAATTTGGAGAGGAAATTGGTCTTGAAAATGCGCGATTGTCCGGACAGAGCGGGCCGGCACGGAGGGTCCGGCACCGCCAGGTCCCGGCCCCCAGCCTGGTTTTTATCCACAGCTCCTCCCGGCGGAGTGCACGAAAGCCCTTACATTTTTTGCCGAGCGATAGCGAAGTCCTGGATCGATTAGCCCCAAAAAGTATTATCTGTGTGCCAGTGTCTGTCCTCGCTATTTCTCGACAACGGTTTGCCGTAGAAGGCCAAAACTTCGACCACATCTTTCCTGAATGATACCGAAGTCAAACTCACCCCAGGTGCAACGCAGGTCAAGCGGTACCTTACATAACTTTCACGATTGGTCTTAAATCTAAAATCCGCCTGTTGGACGGGGTAGATACGCGCCAGGTAGGTGCACGCCACGCGTGGAGCGGCACCGCAATGCGGGGTGGCGTAGGCGTACGCCTACCTTGTGATACCAGGACCACAACAAACTGCGTTGGAACATACACGGAGAGGGTCGATCTCACGTGCGTTCCATTGTCACAACGGAAAGTCTTACTTACCTAAACAAGCTTCGGAGCCGACGCCACCTGTGGGGGCGATCCTGGACGGTCAATAGCGTCTTCCATTTTCAGGCGCAAACTGTGTGCACACACTATCATGTGCATGGTGGCAACTGCGGGCGAAGAAACATTATAAGTGCGCACATCAACTTCCCCCGCAAAGTTCATTAGCACATTGCAATGTACAGAACTAAGCATACATAATAACATGCAATTTTTAACATTCCAATGCAACAATCGTGCACCCCTACCATAAAATTACTGTTCATGACAATGTAAAAGTTTGAAGGTCTTAAACACTACCATGTACAAACACATATATTTTAATCCATTTAATTGCACGTAGTAATGTATGCCTAGGGCTGCACATTGCAACATACAAAATCCTACATTGCTATTTTATGGTTAGGGTGGGCTCGAAAACCAGCGCTTGCTAAAAGTGAGAGCACGCTGAGGCGTTCACCGATAGTCTCGTCTGAAACCATCTGCAAACGAATTTAGGTCCGACTGCTTTCAGTGGAGACCCGAGCCCTAGTTCCGATTTAAGTTCCCCTTTAAGTTGCCTGGATGGCGGCCCCAACCCCAAGACATACATGGAAGCACCGTGCTTTAGTTATAGTAGAACAGTTCTTACATTAAAGGTCATTGTGCAGTGCGATGCAATGAGACCTATGCAAATTTACACTCGTGTGGAAAACTTGTGACGGCACGACAGACTCGTGTTTACACGGGAATTCCTAAAAAAATGGTCCCGAAAACAACCAAAACACTCCCACACAAAATCTGAATTACTTGTCAAAGACTTTGTCCCATCTTCGTTGAAATCATAAGACCCGTTTCATAGGCTGTACTGACCGCATATACATCGAGACGTTAATGAAGAATTTTACAACATATAGTAAAATGCGCCAGACTTTAAAACTAAAACAGGAGCTCGAACTGAGTGATGACTTGCCTTACAGTGGTAATGCAGAAAAGAGCAGAACTGTCTAGAAATTGCCAAAGGGTACGTTCCTTCTGGCTGTCAGCCGTCAGCAAAAGACAAAGGCACTCGGCATTCCCAAATGAAAAGTGTTGTGAAAAATTGGGAAAGATAGATAGGTGTTGAGTTGACCCTCTTTGGGTTGAGCATACTAACCAATGGGCGGCAGCATGAAGAAAAGCGACGAATACAAAAATGGCGGCTTCGCCACGAAGACGGCAAAGTGGATGAGCGTGAAGACTTGAAAGTGTAGATACACGACATATGGAGTGATGAATTGAGGTCGCTTCTGTAACAATCCAATGTCAGATACAGGGTAAGCGTACGCCAGACCGCAACGTGGCGTAACAGGCTACGCTAATCGCCAATCACCGTTTCGCCACTCTACGCCTGGCGCACGCCTACTTTGGCCTGTCGGCAGCTGTGGTACGTATCTCAGCTTATAACGTCTAACCGTTCTCGAGAAGTAGCGCGGACACACACACACACACAGACAGACAAAACAATTTTGGTCTAGTCAGGTAAGGGCTTTTCCATCGCCTAGCCAACAGTCGCATTGGATCTTTGAACAAAAGCGGAACTGTTTTGAGTTTTGGAAGTCTCACAGTGAAAGTCGACGTGAACACACGCGGACATTTCCAGGGCCTTACCGCGACATGAGAGCCTGAAACCATGCTCCCCGCTGTCGTGCTTTCGCTCTAGACTGGATCTCGGTGGAAAATTGTGATAATTATCAGTAGAACCGAGTAGTGCTATGCCTGGCACGTGCCCTAAAAGTGTGAACAGGTCACTAGAAGCCTTATGGGGAGTCTCAGGGTAATTTTCAGTCAAATCAAGAGTAAAGAGGGGGAGAGGAAAAGTTGGTCGTCGGTAAGCCCCCCACGGATTTCACCATGCGCCTGAAGATTGGAAATCATGGAAACCAATTATTTATAGGAAGTTTCATTGTTTCCCATCTTAAGGCGCATGTGAAAGACGTTTTTAGGCCTTGCAAAGTCAGTGCCCCTAGGGTATGCACACCAATTCCTTCGTCGCCCATTCCTTCCTTCAACGACCGTTCATTCGTTTCAGAGCTGCTGCTTGCACCAATGATAATTGAAATCTGAAGACACGAAGGCAATCAGCAGACCTTCATTTACACCTCACAAAAATTTGACCTAAATATTTAAAATAATTAGTGATGCAACGCAACGCTCCCTTAAGAGGGGGTTGGCGACGACCAACGCTTCCTCTCCCCTATCTGCACACTAAATGTCAATTTACAGTTGTGTACATTGCAATTTACAGATCTGAGAATACATTAAAATGTACAATATCGTACATCGAAATGTGTAAATTTTAACATTGTAGTGCACAAGATTATTAAAATTGAACTTAGCAATGCAGCAATCGGCCGGTAAATGGGCGATGCACAATTGTAATGTATAATTCTGTGCATTGAAATGTACAATATTGTATGTATGCTCAGCTTACAATGAACAATAAAGTACATCACGGTTTAGTGGGTAAACAACACTCTTGATGAAATAGAGACCGTCTCAGAGCACGCATTTTGCGTCGACAGATATTCATCTAGGCCATAGGGGGTCGTCTGGTGTCGAGTGGTAGCCTAAGGCACCCTGCCGGCCCCGAAAATGTAGATCAGGAAATTACTTGGTTTGTATTCTCCCCATTTCCTTAAACTAGGTGAAGGCACAAAGGCGGAAACCGGTGGGGAGCAAATTCCATCCATAGGTGGGGTCGATTCGATCCCCTGATATTTCTGTCCGAACTAGAACCATTCCGATGTTAAGGCGAATTTGTCAGGTCCCCCAGACGTGCTATCAAGCGCAGTCAGTGAAACCCGCTGACAGCGTTACCCGCATATACCATTTTCACCGTAGCATCCGCAAATCACCGGCTCCATTTAACTAATGCAAACTAACCTATATAACGTTACCCGCATATGGCGTTGCGAATGCGGACAAACGGACAAACGTAATGCGCGGGTCCCAATAGAATCTGACCGAATTCAATTCTCGTCCCGCAGGCAACGTTTTCGGGCGCGCTAGCGGCTGAGTGATTCCAGGCAAGAAAACCAGTAGTTGCAGTGACCTCGTATCATATCGGCCAACAGGGTTCTGATGGATATCTTTAATGACCCTGTCAAAAGAGACCGTTTAGAGCCTTTGGGCCAACCTGGGCTTACAGAACCTGTGCACAAAAATGTACCCAAATGAGTGTGCTCGTATCTTTCAGGCCTGCCCAATCAAATGGTGTCGCGCAAGCACACCCATTTAGGTACATTCTTAGTGCACCGGCTCCATACCAGAATGACCCAAAGCCGCAAAAGCAAAAGTTGACGTGTAACAAAAATCCACATATTTTGATTAACAGCCCCCAAACTTCGTACGCGAGTACAGAGGAAAGCCTGCAGAACCCCGTTTTCCAAATTGGACGAGGTCGTTGCCACCACTGGTTTTCATGTCTGGAATGACTTCAAATTATAGTGTTTGAGCGCGAAATAGCGAGAAGTCGGGTTTCAATTTTTTGAGAATGGGCGCCACAGTTCACACTACAAGAAGTGTGGACTCGCCACGCATACCCACAGTTTTGTAAGGCGAGTACAATTACCTCATAGATTCCCACGAGGAACATACAAGTGGTCATGAAGCCAACGAGTCCCACCGTTAAGGCCAGGGATCCCACAGTGACAGCGTTGGCATCACAATAGCGGCCGCAAAAGGCCATCCATGTAATGGCGATACCCAAAAAGGACCCCAGGCATAAAACCTGCAACAAGTAGAGAGCAATGAACTTCTAAATGAAAATGCCACTAAGTAATGAACAGCAGCCAATTTCGAGCGGTGTAATGGGCTAGAAGAGGTTGTTCTACAAACTCGACCTCAGTCTCAAGATACGAAATCAGAATTATCCTCAGCCTGTGTTCTATGTTGGCACCACTAACTTGCTGTGGTCGCAAATGTTAAATGTAAAGTTTAGTTGTTGAAATGGCCTCTTTGGCGAGCCATGAGACTGCGAGCCCCTCATCGCCCAAAATTGGCTTCATGGCTATTTCGATTCCACTCTCCGTGTGATGCCAGTTCCTGAAAAGGCGGGCACTGCCTTCCACTACCGTATCTAGCTTAATAATACCGTTACTTGGCAGTGACGTGCAACATCACCAATACCCCAACATCCCCCGAACATAATTCAGCAAAGTGTTCGCCATGAGACAAGTATAAAATATCAGCATTTTTTAACAATTATGTCAAGGCAGTTTGTGTTTGGCTAAAATATCCGAATAATAAATAAATAATAATCCGAATGGCTACCCGCCAAGTTCCGGGGCGTCGGGGCCAGGGAGTCCTCTACACAAACGGAGACGGCTATTATTTCGGGATAAATTCGCGCAGAAACGGTCGCGTGTACACAAAATGCACTCTGTGTAATGTGCGCCGGCGGCTGGAGGGCGACACGCTGGTGGTCTCGGCCGCCAGCTTGCACTCGCACCCACCGGACGAGGCGGTCGAGCATGTTGCGAACCTGCGCAAAAGGTGTAGTGAGGAAGCTAAGAAGACCCTCGGAGGCAGTCTCCAAGAGATCTTCGAAGTTTTTTTTTATATATGTTATGTTGCTGTTAGTTCGGTTACTTTAGCCAAATACAAACTGCCTCGATATATTTGTTAAAAAATGCTGATATTTTACACTTTTCTCATGGCGGAGAGACATCGACCGCGTGGCAATTCACTTTCAGATCATGATTGCCAATGCAGGTTGCAAAAATGAGCCGATCTGCAAAATTTCAGCCCAATCAGAGAAGAAATGCCGAAATAATAGGAGTTTCTTCATAGCCTGCCCCTGGAAAGTAGGCATCCCGCGTTTTCAAATTTTCTGAATAGTCACACCTAACAAGTGGCATGGTAAAAATGAGTCGACCTGCAAAATTTTACGTCGAAAGGACAAGAAATACCGACGTAATTCGTGTTTATTGGAATCTACCCCCTGGAAGGTAGGCAACCCGCAATATCCGACCCGCAACGCGCGTACACGCTCCGGCTATCGATCTGCATTGTAAAAATGGGTCGACCTTCAAAATTTCAGCCTGATCCGACGAGAAATACCGGAGCAATAGCGATATTGCAGAATGAGCCCCTGCAAGGTAGGCAACCGCATATAGAGGGTGAACGCAGTGGTTCCCAGCGTGCCTCCATCTTTCAAATCGAAGGTCTGGGTATGTACTACACTTGTGCAAAACGTCATTCCTTAATCACAAAGTGCAAGGTTGTTACGCGATTTGTCGCTAAGAGTTCGGACTATTAGGCATTTCCAACAATGCTCGCGGATCGGACCATGACAGGAACACCATCACTTCCGGAGCGGAAAAGGTGGAACCATGCGAAACTGCACAGCAAAGCGGACCGCCGTATCCGATTCCGCTAAGGAAGTTAGCCTCATCGGAAATGCCTATCGACTCCGTCAGGATGCCACGACTGCCTTGGTCGCCGCAGAGCTCACCGCGCAGATGTAGCCCTGCACCTTGCAGCACGCCTCCAGGGAGCAGCAGCAGCCGCGGTCCACCACCGGTAGCCAGGGAAAGCGGCGAATGTTGGACGCCATGGCACCTGCAACAGTGGGGAGACAGCACACTAAACGCTTGTGGAACACTATTGTTCGTGATAGACGATTCCGTTGAGTGGTGACGTCACTGAATCCGGCAAGAAGATAAAAGGAAGAACAAGCGCAGACCCACTGCGTATGCACAGCAGACACCGGAAACAAGCGGCGCGTGCGCGAGTCTGCGCTTGTTCTTCCTTTCATCTTCTCACCGGATTCAGTGACGTCATCGGCCATACCGAAATTGTCTATTACACAGACATCAGCCCTCAGAAGACGTTCGGATTTTTCTGTATACAGCCTCCCTGTCCACGGGAGCGGGGCCCGTACAATAGCACCATCTACCTACCCCACTCTGCCCCTACATACCCTCCCCTCTCCTGTAATTGGTCGCAAGGGGCGCACGTGTACTGCAGGGGGCTGTGGCTGTGATTTCACCCTGTCTGGTCCCACTCGCCTGGTGACAGCCGCCGGCAGGCCGAGGTAGGTGCACGCCAGGCGTGGAGTAGCTGATCAGTGATTCGCTGAGCGAAGCCTGCTACGCCACGACGCAGTCTGGCTTGCACCTATCTAGTACATAAATTTGCACAATTTCGGCATAACTATGTACAACTCTATGCACAATTATGAAAGTACTGGAACTGAAGATTTTAACCTGTGGATATGCGCATACGTGAGACGCACGCAGCACATAGCAGACCCGCATCTTATTACAGGAGGGTCGCCAGAGATACCCTCTTAACCAAGCCGAGCGTGTAAGTTCCTCTGACGCACAAACTCCTGAGTACGAGACTAGTTGGAGATAAGATTGACACAACAAAGGACTGGGGTTTGGAAACCAAGAAGAATTCTTGAAGTTTTACATCGTTGCGGATTCCGGGACGGGACGTACGAAAGAAGGTTCTGGATGGCTACTGGACAAAAGGTCCATGAGCGAGCTACCCCGTGTGGCGGGGCGTAGCGCCGTCTCACAACAAAGCAGACGCTTGGCCGCGGGTATCTACCGTAATTTCAGACAAGCGAGATAATTGGAGGTTTCGGACTCATTCAAGTTATAGACCTTTCAATGAGCGAGTTGCCCCGCGTGGCGGAGCGTAGTGCCGTCTCACAATAGAGCAGACGCTTAGCCGCGCGCGGGGCCGGGAGGTCTGAAACGTTAACATTGTCAAGCTCGAAGAGTTCCGGAAAATACTCTCCCGCTATATTAATGACATAGTCAACGTTTTAGACCTCCCGGCCCCGCGCGCGGCTAAGCGTCTGCTCTGTTGTGAGACGGCACTACGCTCCGCCACGCGGGGCAACTCGCTCATTGAAAGGTCTATAACTTGAATGAGTCCGAAACCTCCAATTATCTCGCTTGTCTGAAATTACGGTAGATACTCGTTATAGCCGAATTCATTACGACAGCTTTCCTAACCAGCGAAGACGGTTGGGGGTCGACCCCCCAACAAGCCTTCAACATAACCTCCGCTCCACCGGCACCTCGGTTTGATTGGGGGAATTGGCCAGCTGGCATGCCGGCGGCTTTGGCGGGGTCTCCGGTCCCCGCCGTAAGTCAATCGAGATTTGTGAGGTGGTTATAGTAACGAAGAATCGCTAACCGCAGCCCGTCCCGACTCGCGACGAAATGCGCCTTGCAGGCGCACCACACGCAGCGGAAAACCCTAACCTAACAAATCGAACAATTCTCACAAAACAGAAACGTAGCAAAATCTAAAAACTGCTGCCACCGTACGTTAACCTGCGTCATAGAAGAACAATGCCGCAAATTCGAACTTTCCCCGTAAGTCAGCATACACACGCCCGCCCGAATGAACGAACAGTCGGCATCAGACTGCAAGCCCGGCTCCTGTCTGCTTCTGCCGAAACGTGTCGGGACGGGCTGAAAACGGTCACGCGATTCGGGCAATGGCAGAAACACTTGATAAATTAACAGCGATTTACACGGTTTCATTAAATACTTGGAACGAGGCTTGGTCTTAATTTCTCAACGAGATGGATCTTCATCAAACCTTGGTGCCAGTAGGATGATTCACCGTGTCCAAACCGGAACACAATGACGCCACCGACCAAATCCATTAGGACAAAGAATCGGCATAAGGATATGCATCCCGGCCCCTGCCAGTTTTGAAAGCATAAATTTAACATTGGCCACGAAACGCGAGATTCCCAGACACCGAATTAATTGCTCACCGGCTTTAATCTTTCAAGAACGAAGAAGGGTTGGAAGGGCCGCACTGAACTGAATGAGCCGAGTCTATCAGAATCGGGGACGCTCCTGACGAGGATCATCAAGACCCACAGGAGACTGGTAGCGTCTCGCGGAACGAAAACTAGTGATCACTATCAGTCTCGAAAATAAGACGGGAATCCTGGACGGCGTGCGGATGCCGCCGGGGAGGAGCAACGTACGCATCGCACTCACAGAAAACTGTCAACACGTCACATTTAGCATCGGAATGATACTGGAGGCAATTTCGACCATTCTAACCCCGTTGGGAGTTCATCCTTCATCAGATCAGGGTAAGTTTGCGGGGTGTCCGTCTTACCAGACGTCCTTTGATACGACTGAGCCCAATCGGGATAATCTCCGGACTGTTCTCACCCTGGATATGACACACTTCGGTCCTGTTACCGGCCGGCAGTGTCGAAGCGCTGCAGCTCGCGTCGACTTCCACGCACGGGCTACTTCGACGCTCAGTCACGGGAGACTCGAGCTGGTCCGTCCGCGCCATCCGCCTGACGCGTCGGCTGCGGTCTCGACCCAACGGTGGTTAGAGGGAGAGTGACGTCTTGCGGCCGGCAACAGGAGGGGGGGGGGGGGGGGGGGAGGCAGTAGAACAGGGCAGCGGCGCAGCGGCAGAACCAGGAACCACCCCGGTGGTGGGGGGAAGGAATAGTGGAGGACCAACACTGGAAGAAGAAGAAAATGAAGAAGCCATTTAGACAACCCTTATTAGCCGTTAGAAGAAGAAAGAAAAAGGAATATTGCGGTGATGCGCCCGGCGATTTTTTTTTTTGGGGGGGGGGGGATAAAGTATTTTCCGTGTTTTTAAGAAGCATTTGGACGCGACTCCTTGTTATACAACTGTAACAAAGACATTCCGAAAATGCTGGCAGCGACGAGTCGTGCTCGTTGCTTGAAAGAATTATGAGTTGTGATTGTTACCGGCAGGATACGCATCCAATCGCTACTTAAAAACATCGAACACCGCGCGCCTTTGCCGACTGGGTTTCTCGCATGCCCCATTGCCGGGCGGCACACCGCCGTGTTCTTCTTTGCTTTCTCCTTTCAACTGCTAGGGTTGTCGAAATGGTCTATTAGTGCCGGATGCGGTTACCAACTTAAGAAAAAACCGCTTAAAAATAATCAAAGCCATTGTGGTGATTAAGATACACCGGATTTTTGTAACGTTTTCTGAAAGAATCGAGGAAACTGGCCGCTTTGAGGTACATCTGTTTTTGTTTCAAATTGTTTCAACAGTGTCGGGTAACATATTTTCCTCCCGTTCGCGTATTTAGCGATTCAACTTCAGACAAAGAGGGGAGCCACTGCCTGGCCACACACCGGTTCTCGCGAATCACTAAAAACGCAAACTGGGGGATCAGATGTTCCCAACCCGGCAACATTGAAAGGATAATTAACATACATTGAAACGATCACTTTTGGGCCCGAGGACCCCTTTGCATCGACTATTCTCCTTTTTAATCGTTCTTTGCTTCGTCGTACTACGATGACGTAGAAGCAAAAAAGAGCGAGTCTTGCGCTAGCTCTGAATGTTACGACCCCCTTTCAACTCGTAAACCGCGTTACGTAAGAAAATCGTTTACGTGGAGTTTTGATCGCATGTCGATGTAGTTTTGAAAATGACATAAATTACTGGCTTATGTAGTTCAAGTTTATCGCTTTCATGGAATTTAGAGACCGTAGATTCCAGAGCGTCTGACTTGTGACGAGCTGCTGGGCCCAGTCAACAATGCACACAGCGTACTCCGCTGCTGGGCGTCAGCGCTAGATGCTAAGTCCTGGGCAAATGGTGAGAGGGTTGATAAAATTATATATTGCTTCAAATTTTTCGATAGTTTTTTTCTGAATCTAAAACGTTAAAATATGCACTCGAAAACAATTCAAGGCACGGATATGGTATGAAGGGGGTATGAACGGTGTGTAATGATGTTTTTGTTCGTGTTCGGTTCGAATTGAAACGCGATTTGTTCGGTTCGAAAATTTTTGGAAGTGTTCGGTTCGGTTCCAAAGTTTAAGAATGGAATTTCTTCGAGTTCGGTTCAAAGTCGAAGACCCCCGCAAACGCCGCCGGCAGGCTGGCCAAGTCCCCTGTTGAACCGAGGTGCCGGTGGAGCGGGGCGGACCCGATGTTCGACGGTGGGACGAGCCAGCTTGTTAGAATCATGCCGAATGTAGCTGAACAGCGGGGCTACGTCGGGGCGGAGTCCGTTCAAGAAAAATTCCAGCGTCATCGTCGTACGACGAAGCAAAGAACGATTAAAAACTCAGATTGGCCAAAGAATTGAGAAAAGGAAAGAAGGACGACGTTTCTTACAATGTGAACACTCTGACACTGCTCTTCTATACGATCATTACATTTGGCGAATACAAGTTGCAAATTTGTCAACAATGTGTTCGAGCCCGATCGGATCTGCCTAAAAATCTTCGAACAGTTCGGGCACGAACACTTGCTGCTCGATTTCGATCGAACAACTTCATGTTCGGTTCGGTTCGGTTCGTGTTCGTTCGAATCCGAACATGTTCGCACACCTCTAGATTAAAATCGCTAACCTCAGCCCGTCCCGACTCGCGCCGGAATTCTCTTGCAAGAGCACCACACGCAGCGGCCGACCCTAACATAACAAATCGATCAATTCTCATAAGACAGAAACGCAACAAAGTTTGAAAATTGTTGTCTCCGTGCGTTTATACACGTCATAAAAGGAGTCTATCATCCAAGTATGAACTTTCTCCGTGACAATAAGTAAACGTACAGACGTCCGCTCGAACAGTCGGCATCAGACTACAAGCCCGGCTCTTAACCGTTTCTACCGAAACGTGTCGGGACAAGCTAAAAAGGGAGTGGAGTAGGAAGTGAGCGCAAACGCCGCCGGCAGGCCAACATCCCCTATTGGAAGCGGCACAGAGGTTCGGTGAGGGGACGAGCCAACTTGTTTTCGTTAAAGGTGTTTACGGGGGGGGGGGGGCAAATAGACGTTTTCGATAGGACTGCTTACGTCACTGAATCCAGTAGAAAGATAGAAGGAAGAAAAAGCGCAAACTCACTGCGCATGCGCAAACGACAAAACGCAGTGCGCGCGCTTGCTCTTGCTTTCATCTTCCCACCGGAATTAGGGACGTCAGCGGCCGTAACGAAATCGTCTATTTCAAAATGTCACTCGGAGATCCTCAAGAAAAAGAACAAGGCGGCAGCCTGTAGCAAGTTCATCCGCGCGCTTTGTTTACTGTCAGGTTAAAAGTCCTAGTCCTACTCATTCAAAGAAAAACGCTAATCGTGTTAGAAACTGATGCAGTTGGCGCCATTCGATTCCTCTCATTAAAACCTTTTCTTTGAAATGTCGCCTTAATAGAGCGACGTTTTCGTAGCGCCGCTCTTATGGAGCAATATTCGTTAGCAACATCGCTCTGTAAGAGCCGGCGTCGTCACTCCACGCCTGGCGCACGCCCACCTTGGCCTGCCGGCGGCTGTCATTTGACGAGTAGGACCCTGCGGGGCTAATCCATCAGCACGACGCCCTGAGGACGTCGCTCTTTCCGCGCGGTCATATTCATAACTACGCTCGTCTTCTGGCGGCCGAATAACGTAACTTACGTTATCCTCCTTCAATAGCGCTTAACCCGTCCCGTGTAGGAGAATTCGACAAAACCACATAGAAACGTCTACGGTTTGATTCCGATCATATGAAGTTAAATCTCAGACGTATTTTTCCGTATGAACTGCGATCTGCAGGTGAGGGGCGAGGCGGGTTAAACGAAATCGGACCTTTTCCACGGGAGCGCCTTCTTGTTCTGCAGCCCGGAACATCGGACAGTCTGAAAAAAGCGCGCGACATCGGCCTTCATTGGCTGAGCGGTAGCGAAGCCCTAACCCGGCTAGCCCAAAACAGTTTTGTCCGTGTGTTTGTCCGCGCTATTTCTGGAGAGTGGTTAGTCGTAGAAGGCTGAAATTTGGACCACATATGTTACTAGTAGCGTACCGAAGTCAACCTCACATGTGGGGTACCGTAGCTCTAGTAGTTTGTTAGATAATTTTTACACATGTTCTAATATACAAACTAAAAGGATAAAAAAGATGGACTGCGGAGGCGGAGCCCTCTACCGTCTCCTCTCAGGGCCAAACGGTGGCCCCTATCCAAATTTCCTATAGGATAGACCCCGCATGGAATTAGACAAGGAATACAAAAATGTACATGGTCCTCTCCCCCCGGGCTCGAGATCCAAGATGGCGGCCATTGGAAGCAAACATTTAAGAATATCTGGAGAACCGACCCACCTAGAGAGTATCTGTTTGCGGCGCTGGCTATCGTAGCGGTAGGGTATTGCGATCAATTGGCAATGACAGCGGTCTCGAGACCACGCACCCCGTCCTCGAGGGCCACTTACCATCCTATGAACGGTACGGCCTGGCGACCTGCGCTTTCGACGCTGGCTTTCGCGGGCCGCGGCAGAGCGAAACAAGTGCACCACACCAGGACAACCACTGTGCAGACCACGCACCCCGTGCTAAGGAGCCAACTGCTATCTTTCGCACGGTATGAGGTACTGACTTGCGGTTTTCGACGTTGGCCTTTGAGGGCCGCGGGAAAGGGCGGAAATAGCGACGCCCGCATGGCGTTCTACTGATTGATTGGCCCCGCAGGGTCTTCTTCGCCACAAGACAGGCCGCCGGCAGCCGAGGTAGGCGTGCGCCATGCGTGGAGTGGCGGAACAGTGATTCGCGATGAGCGAAGCCTTACTCCACGACGCGGTCTGGCGTACGCCTACCTTTGTACTTAGGGACCAACGAATTGAACGATTCGTCGAGATTATGCGGGGAGGATCACCAACGTCTAAGTTAACTGGAGGCCACTTTGGCTTCAGAACGTCCTGCGTTGCTCCCGAACTGTCATATCATACAGGTCATGTGCCCAATGCGGCGCCCCGTTCGGCGGCTGCCACTGTGGTTTGGCAGCCAATCTTAGTCATACGCACGTTAGGGTTCCGGGCGCTACCCTCACTGCTCGCCCAGATCTGAAATATTTCTGGAGAGCGGTTGGTCGTAGAAGGTTCAACTTTGGACCACGTGTTTCTTGCACCATACCGGAGTCAACCTCACCAGGGGCACCGCGGCTCAGTTTTTTAAAAATAATTTTGAGAAGTCTAAAATTTAAAATCCGGCGGTTGGGTGCGCCAGGAGTGGAGGGACGGATCAGTGACTGAAGCGGGTTACGCTGGGTTAGGTTAGGTTTTGAGGCTTGATTACACTCACAAAGAAAAATGAGGTCTCGACTCAAGAACAGAGGGGCTCTAAATTCTCATGTCCTCAACCGTGTTCTCGAGGATGTCCTCGACACACCATGAGATGTACACTATAAGGGATTGTTGTTTTAAAACGACTTTGAAGAAACTAAATAAATCAAAGGAACTTCGTAAAATAACGAAATTTTTTACGTACAATTTCCAAGGGGTTACCGACTCGCCTGACCCGGGGAGAGAGTAATATGTTACAGGTATTATATGTATTACAGGTAATACAAGTAATACAAGTAATATACAAGTAATACATGTAATATACTAGTAATACATGTAATATACAGGTAATACATGTGATACAAGTAATACAGGTATTACAAGGGTATTACAGGTAATACAACGTAATACATGGAATACAAGTAATACAGGTAATACAGGCAAGACACAAGTTATACATGTAGTACACAAGTAAAACGGGTAAAATACATAATCTGTCTCGAATGTTTTTGTGTAATCGCAAACTATATGGCCGTCTCACATTTACGTTATACAGTAATGAAAAGGTCATTGAACAATGTAACTCCACATAAAACGTACACTACTTTAAAACACCTATTGTAAAAGGCTTATGGTTACACAATTCTGTCGAAGATCGGTCTTGAACATCTGCGAGGCGGAAAGCCTAGCATTGGAGAGGGACGCAGTGGTACGCTTGCAAAAAGCGTGCACTCTTTGGGATTTGTCTGCCGATTCTTCTGAAATTAAATCCAGCGCACTACACCGCCTGATGGGTAGGCAGCGCCGCAACACACGAGTACGGTTGGCTGCCTACCTTATGCTTTACAGGCGTGAAAGCCAAAGTCAGTGTAGATGGAAGAGGCTCGGACGGTGATGCGTAAATCGCCGCGGGGCCCTAGGCCGGGCTGGTGCCCTCCACGGCTTCTGCGAGGCCCCGGCTGGCCCGTGGCGGCTACGAACCAGTCATAAAAGAAAATCATCTTCTGTGTCTCATCTGACCATTTCCCCCCTTCACAAATGGTATGCACAGAATTTGGTAGGGGGTTGCAGACCAATTGAACGCACGGACGGGGCTGCCACTCAACTCTTGCGGTTGACAAGGTACCTGCCCTTGCCCCCAGCACAATAGTTTGATAAAAGTGTGAAGTCTTAGGGAAATAAAATGAAACATGACAGCTACCCGACCAACTGAGTGAAATTAGACCACTCCTTAATTCTTGTGAAAAAATTATAATGACTGTTCTAGGTAAGTCTTAAGGGAGGGTGGGGCACAATTGGACACTTTTTTTCTCAGCCCTCTCTTTGCAAGACTGGTTGAGATAAAAAAATCAAAATGTGCCTGACACATGCTTTGGTGTGTCCTCTTTCTTGTTTAAAAGTATATGAGACACGTAGATTGCTTCGTTGCCTTTAAAAAATAAAAAAAAACACGTTGCTGCATTTGTCCCATTGTTCCCGGGTACCGGGTACAATGGGACACTTACTGTTTCACTGATAATACAGTATTTTGGGGCTAAAGAAAATCTAAAATAGCTGAAATATGTTTTAATAAACATTTTAAAGTGGAAACAAAACCGCTTTCATGGTCACAATTGCCTTAAAGAAAAATAAAAAATATAATGGCTTTCAGGTCACATTTTCCTAAAATCAAATAAAAATATACTTAGCCGCGGCATTTTCCCTAAAATGGCGGTTAAAACACATTTAATAATACGAAAACTATCATGCATAAGTGAGAAAAACACTCTGGGGTAGAACGGGACACTAAAACGAGTGTCCCACTGTACCCCACGCAGCCCTGTCCCATTGTGTACTGAATGGCACCTCACACTCGTCGCGTTCTGGCACCCTGACCTCTCAAGGCGCGGCGATGCGGCGACGCTTATGCATGTCCGAAGGGCCAAGCTCGTCGTAAAATATTTAGTATAGGACGACTCGGACCGCTACATTTCGTGCAATACAAAAAATAAAAAAGCGAAATAATTTACTTCGCCTGTTTTTTTGGATGGAGAATGTTTAAAACGCTCCCCTCCGGAAGAGGTTGGTCCGCCGGAGTTGCCGCCTCAGGTCAACAACAGCGACAACCACCACCGTCATCCATCGTCATTGGCAGTCGCTGCCAGTAGCGTAAGGCGGCAAATTTGAAGCTGTCCCATAGTGCCCCATGTCCCATTGTGCCCCACTCTCCCTTATACTGTTGAGATGTTTGTTGTTGTGCACAAGTTCCATTTACAATGTTGTAGTTGTCAAGTCCCAACTTGGTTACGATAAAAAAGGCCTCTCTCAGGTATAGGATGGTACACAAATGTTACCCCCCCCCCTCCCTTCCCAATCCCTTCTGGCCTGCGGCCTGTCCTCAGCTCCGGCCTCCGCCGCCAGTCCCTAGCCGTGGCCGACGACGCCGACCCCCAGTCGCGGGCGTCTGGCGGCCAACCCCCCGCGTGCGGTTACCAAAACTACTTCGCGAACGAGTATAAGCTCGCTGGCGATCGTGATACCAGAGATGAGTTCACGTGTCAGTCGATTGCCCAACTTGCGCGACCCACGGTTGCAACCTCATAGCGCCTTGCAGGGTAGGCACGCCGATAGTGCGGATGTCGGGCGTACTGGCCTACCATGCAAGGACAGAGGACAGAGTGCGCACCTCCCAGCCTCCGAGGACGGCGGTGTACACGAACACAAGTACGTGCGGTCGTATCAGTAGATAAGCAAATACAAGTAATACATGTAATACAAGTAATACATGTAATACAAGTAATACATGTAATACAAGTAATACATGTAATACAAGTAATACATGTAATACAAGTAATACGTGTGATACAAGTAATACATGTAATACAAGACCCGGGGACAGAGTAATACACGAGTCGGTAACCCCTTGACCATTTCTAGTTATTAGGCATATGTGATAAGCTATATTGACATCGGCAGAGTTGGATGAAATGAAGAAAACACTTCGAAGCGTTAGCCTCTAAAATTAAGGCCAATTGCCCTTTCTACTATAGAAGTGACCTAATTCCTCACGTAGTTCGTTAAGAAAAAACGATGAAATCTTCGTTAAAATATTCGTTTAAAAACGAAGGTCTTCGGTTCCTAATTTATCAAACAATCTTAGTTCTAAAACGACACAATTTTTTTTACAGTGTAGCATTGGCAGCCAAACCGGAGAGAAGCGCTCGTAGGCTAGTGGTCTGAGTGCCGGCTTCGCGGTGCGGGGGATAGAGGTTCGAATCCCGGTCAGCACTGTACATCGTAGGGTGAGGTTCCTCACCCTTAGAAGGGCGAGCAATTTGACTCAAATTTCTATACTATTTAAGAGCGAGGTTCAAAATGATCACCCCAATTGACTGATCGTACTAGAGTTGTCGCCATGGAAGGGCGATGTTTAAGGGACGTTTCCCTTTTAGGGCGAGGGCCATTTCCCTAAAAGAGTGATGAAAAGTCCATCGCCCTAAACAGGTGACGCACACCTGCATCGCCCAAATTACGTGACAAACCTCACCCTGCGTTTTTAAGTGAGGGTGGGTAGATTTTATTCGGCAATCAGGTCCCAACTCCCGACTCGTGAGTCCATCTCGCTGGGAGCTTGGCCAACGTGCGTGTGCACAGCTGCAGGGGAAGGTTTTTCAAATTGTGTCAACAAAAAAAAAAAGAAGTAAATTTCTTGAAATTTATCTCTCTGAAATTTCCATCAACACAGAAAAAGTAGTATGGACAATTTTGTCCATGCTATGGACGATTCTGTGCGTCCATAACCCGGTAACAAAATTGTGACTGCAGATGGACAATATTGTTACCTTCTGTGGACAAAGTATTAATTTGTCCACAATTTAGTAACAATGTTGTCCGTCTGGAGTCACATTTTTGTCACTAGCCTACGGACGCACAGAATCGTCCATAGCCATGGACAAAATTGTCCATTGACTTTTTGCGTGTGTGCTGTCCCATTCAACGCTGGCCGCTCGGGCAGGCTCGCGGCCGTCTGTGTGCGCGCAGTTGTCCAATCGTGTACAGAGCGAGGGGTTGACATCTCCCAGTATGAGTGTACACACGATTACCAAGTTGTGGTGATTACCGACGATTACTGTGACTGCCCTATCATTACCAGTCATATCAACGGTTACCGCTGATCACTAGTGAGTACCACTGATAACCCACCGATTACGACTGATTGCTGTTAGATTACGCCCGAATACCACCTTGACCAAAATCGCCAATGACTCTGGGTGATTACCGGCGATTACCATTGATTGCGGCACGATTACCAAGGCGGTGTACACGCGATTACCGGAGTTGTCAACCCCTCGGTACAGAGCCAGACTCTGGAGTGCAAAGTCCAGGAATCGAATTCCCCCGAATCAGCTCGCTGTGCAGAGTTGCGCATCCGTTATTACACACCGGTGGAGATGCGGCGGAGACGTCCTCGTTCTACTTTTTTGTGGGGGCGAAGACGCCTCGGACACTGCAACGAGACGCACGGAAGATTCATTGTGGTCTACGTGGAGATTCACGGAAGATATCGGAGGGACCAACATGAGAGCCAGGAGCGTGGGGACACGGTAGAGACCTCGGGTCTAACGACCGGCTCCGGGGTGTTTTCGGAGCGTCTCTCGAGTCTTCCGGGTATATCCTGACCGCCTGGAAGCGTCTCCCAAGTGTCTCCGAGGCGCCCCTGGGAGTTCTTGTTCAGTCTGGTGCGTGTCTCAAAAACCCGCATAGTGAGACACGACAGCGATCCAGTACAGATATTCACTAGGCAACCAGGAGACAGAAAGTGTCTTCACCGTGTCTGCCAGCCGTCTCGGCCGCCGGCGCCCGTACCTGAAGACGTTCGAAACGTCGCCCGGGTCTGCGCGAGTCGGCAGGCAACGTAAATGTCGTGCCCTCGAGTCCCGGCATCGGCGGATTTATTACGCACAAGTCTAGTTTAGGTCCCTACAAAGAAGCCCCGCATGACATAGTGCCAAATTTTGACGGTTTGGGGCCGAAACAGCCCTTGAAGTGTTCGAAGGGCGCCGGAAGGTGGGCAACACATCCAGCAGCTTTCTCTCGTGGCCGCCGGGTGACGCTAACCCTGCAGGGTCGGGTGAGGAAGTAGTCGCCTGGCTCGCCCGCCCCATTGAGAACAGTACCCGGAAGACACTTATTTTTGTGCGGGCTGGGCCGGCGGTGGACCCTTTGGTGGGGGGCGATGAAGACACGGGGCTCTAGGCAGGTGCGGGGGGGGGGGGGGGGGGGGGGCAGCGGCCCAGCACGCTTCAAAGCGCGTTTCGGGAAGTCCGCGACAAGCTTGGTTCAAAATCAAATGACAGGAGTACCGTTCAACATTTCGCAAATTAGGCGCAGCGGGGCCGACAGCATAGCGGCATCCCGTCCCTACACATGTGCAAAGGCCATCCGCCGGTAGAGACAGCAAATGTGAGCTGATGTCAGATTATTCACGGTCCCGAACGGCCCGGGGCATCCGGCCGCCCTTCTTTGTGTGTAATGTGCCGGGCGCGGCACGGCGCACGCAGTGGGCGAGCGACCGATTTAGAGGGACAAAACTATACCATAGTCGTTTCTGACCACAAACGGTTCCAAATACCGTTCTGAACATTTCAAAACTCTTTTTAGACTGTACTAAGGTTAGGTTAGACTAGTTTCAAAATTTTCGATTTTTTTTTCAGAAACATAACATTTTTGAAAACTGATTTGAAAACATTAATTTCACCAATAAGTACTAATGTTCGGACGCGTCGCCGGAGTACGGGGCAAGCTGTCACGTGACACTGCACCGCCGCAGTTTTCAGCCCCCTTGCGAACCGAATAGTCGTTACCCCCCCCCCCCCCCCTCTGCTCAACCTGTAAAGGTTGGTGTCACGTGACTACTAAACGGAATGCTCTAAAAAGCTCTAAAAACTGCCACACATCTGTCAAACAGAACACCAACATCAACGGTCAATAAACTCCCAGCAGAAATACGGTTCTGCAAAAGACAAGACCCCTCGAGTATACATACCTTCGGGACAATTGCATACAGCAAAAACACAAACTACAGAGGATGTGTAGACCACCAATACCTGACGGCTCTGACCTGGCTGAGATATCAAAGAGCTGTTCTGAACCTAAAAATGACATCTCTTTTTAAATGTCATTTCTGAGGGGCAAGCGTTTCTCGATCTCTTCAGCGGCAGTCACATACAGTCAGGAATTTCTGCTTGAGCAATTCTTCGTCCATCTGCAGCTAGTGCCGAGCTTGGGGATTATTTTGCACTGGTTTTATGTCATCCAGTGTGGCACAGCTCTCAGACCCCAATGTAATGCCATCAGGTAGTTTCTAGGAAGTAAAAGAGGCAAAATTAAAATACTGAAGGTAAGTCCGTTTGCCAGTTAAAGATAAAGCGCTTACAAAATTGTCAGAATGAGATATATTTAAGGTGGCAATATCATTCAGCCTGTCATCTTTAATGAAGTTGGAGCAAAATGATTTCATTAGGCTCATAGAAAAAAATCATAGAGCTTATGAACCATGACAGATTTGGATTAAAACAAGGCATTAAATCCATTGGTCACATTCGGTCTTAAAAAACGCGGATCCCGAAAAAATGCCGTCAGGGATCTCTCACAATGCATGGCTGAAGGAGAAGCCACCGGGTGGTGGACGGCTTCAGAACTTTCCTGACCGCTTCTCGATAAAACTGTTGGAATTCAGCCAATTCAGCTGACCTCTTCGGACTCCCATTCATGTAGGAAGATACGAGTTATAAGTGTTCCTCGACGTGGGCAGGCACCTTAGCGCACGCGTGACTAGCTACGTTGGCTGCTGAGTGACACACACATGGTAGTAGTATGGCCCATGGGCAGGCCGCCTTCAATCTAGTCCAAAAAGAATCATTGCGGCCGACAAAAACAGCGGCACTATCACAGGCCAGCCCAATGCAGTTTTTGATAAGTTTTTCCAGGCAGTTTTCAAATGCTTCCCACAGCTTACCGGCGGAGCAGTCCCTGGCATCTAATCGCACTAGTTCCAGCAATGCTACTCTTGGCTTTTTAGTCCCGGGCCCGGGATCAATAAATCTCACCATGATACCCATGCTTTTGTCATTACTCCTGTCGGTGCTCTCATCAAGACACACAGAAAACAAGTTTTCCTGCAAGATTTTGCAAAGCTCCTCGGTCTCGGTGGCAGCAATCACGTTCCTTAAAATGGCATTACACTTGTCCCGCCTAAGTGTCTTATGACTTGTGCTACTTTAGAATCAGGGAAACTCTTTGCTGGTTGAGCGATAGCGAAGCCCTGGACCGACTGGGTCGTGTTCTGTCTGTCCGCGCGATTTCTCGAGGACCGTTAGACGTAGAAAGCTCAAATTTGGACCACATCTTTTCTGTATCATACCAGAGTCAACCTCCCCTCAGGGGGCAGCAGCTCAAGCGGTTTCTAAGATCATTTTTACAAGTGGTCTAAAATTTAAAATCCGCCGCTCGGGTGAGGTCAGTATGCGCCATGCGCCTCTCAGGAAGGGGCGGACTCGAGTAGGTTAGTAGAGGGCTGGGTGAGTTAGGCTCGGGCAGGTAAGGGTAGGTTAGGACTGGTGGGGTGGTATTGATAACAATAGGGTGATGCAGGATTCGTTCGGAAGTGAGAACATGAGCGCGGTTGCGCCCGTGCGGAAAGAGTGACGCCCGCAGGGCGTCCTACCGTCTGGCCCCGCAGGGTCCTACTCGTCAGGTGACAGCCGCCGGCAGGGCAAGGCAGGCGTGCGCCAGGCGTGGGGTGGTGGAACAGTGATTCGCGGTGAGCGAAGCCTGTTACGCCACGACGCGCTAACCTGCTAGGGAGTGGACAGAGTGCTGATTCTAGCCAAGTCTATTCTTTCTGAGTACCCCTTTACCTCGCCGCTAGGGGCATAGGCCTAGCAGTCCGCGGCCCCGGGAGTACTCGTATTACTCCTCGAACCCGGTGTAAACAACGTATATTGCAGAGCGGTCGACTTGTGACGAGCCACTGGGCCCAGTCAACAGTCATAAAACACACAAATTTTTTTCACAAAATTGTGTCTTATTTCTTCCTCCTGGTTTTAATTTTTCTCTGGTCATGTGCATAACAAGTGTTTATAGCTAAGGTTCCTAGACAAATCCTAAATTCCACGGTTCTTGTTTTCCTTTTTGTTACATGAAGGGGGAAAGAGGAGGGGGCGGGGCGACGTGATCACCAGAGGGTGGCACTACAAACGTGCCAATTGCTGCAATTTTCCGCCGTGAATGTAGAGCGAAAGGTCTTGTCGTAGAGCGTCTTTGGTATCCTGCTGTCCGTGAGAAGAACGCGCCGATAGCAAGTAACAAGTGTGTCATTGAGAGAAAGACAACTAGAAGTCATCGGAAAGTGGACCTAACCCAAGCTAATCCCGTGTAACGAGGAATGTCTGCTCACATCTGTGATATTGGATCAAAAAGTGACTGAAAATCGACGGAAAGGAGCCATGAGAAGGCGAACGGGGGTTTGTGGTTGCTGGAAAACATTATGCAATACACTAAAGATTCTCCATTATGGAGAGGCCACAGCATTAAAAAAAAACGCCGTGGAATAAGCAAGCCATCGTGAGTAAACAAAAGGAGTCTGTGCATTACTAGGGTTGTTCAGCAGCCTAGGACTCCTTACTTCGATGCCGGTATGTTCTTGGTCACAAGCTCAGTTGTATTGCTGTAGGCCAACAGAGCCAGTAGAGCTGCAATCCTAGAATTTCATGCTATACCAGGTGATTCAGAAACGCCGCATTTTTTCTTGAATAGGCAAGCCCGCAACGCACGAAGTTGGTTAGAGCGCAGCGACTGCCGGCGGGGGAAGGTGAGTGGCGGAGCGTAGTGCCGCTCGTCCCAGCCAGCCGGGCCGAGCCGCTGTCGTCCTGAGCCGTCGGCCGCTAGCGGCTCGGCCCGGCTGGCTGGGACGAGGGGCACTACGCTCCGCCACTCACCTTCCCCCGCCGGCAGTCGCTGCAAGCTAACCAACGTCGTGCGTTGCGGGCTTGCCTACTCAAGAAAACATGCGGCGTTTCTGAATCACCTGATATTTTTAACAATATGAAACCCTAGTGCAGTGCGAAAATGTATGGAAGTGAGACGTTCACTTCACTCTTTAGATTTTGGTGAACAAAAAATTAGTTCTTGGACTTACGTTTTCTGCCCGAATGGGTCGTGGACTTACGTTTCTCTGCCTCAAAGGGTCGTGGACTTGCGTTCCGCTGCTCAGGCACACCTTGGACTTACGTTCCTATGCCCGGACACACCTTGGACCTACGTCTCTTTGGGCACCCTTAAAATCTTTGTAACCAATTGAGATAATCTTGTTCCGTAAAGAGTGGGATGTGTTATAGCATTGAAAAACAAATTACATAAAAACTGTGTGATCCTGTTGTGGACTTACGTTTCTTTGCCCTGACACCAGTGACTTGAAAGGTAGGAAATCAAAAATCAACAAGCAGTGAAAACAGAAAGAGCTGTTAATTAATGAATATTAAAACACAATAACAATTTGCAGGATGCTATAGCAGAATGGTCTAAGCTGATAAAAAGAGATGACAAGCCCTTGCAAATAAAATTACAAAGTGTGCTCTGAATATTTTTTAGAAAGTGACTTAATTTTATTTGACGAACGCCTAATAAATGGTGAAAAAGTTAAAATACAGAGCATCTACAGGGCCAGGTGCAAAACCAATTATTTTCGACAACTACCCTGAATATTAAAAACCGAAAACCATGCATAGAAAGGCTCCAGCTAGAAGAAAAGAACTACCAGAGAAAAAACAAAGCTTCACGAGATGAGATTTCTATTCCTATTTATGATGAAAGCTCAATCTGTAATGAAGACCCAAATCACACTCATACTATTTGTGATAATGATGAAAATGAGGCTAGCATTCACCCTAGCAAAGAGAAAAGCACTCACAACATTGAAGGAGAACAGAAACAGACTGGACTTGCATTGCCAAACTTTCAGTTACTCGCATTGCCAGAAGACTGGGTCGTTTGTAACACACTGGATGTGCAAAAGAAAATCCTTGTTCGAATTCAGAGAACACTCCAGGTCAACTCCAGGTAGACAAAACAATTGCACTTGAAATGGGTTCTCCAGCTGTCATAACTTTTCGTGGTGTTGCATTTCAAGGAGACCTAAAAAGAAATGTCCAAAGAATTGAAAAAGTGCAAGATTTATTAAACACAGAACTGATGAAAGTATGTACAGGGGTAGGGATAGGAGTTAAATCTTCTAGTGTAGCATGTGATGGAACAACTGTACCGAAAGAAAAGAAGTGTGCTTTCTGTCATTCTCAACGGGAGGGTATGAGAAAGAAGCGGGCTAGACAAGAGAAGATAAAAAAGAGGCTACAAGAGAAATGATCTAAACAGAAGAGACTGGTCCAATCCCTGAAAAGATCAAAACCCAGATTGCTGCTCAAGCTATAAAAACTTTCCAACACTTCATCTTACAGTTATGTGGATTTTCATGGTACAAACAAAAATGTTTTTCTTACAGATTAAAAAATACAAGGCGAAAATTCATGTAGCCATGCTAGAATGCTCAAAAAAAAGAGAGGAAGATTTAATAGAAGCTATGAACAGTTAACTGCATCAAAACTGGTACGAACAGCTAAGAGAAAAGCACCCTGTGGCAGAAGGTACAGCCTCATTGACATTGACTAGGTGTATGAGTGTTTTCTCATGCGCATCAAAAGTCCACGGTTGTACCAGCGTAGAAGGGAGCACGAGATCTTGCCCCCTCCCCTGCAATAGCACAATTAGAGTATACCTGAAAAATTACATAGGCATATATGGTTTCCAGCCATCTACCTTTGAAATGTTGAGCAAGAAGGGTGCTCAGATAAAAATGCCTAAGAAAAGAGGTAATATTTCATGCCTTCCTCATTTTTTTGCAGCTAGAATGTAACACAAACTCAATACTTTTCTCCCTGACAGGTGTTATCATGATAGATGAAGTAAAACTTACAACAGGCACAACATTTAACAGGGATACACTGAAGTTTAAAGGTTTTAAGGATTTGGGCGACACTGATTTGGGGGACTTCGGGTAGGAATCAACTGCAGCATAGGAAGAAGCCACCTACAAACTTCCAGGTGGTGATCTAGCTGAGAATGCTGTATAGAAACAGGCAATTAAAGACCAGAAGAATAAGAAGAAAATAGACAAAAATCTGGGTGATCATGCCTTGGTCATAACATTTCGACCATTTCAGGGGTCATGGGTTCAAAATTTGGCCCGTTTTCTAACTAAGGGTGCCGCTAGTGACGAAGAACTGACCAAACTTATCCTAGGATCAGTTATCTTAGTTAAATATGCTGGCTTCTTCGTTGATGGTTGATGGGGCATCATGGAACCGCTTAATGTGGACTAAGTTTGGTGTAACAGAAGAAAACCCAGCAGCTGAGCACCCCTGCCACTCCAACCCAAACCGGAGGCTCTATTTCTTTTCAGATTACCCTCATCTCCTTACGTGTATGAGAAACTGCCTGTTGGCAAAAAAAGTTATAGAGGTGTTACTTTCCTGTTCATTTTATTGAAAACATCGCCAGAAAGATCTACCAACCAGATCTATGTTACAGACTCCACAAGGTAACATTAATTTAGATCACTGGTAGACTGTTGTAGAAGCCGATTCTTTGAGAGCAGTTGGCCTTAGAGTGTGTCCACGCTTGAACTAAGGAGACTCCGAACACTGAAACTTGGTCCGAGATAAGGTGCAATCTGGCTTGGCAGGTAAAAGCTTCTGTGTACAAGTTTTTACCATCCTGATAAGCAGAAGATAAATGAACCAAAACGACAATGAAATTGGCCTTTCCATGTATACAGAGAGTTTGCTCTTTATAAGATACAAAGGCAGGCGTACGCCCGACCGCGTCGTAGCGTAACAGGCTTCGCTCAGCGCGAATCTCTGTTCCGCCACTCCACGACTGGCGCACGCCTACCTTGGCCTGCCGGCGGCTGTCTTGTGACGAGTAAAGCCCGTATCACACTGGCGGTTGCCGTTGCCGCCGCCTCTGCCGTCCGCTGCTTTCCCTATCACACACGGGGCAGCGGGGCGACCACAACCTGTCACCGATGTTTTCATTTCCTTCACAACTTTGCCCCAAGCAACTGGCATCAAATCCACCCGTCGGCACACTTCTGTTGAGCAGTCCCAATCAAGCGGGGACTTCTCGACAGTTGTCGCTGGCATAATATCCGAGTCGATTCACCAGCCAAAACATTAGACAAACCAAACCACATCGTTGAATAGTCACATGATGTCATACTGCTCTCTCAGTGGCTGCCGTTGCCGCCGCCGCTCCGTGAAATAGACGGTCGGCTATCCGGGCGGCGGCGGCGGCCGCCGCTGCTCGTCTCTTGATTGGTCGAGAGGAGAACGGCAGCGGCGACGGCGGCGGCAGCCGCTAGTGTGATCCGGCCTTAAGACCCTGCGGTAGAGAGGGTCACCTGCCAAAAGTGTTAAAATCTTAAGGGGCTCATTCGGATTCCGGCCGGTGGTCTAAAAAAAATTACAAAAGTCATTTTTGTTCATGGTCAGAATCCGAATGAGCCCCATAAGATTTTAACACTTTCGGCAGGTGACCCCCTCTAAACCTGCGGGGCTAACCAGTCAGTAGGACGCCCTGCGGGTGTCGCTGTTCCCGCCCGGTCGCAGCTACGCTCATGTGGCAGCCGGACGTATCTTACATTCCTTTTTTGTCATCGACGCCCCTCAACCTTTCCTAAACTACCCTTACCTGAGCCCAACCTACCCAGGTCTCCACTAACCTAACCGAGCGTAACCTACTCGAGTCACTGATCCGCTGCTCGACGACTCTCGAGGACGGGGTCCCTGGTCTCGAGACCGGAGGCTGTATTCGTTCGCCATCCCTCTACGATGCCTTTGTGCAGTGCCGCAAACCGCATTTCCAAATGACAGTTCTCGAATTTCAGCGGTCGTTACATGTTGCCCTCGAGGACGGGGTCCCTGGTCTCGAGACCAGTGGCTGTACTCGTTCACAGCTCCCCCTCCCCCCCCCCCCCGTGCCCTCTGCAGTAACGCAAAACTTATCTCTCTAAAACGCATCGCTTACTTGGTTCTCGAGTTAAAATGTTTTCTCAATGTGGCTCTCGAGGACGGGGTGCGTGGTCTCGAGCTCGGTGTCATTGCCCAACGATCGCAATGATCATCGAACCGCTACGGTGGCCAGCGCTGCAAAGCGCACCTCTCTAGGTGGCTCGGTTCTCCAGATATTCCCAAGAGTTTGCTTCAAATGGACGCCATCTTGGATCTCGAGCACGGGGGAGCGCGGGGGGGGGGGGAGGGGGTCGATAGGCCTCAAAAGAGGGGGTGTGTGTCTTATATTCGGGTATTTACGGTATGCTGCGCGTGGGACGGCCCCGGCCGGGAGTCGCCGTAGCGACGGCAGCGCCGCTTGGTCACGCCCGGGCGCTGCTCATTGCGTACACTGTAAGGGATTGTCATTTATCAGCGACTTTTTGAAGAAACTAAACACTGTAAATCCTGGAGTGACATTTGTCGCTCTTGGAAGAGCGACATTGTGTCCCTAATTTCGTCGCTTTCCAGAGAGCGACGCTTAAAATCGTCACTCTTTTAGCGCGATGTTTCTGAATAATGGTGCTCTAAAGGAGCGATGCTACAAAAATGTCGCTCTTTTACAGCGACGTGCGTCGCTCAATTAGGGCGACGGCTCAAATATCACTCTATTACAGCATCGCATTGTACCGTCGCCCAAATTAGGCAACGAATGTTTCTTTTCGATTTACAGTGAATTAATCAAGGAAACTTCGTAGCTGAACGAAATTACGTACGATATCTAGTCATCGGGCATAATTGACTTCCTCATACTTGGGATGAAATGAAGAAAACATGTCGCAGTGTTATCCTCTAAAATTGAGGCTATTTGCCCTCTGTACAATGGAAGGGACCTGCAAATTCCTCATGTGTTTCGTTAAAAAACGAAGAAATCTTCGTAAAAATATTCGATTAAAACGAACGTTTTCAGTTCCCAATTAATCAAACAATCTTCGTTTTCAAACGACTGAATTTTTTGCAGTGTAAAGCAAGCCGTCCGTACCTCCATGCCACCTTGTTTGAAGCACAGTTTGCGCTAATGTCACCCTCATCAGGAGGTTTGCTGGGCGAACGAACAGCTCGTCTAACAATGCGTTGGCCTCTCCATTACAAAAGCCGCCGCTGGCCGTGGCAAATCGGATCTCAGAACAGAACCACGAGGACGACAGAAGATAACGGTGAAAAATGATACTGCAATCACGCCCTTGATTTGGCGAATAATGCCGCGGGAACAAAGGGGCCTTGCGCGTCACTTCCTCTTTCACGTCGGTGGTGGGCGAGCGCACAAGCCGCGCACCAAGCGTATCGCTTCAGTTACATCGTTGTTTCTACGGCTAGAAACAATCGGTGAGGGACACCGGCTTCAGCGCGCACCGTTTACATTTGGACCGAAGAGGCTGGGGGGTGGTAACGGGGACTAACGATATGCTAGCCTGGCGGCAATCTTACCTGCGTTAACCTAACCTACCCAGGGGGTTGGAAACGGTCTTGGCTGGGCGTGAAACGATGCTACCGACATAAATGGGGGATAGCCAAGAAATTTTGTGATGTGTATGTTGGGTACCCGAAGGGTGCATTAGGCTATTATTATAGGTTACCATTTGACTAAAGTGGGCCTCTTGGAACCGATATAAATACAATTGAAAGTGCCAAAATCGTAAGTTTTCGCTTCAGGCCAGTCACTATTTGCTTTACACTACGACCGTGGGTCGCACGAGGTCCCCATGCGCTACTATTGCGTTATGGGCACGTACTAGACACGGTACTAACAGGTGCTGTTGAAGAAAACCACCACATTCCACTAGCATTGTGGCTGAAGCTGGGACAATATGGTGGGGAGCATAGTTTTGGGCAGTAATGGGCTGTTTCTGCCCCCTGAGCTACCGTAGCCCTACCGAGTCAGTGATCCTTCCCTCCACGCCTGGCGCAAGCGAACTTTTTTCTGCACATAGTATAGAAAAACATCGACCCAGCTTCAAATTATAACAACTGCACATCACAGAAATTAAACATAAGAACAACCGTGGGTCGGTTCAGGTGCTCATGAAAATAACATATGTGACATGTAACATGATGTGAGAGCTTATAATGGCTACTACAACTGCACATGGAAAATCTGAACGTGAGAGCAGCTGATGGCTGGCATAACGTGATTTTTGAAAGTATGTGTGAATACAACTAGTGGTCAGTCCAACTGCACATTACGATAATAATGCATGAGTATGCCTGCAAGTTCTTTTCTAAAAAGTGATCGTTTTTATAATGACCAATATAGCACCGGACGATATAATATCCTGAGTTTGACCAATATGAAGTTGCTTTATCACTCATCTATTTACACGCCCTTTGACCGCATAGGGCAGTCTAAAAATTCTTAGGAGCTGTAACTATAAATGGGAAGATCCCCAGAACAGTACTTGTAAGGGCTGCCTTAACATGCAGTTGCCTCAACATGCACTTGACCCAACGTCAAAATTAAAAATTTGCCGATCATATTTTGTTGCCTTCATTGGTATTGGCAACGCACATGTGCCTGAGCAGTACAATTCGTAGCATCAATCTGCACTAATGAGTTAGCCACACTTTCTGTTAGGACAAGCCTGACATAACCTGACCCTCAGATGATGTACTGCGCAGAATTACTAACCTGCACATAGGGTAATGGCAAGTTTCCGTCACAGTCGGTGCAGAAAACGTTGAGTTTACGGCATCTCAAGTTGGCGCAAGGTGAATAGAAAGTCGCCGCAACCGGCCCCTTTTTTTAAATTTTATACCCCTTGTGAAAATTATCTAAGAAACCGCTTGAGCTGCGCCTGCAGTGCCCTTGAGGTGAGGTTCAGTCCCAAAATTTCTCATAAATTTACGACACATCTTTGGGTTATTTTGTTATACGAACTGTTCGTACTTCTGCAGTTACGAAACGATTCGCAAAATTGATGCCTTCCGTATCTCTTTATTAGCATTAATATTTTCCCTATCAAAGGCAAACAAAAGATTAATCTAACCTTTGAATTTTTACCCTACATAGCGATGTTATTTTAGATTTTTAAAACGATGTCCCACGGTCCAGCCAGGACCTGCAAGTTCTTTAAAACCGGCTGAGACGCGGTACGTGAATTCTGCATAACAGACACAACCCACCAGGGTCGGAAAGTGATCTACATGTGTCCGCGACGGTCCGAATTGATGTGATACTGACCTTTTCACCAGAGTGCGCTGGCACTACAACGTGCCAAACACCGAGCGCCCCGACAGCAGCAGCCGCCGCGAGCCGCCGCAGCTGTAGAAGCAGCGGCGCAATATGTTTCAACGCAGGCCAAAGCGGTAGGCCCCCGCACTGTAAAATTTTTCGTCAAATGAAGAATTTCGGTGACGATTCCTTTGGATATGTCGTCACTTTACGACGTCCATTCGTCGCGTCACGACATATTCGTGTGACGACTAAATCGTCACATATTGTCTAACTGAAACAGAAAACAACTTTTTACCCGCCTGGGCAAAAATATTTTAGGTAACGACTTACACCGTCTGTGACGACGTTTTCGTTTTTCAAATTTAGCCAGAGGATTGTCGTAAAGTGACGATAAATGTTTTTACAGTGCGGGCTCCCTGCTTTCTACCCCTTCGTGGTCCGTTTTCAGAACCAATCACATCACCGTAACCGCTCCGTACTTTCCGGTCGATTTCAACGAAATGCAGCCACGCGAGACGCATTTCGTACTGAAATGGTCCTTATTTATATCTGGCAGTTCCGCGCTATCTGGGCTGGGTCCGTAGCTCGCTGAAAAATGGCGAGGATATTTTTTTTTTACAGTGGCAGTGCACTTCGGTCCCTGTTGGATACGCACCGTCTGCCACCTCCAGTCCGCCATTCGACTCACTCTGACAATCTGTTGCAGTATCAGCGTCACCAGTGAGAACTCTTGCGGCTTCAAAAAATGTTGGCCGCGCTGCTGCTGCTGCTTGGGGGAGGCTGTGACGCACAGCGCATCCACTCGATGGCGGTACGTAAATCGGGATGTCCGGAGCCAATCTAAAGTTCATCTCCCGAGACGGATGCCGTTTGATACAAGACACCGGACGAGCTCTACCAGCGCAAGTGTGCCTCGCCTCGCTTTCCCTCAGGTGTGGTGACCCATCACGCCCTGTCCTTCGTTTTAGCGCCCATCGCGCGTAAGGGCAGGCTTGCGTAGTCGGGGATTGTTAGCGCTAATTTTAAATTTTAGCGCGCTAACGCTAAGCCGCCAACGAAAACTAGCGTAGCGAGCTAACGCTAACCGTTACTTTACAAAAGCCCAGAACACTGTAAATCCTGGAGCGACATTTGTCGCTCTTAGAAGAGCGACATTGTGTCCCCAATTTCGTCGCTTTCCAGAGAGCGACGCTTAAAATCGTCACTCTTTTAGAGCGATGTTTCTGAATAATGGTGCTCTAAAAGAGCGATGCTACGAAAATGTCGCTCTTTTAAAGCGACGTGCGTCGCTCAATTAGGGCGACGGCTCAAATATCGCTCTATTACAGCATCGCATTGTACCGTCGCCCAAATTAGGCAACGAATGTTATTTTTCGATTTACAGTGTAAACAGTAGATTGACGCTTATAAATAGTACAACTAAAAAGCCTGAATCGACTGTTTAATACGCTCTTTTTGGAAAACCGGACTTCTCAAGGGGCGGTCGCAAACCCGGACATCCTTCATGGATGACCCCTACGCTATAACTCGTCGGCGTAACAGTCCCCGCCTATCGCGTATCACTGTTCCACCACCCGCCTGGCGCACACCTCTCTTGGCCTGGCGGTGGTTGTCACTGGACGAGTGGGACCCTGCAGAGCCGCACGAACCTAACTAATTCTGGCCGCTGAACGTATCTTACGTCTTCAATGCTGCTCCTTTCGCCACCCGTTGATCTGGCAATTTATTGATTTCATCCATTTCGGTTCTCGGGCCTCGTAGGGAACTCATATCCGTACTCTCATTGCAGGGCCCCTTCCGCATCATCCCCGGACGCATCGAGCGCTGCCCGCCCGAGCTGGACCCTGCACCTGTCGAGTACTATTACTATGGGTACCGCGACAGGAAGAACGTGGACCTGTGGCACTACACGGCGAACTTCACCTCCTTGTTGTGGTTCGACGACGATCAATACGTACGTTCTGCATCTCTGGGCTCTAAGATTCTTATAAGACTATATCCCTGCGGCGGGGAGGGACAGCTAAATAACCTCCAAGCATGTGCCGTACTTGATACAGCCTGAGCCACGCCAGGATCTAGCTCAGGTGACATTAAGCATACTTTCAAGTATAATCACTGTCAAAGCAAGTGTTGAGAAGGACGCACTTGTAATGCGTTCTTTAAAAAGGAGAACAGCAGGAGATGCATTCTAAAGAGAGGATGCACGTGTGATGCACTCCACTGGAAAGAACGCATCACGTGATGCATTCCTTTTTAGCCCGTCCCGACACGTTTCGGTAGAAACGGACAGGAGCCGGGCTTATAGTCTGATGCCGACTGTTCGTTCGGGCGGACGTGTGTGCGCAGACTTATCGTTGACGGAGGAAGTTCAAATTTGGAGGGTAGACTTTTTTTTGTTGAGTAAACAAACGTATGGTGGTCGCAATTTTTAAATTTTGTCGCGTTTTTGTTTTATGAGAATTGTTTGATTTGTTAGGTTAGGGTTGGCCGCTGCGTGTGGTGCGCCTGCAAGGCGCACTCCGTCGCGAGCCGGGACGGGCTGAGGTTAGAGATTTTAATCGTTACAAAAGTATATACCACCGGACACGTCTCGAGTAATTCAGGCGGGGGCCGGAGACCCCTGCAAACGCCGCCGGCAGGCCAAGCTGGCTAAGTCCCCCTGTCGAACCGAGGTGTCGGTGGAGCGGAGCGGAACCGGCACCGAGGTTCGACGGAGGGACGAGCTGCTGAAAATGTAACACCAAATTTTTCATAATGCACTATTTCTCATACATCCATTTTTTACCCCCACTACTAAGTTGAATAAAAGACAGTGACTACGATGTGAACTCAAGTGGTTGTTATTTCCACAAATACCTTCAATATCAAGAAAGATACATCTTATATAAAAAATATACCTGCAAAGGGTTATGGGCCTAGCACGCTTCCACTGCGCGAAGAATAAAAACCAAAGAAGACTAGGAAGAAACCAGAAAAAACTTCTCCAAGATCTGAAGAGGTAGCGTCCCTTTGTTCACCGGCATCATGGCAGCCTCACGCGAAGAAATTGAAGAAATACCGAAGCTAACATATGCTTCTGTGTTCGCATTATGGGAACTAGAGATAAAAATACTGTTCGCTGCAAAATCCCTAATGGATGTGGTGGATGGATCAACTACACTAGAGTCATGTGGGGAAGATGAGAAGAAAAAGGAGTGGTCCACAAAGGATGCACAAGCCAAGTATGTCTTACTAAGAACCATAGATATAGGTGACTCTCCCAGAATCATACAAGCATTTCGCAACAGCATGGGATTCTACAGCCACTGCTGAGAAGACATCAGAGAACTTCAAACGAAGATTGATCATAGAAGAAGAAAGAAACAAAAGAAACAAAAAGGATGATACCAAAGTTGCTTTCAAGACAGAAAAATATCAGGGAACGTGCAACAACTGCAACAAATACAGTAAGAAAAATAAAAATTATCAACAAAACAGTTAGTCATCGAACACTAATTTCAAAGAGTGTGAAAATTGCAACAAAAAGGGACATCCCAAAGAAGAATGTTGGCGTGGAAAAACTTTTCCCACTTGCCAATATTGCAAAAAGAATAACCATCCTCAGGATAAATGCAGATTTAAAGACCAGCATGAAAACACTAATAAGGAAAAGAAAAAATCCCAATACAACAACAAGGCTAGTTTCTTAGCAGAAACAAATCTTTCATCAATGAATAAAAACGAAGATTCGACATTCATTGTTGACAGTGGATCAACAAATCATCTGGCAAAAGACAAGCTGTTCAGCGTTTTGACCAGCACTCAAGAAACAAACATAGGATGTGCATTAGAAGGTGCATCTCTAAATACATCTATGCATGGACAAGTGGAAGGTGACAACGTAACTCTGAGGAATGTGGCTATGTTCCAAACCTGACAAGAAACCTACTGTCAGTGAGTGAAGTGTCTAAATATGGAGGAACCACTGTATTCGACAATGAAAATGTCATCATACTGCTGGGTAAAGTTACTTACAATGAAGAAGACATAGTGCTGAAAGGAGTGAAACAAAAAAATGGTCTGTACACTGTGGATTTAAATAACCATGTAGAAGATCAAGCCCTCATGACAAAATACATGGAGTGGCATACAAAAATGGGTCATCTGAACTTTGAAGATTTAAGGAAAATACCAGATATGTGTGAAGGAATCAACGATCCTATCAGTGGAGCTAAGAACGAACTCTGTGTGTCATGTGTGAAAGGAAAACTCACCAGAAAGCCTTTCAACACTGTGAGAACTCGTGCAAAAAGACCCATGGAAATCATACACACTGACGTCTGTGGAAAAATTTCCCCTGCCACATATGATGGTGAAGAATATGTGTTAACTGTTATGGATGATTACACACATTTTTTGAAAGTTTATCTCCTGACTACAAAAGATGAAGCAACTGATTTTCTGAAACAATATATCATCACTTTAATCTGAAGACTGAGAAAATACGGATGGATAATGGTGGTGAATTCACTGGAAATGCCTTTAAAGAATGGTGTGTAGAAAGAGGTATTCAAATGGATAATTCCATTCCTCACTCACCATCACAAAATGGAAAGGCAGAAAGAGTAAATTTGACACTGTTTAACAGAGTAAGAGCTATACTTATGGAATCAAGACAAGACAGTGAATTGTGGGGATTTGCTGTGCAAACCGCAGCCTATCTTTTCAACCGAAGCCCTACTTCAGCTGTAGAAACCACACCATATGAAAAATGGAATGGAAAGAAGCCTAACATCTCCAATCATAAAAATTTTGGACAGATTGTATACACCAAGAACTTAGGATATTTAAAGAAACTACAAGACAGAGCTCAAAAGGCCATTTTTGTTGGCTATGCTCAAAATGGCTACAGGGTCATAAATCCTGTGACTAAAAGACTATATCTTTCCAGAGATGTCAAATTCACCAACAAATATGAAGAAACTGAAAATCACAAGGGAGTTTTCATTCAGATTGAAAGTCAAGATGAAGAAAATTTAGATGAAGAAAATCAAGATGAAGAAAATTCAGATGAAGAAAATCAAGATGAAGAAAATCAAGATGAAGAAAACCAAGGTGAAGAAAATCAAGATGAAGACAACAATAACCAAGACGAAATACAACAAAACCAAATAGGTGGTAGAAATCTTAGAAACCGCCAAAATATCAAAAGACCTCAGAGATACAGAGATGAAGATTTTGATTATCAAGACTCATCTGAAGATCCTGAACTTGAAGCTATGCTGACTTATGATGAATGTATGAAAGCCCCGGATAAAAGCGAATGGCTGACAGCAATTAATGAGGAAAAGCAAAGCCTACTGAAGAATAATACATGGAAAGTAATAAACAAGAAAGACATTGGTGAGGTAGAAATAATCTCCAGTAGATGGCTATTAAAACAGAAAGAAGACGGCCGATACAAGGCGAGACTTGTAGCTCGTGGATTTGAACAAAGAGAAGAAATTGACTTTAAAGAAATATACAGTCCAGTAGTGGACAGTAATTCACTGAGATTAATGCTAGCTTTAGCAGCTGAAAGAAATTATCACGTCCAATCGTTCGATGTGAAAACGGCCTTCTTGTACGGGAATTTAGACAAACCATTATGTATGAAATTACCTGAAGGTTTCAATGATCAATATGTCTTACTACAAAAAGCCATATATGGACTGAAACAAGCTCCATTAAAATGGAATATTCGACTGACAACATTCTTGAAAGAGAACGGTCTCACTCAACTTAAACAGGACCAGTGTGTATTTAAAGACAATGAAAATGAAATTATTCTTGCAATACATGTTGATGATGGTCTAATGATTGGAAAAGACCTAAAGAAAATGAAGAAGCTGTTGATGAAATTACAAAATGAGTTTGAAATGAAGACAAACCCAAATCCTGACACCTACCTAGGCATTCAACTTCAGAAGACTGATGATGGTATTTTTATCCATCAAGACAGATATGCCTGGAAAGTTCTTGAAAAATATGGCATGGAAGATAGTAAACCCATGAAAACGCCATTGGTTATCAATAAGAAATATGAAGAAACAGATACATCAAAATTTCCCTACAGAAATGCAGTGGGAAGTTTGTTGTACTTATCTAACAAGACTAGACCGGATCTGACATTCAGTGTCAACTATGAAAGCAGATTCGTGGAAAAACCTACCAAAGAGGACATCCAAAATGTAAAAAGGACTTTGCGATACGTGAAGGGCACCACAAAACTGGGTATTATGTACTCTGGATCTGCTGGACGTCAAGCAAAATACAAGTTTTCTGCATATTCTGACTCTGATTATGCTGGAGATATCACAGACAGAAGGAGCACATCTGGATACATCATTTTCTATAACAATGCACCCATCGCCTGGAACTCAAGAAAGCAAAAGTCTGTTGCAACGTCTACTGCAGAAGCAGAATACATCTCTGCTTCAGACTGTGCCAAAGAGCTGAAATACCTAAAAAGCTTAATGTTCGAGCTGTGCCATGAAGAACCAAAGACAGCTTTACTCCTGAATGAAAACAGCTCTATTCTGCAAGTTGATAATCAAGCAGCCATCAAGCTTATCAAGACTGGTCAACTGAACAAGAGAACCAAGCATATCGACGTTAGATATCACTTTGTTGCTGAACTGTATCACGACGGCTGGTTTAATCTTGAGCATTGTCCATCTGACAAACAGCTGGCTGATATCCTAACTAAACCCTTGCTTGCAGTTAATTTTGTTAAACTTAGAGACTGTTTCATGTTATCTAAATAACACCATGTTGACTTGAGGGAGTGTCATATGTATGCCAAAAACCTATTTTCTGTAATACTTAATTTTTTTAAATATTTTTAATTATATTTCTATATTGTTCCTACTTCATATTTTTCTACTCAACAAAAACACTCATTTATTTTTTGTGTTCTTTGCTAACATAGTTTATATTACAGCTTATAGTGTACTGTATTACTAACTCATTATATTTTTACTTAAAAAAATAATGTTGTTAAGGGAGTGTGCTGAAAATGTAACACCAAATTTTTCATAATGCACTATTTCTCATACATCCATTTTTTACTCCTACTACTAAGTTGAATAAAAGACAGTCTGACTACGATGTGAACTCAAGTGGTTGTTATTTCCACAAATACCTTCAATATCAAGAAAGATACATCTTATATAAAAAATATACCTGCAAAGCGAGCCAGCTTGTTTTTTTTTTTAACGCGAGCTTGTCGAGGCGAGCGGAGACGACGTTTTCGGAGCCAAAGCGCAGGGCAAACTTAATCGTCTTGCATCGAAATAACGGAAAGTCAGAGAGCTTCGCGAATGATGGATTTGGATTCCTCGAGATTTTTCGTTAAGTTTGAACACCAAATTTGTAGAAAAATATTGTTGACCACGGGAGTGTCCAGCCGGACCGCTAAGATGCGAGATTTCACGCCAAAACAATGGGGTGACATTTCAAGTATATTTTTTGATTTGTACACTGCTAGAAAAAAAGTCATTAATTAGCAGCAGTAGTATAGGTGGCCCATTGTAACGGGCAGCCATCTTGGCCCCCCCAGGTCACCCGCCGCCATCTTGCCCCCCCATTGTAACGGGCAGCCATCTTGGCCCCCCCCCCAGGTCACCCGCCGCCATCTTGCCCCCCATTGTAACGGGCAGCCATCTTGGCCCCCCCCCAGGTCACCTAAACCTAACCCAACCTAACCCTCGGCCATCTTGGCCCCCCCAGGTCACCTAAACCTAACCCTCGGCCATCTAAACCTAACCTAAACGAGGGGCTTGTCAAGGACGACATTCACCAAAAAATAAGATTATTGCCCAATCTTATTTTTTCCGAATGGTCTCTCAAGCGCCTGACGGTTAGGCAATACATCTCACGCAGTGCTGCACGCGGGGAGCCTTTGTCACTTCCCTTCCCGCGGTAGGGAGGGGAGCGCTGTGCTGAGCTACCAACTCTCAGGTAAGAAATATCCCTAGCTGTTTCCCACTGCGCCCTAGAGGCAAGCTAGATGCAGTCGTTAGAGTTTTTTTGTGCGGAAAATTCTATCCCCAGTAGGCCTATACAAAACCGCAATCATTTTTTTTTTCTGTTTTAAATTTTTTGGTGAAAACTTTTTCTGTTTAAAATTTTTTGTTTTAAAAAAATTGTTTCAATTTTTTTTTGTTTTAAAAAATTGTTTTTTTTTTTTAAAAATTTTTTTTGTGAATTTTTTTCTGTTTTAAATTTTTTTGTGAATTTTTTTTCTGTTTTAATTTTTTTGTGAAAATATTTTTTCTGTTTTATAATTTTTTTAAAAGAAACTAAAGAATTATTTTTTTCTTGAAGTACACCCTTGTGATTTATTATTTGGGAGTATACAGTGAGCAGTGTACATGTGCTTGAACATTTTCCTGACTAAGGCATCATTTTTTTCTGCATTTTCTGTGAATAATGTTTTCACAAATTTGTGCAGCGTGTAACCGTGTGCTCTGTGTGCTAAGTATAGGGCGCAATACTCTCCACACACTTTAGAATCGATTGCTTGTAAACTGGTGTGGTTGTACGTCCACTTTTTACACACTCTATCCATAAACTTGCGATGCTGTGATACTATTGGTGGCATACCATATGAATCCCAGAACTCTCCTGCTCCGTTCTTATCGATAAAGAAAGCTACCCAGTGAGACCCTGGTTTTGAGATAGGATCTGTGTTACATATGAGTAATGCTGGTCGTTTGTCTAATCGTCTTGGCAACGTGTCTGCCGCGAAAACACCTTCAAAGAGAGGAGCGATGTGTTTGTCCGTTCGCATCATCGTGTCTAACGTACCACCGTCTAAGCCCTCGTCCATGATCAGACGTTATAGTCAACAATCACGTTCCTATTTTTATCGATTTCGATCAAGTTCTGGAACTCGGCATAAATAATGCAGTTCACTGGTGCAGCGATAGGAGCTCCGAACTTCACTTCAAGACGAAGTGTCCCTTGTCTCTGGAGATTCCAGTGGGGTTCGTTTGCGGACAGATCTGGAGAGAGGTCGAAACAGTACAGAGCACTCCCGCCAGGGTAAGCGGCAAAACTGACGTTATTGCCTTCGTCCTTCCAATGAATGCCTGTCCCACAGAAGAGTGTGTTGTACGCTTCCATGTACAGTCCGTTAGGAAAGTCAGGTGTCAGTGGCTGAGCCGTGACGGGATGACCGTCTACCATCAGACTGAGGTAGTTCACATTTAAGTGCTGGAAGTTAAAGGGATTCCGTGCAAAATCTCCATTAAAAGCACGATTGTCCACAAACCCTATAATCACTCTCTGGGGCATCTGATTCATGAACAGATTATCGATATTTTTATCTCTCAGCCCTTGGGTGATTGTGACTGTTTTAATGTCCACTCTATTCACGGGGTACTTGGCAGGAGCTTTCTCTAAGGCTTGCACGTGTGCGAGCAGAACAGAGGGGGAGACAGTGACTTTCCGGACGTACAGTGTAGCGTCAAGGAGACGTATCTTCTCCGTCCCAGCTGTGGACATGAGTGTGAACGCATCACGATTTCTGATCAGTTTTATACGGAGCTCTACGTTATTCAGCAGAAAATGGTCTTGGTTGAAAAAATCGATATGAAGGGGACCCATCATCTCAAACGTACGGCTTCTTGCTGTGAGGTCACGCCTCTGGGCAAGGCCTGCGTTTTCTTCGTCATTCAGAGAGTCGAAATGATCAGGCGTGTCATCGTACCACAGTCTCTGTGTCATGTGAGAATTTTTTGCAGCTGTATCGTAATTTAGAAGCGACTCGATGTAAGCTCTGTAAGGATAGGTCATGCTGGAGTGAGATATCACTTTCTGGTTAAGACTGATGTCCACTTGACTCCAGAGGGCATGGAGAGCGTAATTAACCGGTGCAGCATCGCTGTTGTCAGCAGCTGCGATGTCTGTGCCATCAGCCTTGACTATTTTTGCTTTCACATACAGCATCGTGTGGGCTGGGTCGATGTATTCATGACCCACACCAGGAATCGAAAATTCTACGGTGTTTGCAGCATCGAGTGTCGTGAGTGGTTTGTAAGGCACCCAGTGTGTTCCCTCGAGAACGGTTTGGGTGGGTGGAACCAACCACAAATCCAGTTCTGAGCGGAGACACTCATGAGACTGGGGGTGCATGAAAGCCATTACTTATCGAATTCGTCCTTGCCTTCTGACGTGTTTCTCTTACGACCGCTAGCGGTAGAATGGTTCGCTTTGCGTGGTCTGCCCCTTTTTATACTCCCAGCCCCCTTCATAGAGGCCTCTGCCTTTCGCTTTAGCTGATTTATCATCTCCTGCATCTGTTTATTCATGCTATCGTTCAGATTTTGACCGGCCGCGACGTCGTTGAGAATCGCACCTCCGGCCCGCGCCGCCTCCCGACCGACAGCAGCCGCGCCGCTCCGGAACAGCGGAAAAACCGATCGAAATAGACCGCCGAGCCAGGAGCCTATGCCGTAGCCTTTCTGATACGGGGCGCCCGCGTAATAGTTCCCGGCAGCGCCGCCGCCCGCCTGATTGACGTAATAGTCGTTGTAGTGCGTCTGAGGAGCCATCACAGCTGTTTAAAGTGCACTAGCAGCGTCAACGTTCCGTGGTCGAATGGCACGTATCGGCCTGCGTGGTCCCTTATATCTATTTCCAGGGTGTCGAAAGACTTTGTCTTCAACTCGAAGTAGATGGGGTGCTCACAGTGAAATATCGACATGCTACCGTACGTCGTATTTATACTAAGGGGTACCGTCCGCAGGAGTGGTGCCCTTGTGTGCCCCACGATCTGATCTGACAAGATGTCCAAGTACACGAACATCTGAGAGGGGATGCCCAGAGAGATATCGACGGGCTTAGCTGCGTGCAGACGCTCGTTCGCAGGATAGGGGCCTGGATGCTCCAGTCCAAGCTGAAGTGCCAGCCGTGGCGAAAAAGTGACCGTCGCCTTGGCATCCTGAGTGAAAGCGTCAAACACCAGGCGCCTGTCGGGTGTCTCCTCGAAAGGATTTTTCCCATGAATGTCGTTATCGAACGTCCTTAAGGCCTGATGAATAGCCACAAGAAATTCCTCCTTGTTCGGATACGTCCCTGGCTGTACATACACGGTGTCGACGATATGATCAGACTGGATAGTGATCTCGTTTTCACCTTCAAGGACTTGTGCTACGGTGTTAGGATAATGGAGCTCGATGAGAGCGGCCTGCCATCTCCCGTGCAATTCCATTCTCTTAGAGAGTTCGATTTTAAAATGGGATGTTTTGTTGTCAGGATAAACATCGGGACTAGCATTGCTAGGAAGATAAGCATAGAAATCCATCTTAGCTCGTGATGAGGTCGCTGTCGAGAATCCAAGACCGAGATTTCTCAGGATAACCTCTCCAGTGAACAAGGTGTTTGCGAATGCCTTTCTCAGTCTTCGACCGCACTATATATTCTATTTGGAAGGCCTCGGGCTTCGTGACCTTCTGAAGCTCCTGCTCATAAAACGTACCCTCAATCTTATCCTGATCGAGATCCTCCAACCGGTACACCGGCAAGTCATGAGGAATGACCTGAGAGATCTTATAAATCTCCTCGCTCCAGTACCAGTTGTATCCTTTTTCGAATCTTTGCTTTTCTCTACTGATTCTGACGAAGTCCCCGACTCTGAACTTCGGCTTCTTTGTTTCTTTTTCCCCGCCATAGAGGTTATTGTACACTTCTAAGACGCGATCAGCTGTCACATCCACGGGTCTCATTTTAAGGGACCTGTGAAAAGTGTGATTATAGGCCTTGACTGTATCATCCAACAAACCATCTACGTAGCAGTAGTTGCCAGTAGCAGTAAACCTCTTAAATAATTTCGTTTTCAGTGTTCTCTGCCAGCGTTCGACTACAGAACACTTCGTCTCAGGGTCATAAGTGTGGAAATACTTTATGTCCAGATCTTTCAGATACTTCTGGAAGACTTTATTCCTGTACTCCTTGCCGTTGTCAGAGAAAAGACGTGTGGGACGACGTGTCGTGCCCTCAAATATTTTTTCGAAACCACGCACAATCGACTTTGCTGACTTGTCCTTGATAGGCACAGCCCAGGCAAACTTAGAGAAAACATCGATCACACATAAAATATAGGCGTAGTCGTGATTATCTTCCCTCAAGGACTGGAAATCAGTCAGGTCAGTCTGCCAACAGTCATCTATATTATCAGCATAGGTGACATTACGAGGAAAATGGCGCCTTGCGGGCTTGTGTAAGGTATAAGCATCTTCCCCCTGTAAGAAGGTGTCTACCTTTTCTTTCTTTTCGCCAGTGGCACGCCACAGCTTCCACGGGGTACTGTAGGACGCAGGATCGGCTGGTGTGTGAAACACTTTACCAAGCGTTCCATGTCTGTTGTTTTTTTGGAGGCCTTTTGGCTCTCTGGCAAGGTTTTTTGAGCGCGGGTCGCTGACGCGCTTTGACTGTCGTGTCGACACCATGACCACCCCCTGACTGTTTCGCCTGATGAATGGCGTGTCTCCTCTTTTCGTTGCCTATTAATTCCAGAGGAATGTTCATGTGAGCCAAAGCCAGTATGAATTTTCCTACACCGATAGGTTCTATATTTTTTCGAAATCGTGTAAGATCACTGATCAGATCGATAATATTTGAGTGGGCTTGCTTTGCACCATCGATCGCCACGGTCCCTGTCGTGTCCCATGTGACTCGTGAGCCGGTCTGAGACAGATAATCGTAAATCCTCAGTGCCTGCTCTTTATATGTCTTCGGCACCACGGAACCGAGCTGAGCACGCATGGACGATTCGCTTTCTTCCTCTGTTTTCCCATCGACTGACTCTAACTGTATCGAGATCGGTTTCCGAGACTCGTTAGAGAAGTGGAGATAACGCTGAAGGGCCTCATTGTACCTCTTCCATTTTTCAGAGTCGTCCGCATACTGCTTGTTTAAAATGTGACTCATTTCCGTGTCCAGAGAACTCATCTGGATCTGCGGACTGGAAGTGGGTGCATCGTGCATTCGTGCCACACTATCGTGGGGCACGAGAATCATTTTTTTCACATGATTCATGATAGTAGCGAAGGCAGCACGGAGCTGACAACAGCGAGCAGCAGGGGGAGAAAAGCACCGCCCTTCTGAAGGACTGTCTCTCTCTTATCCTGTACTTTTATACCACCTCCTCTCTGTGCAAGTGCACGTATCTGGTGGCGATGTTTCCGCAGCTTATTTCTCTGCTCGTCTGAGAGCTTTATATTTCCGATGAGGAGATTCTCACAGATCTCACAAATGGCAAAAATTAGTGCCTTGTCAGCTTTCTCAAGAATCGCTTTACGCAGGGCTGGCTTAGCTGTCTGAAGAGCTTGCAGCAGAGCCTTGTGCGTCTTCACGTTCTGAGACATCGTCAACGAATGGCTTATCTAGTGCTCGTGCACTCCCCTTTTATACTTTCCCTTGGGGATGTAGACCACTCCAGTTTCGTCAGGAAAGATGTGTGTGCGTATACGCAGATGGTCTAGCTGTTTAGGCTTAAAATCAAACAGAATGTAGCTATGTCCGACCTGGGTAGCGTCCTCGTAAGCCTCAAGGAGAGCACGCCAGTGCTGAGGATCCACTTGCAAGCAGAAGGTTCGTATCTGACTTAAGTCACGGCTTGATTTAAAAAGCACAATATAGTGTGTATTAAGACTGATCTGTCTTAACCCCTCAGGAAACAAACACTGACTCAGGAAGAATATAGAGAGATTTCGGTGGTGTGAGCCCTTGATGAAGAATTTCAAGATTTCTTTACTGTGCTGCTTAATTTCATCCATAAAATCATCGATAATAATCAACTTAGGACCCTGGCCGTGCGGGTGGTCGTCGAGCAAAGGAAGCTCTTGTCTGAAATCGACCTCGTGCTTCGAAGACAACTCCTCGTACAGAGGCTGCCACTCTGAATAATACACGATAATACGGTCGAAGACCGTATTAAACACATCTTTTCTGTGCTCAATCACACGTTTCATGAAATAGGTCTTTCCGGCTCCTGTACCTCCAATAATGAGAGCCGTACACGGATGCTGGAATCTGAGATCCATCATGAATTAAAGCGTCTGTACAACTGATCACAGCACGTGTGAGCACCACGCTTTTATAGGGCCAGCCTGCTCCTCCCCTGCGCATGAAACTTTGGACTTAGGAGTCCGCGAGAATATCCATAGCCTCCAAGAGGTCCTGGTCTTCTTCATGCTCGTCCCCCCAGGCATTAAAGCCGTGAGGGACGGTGCGAGCCTCACCAATGCGGCGTCGCTTTGTATTCTCAGCCTTCCAGTTCTTGGCCGAGGCGCGTGTGACTACTTTCCAGGTAGGTAGCCGTGCAATTTGGTGTGGAATAGGGACTTGTATTTTCTCCCTATCACCCAGCACCATGGCCTTTAAGTTCTCAAACGTGACCAACTGATCACACGACTTGTTGATGGAGATTCCCCTGACTTTGATGCAATATTTTATGTTTTCAAGGTTTCCACCGACTGCTACCTTATAGGCATAATTTTTCGGCCCGCCGGCACAGAACTCTGTTATGTATGATCCTGGACCGTAGTCCTCCTCTATCTGATCAGTAAGCTCGCCCAAGTGTGAGCCCAACGGAATGTCGGGCTCACCTGGGCGCGAGAGATATGCTACCGAATCTGTGTCATGGTACAGTGCTCGTTCACCTACCATGTCTAAATACTTGTACAGGTGAAGACGACCAAAACAAGTAGTGAAAGCCGCAAGGATTAGCGAGGAGGTAGGGACTGATTCCTCCGTGTCCTCGATGGGCGTCCAGTTGACCTGAAGACATTCATCTCCAAGCGGCATCAAAGCCGAAATTTTTTTAGTGGGGTCTGTGATGAGTTGAATTAAGTCCTCATAATTATACATGAACTCTGCCTTTGAGCGTAGAGTTTTCTCTCCATATTTTCCCCAGTAACTATTAGCCGCCAACTTTCCTATTGTTCTCAGTCCTGCATTCTTTTCTACCTTTGAGGGATCGATGATGATCCCATCATATTTTAAGACATCATCTACGTATCTTTTTTTTTCTTCCTCAGACTCACAACCTGCTGGCCACCCACTGGCCTGGATTTTAAGAGCTACGAAGCGTCGTATGTACCCAGACAGAAGGCCATCCTCTCCCGTTTTGGGGTCATATTGCAGCGTCCCGGGGTACTGATACACCTCGTGGACAGCTAGAAGCTGATAACCCTTCTTCTGAACTGCCAGAAGAAGCTCTGGGGCACACCAAGTGCTCAGCAGCTTCCGCTCTTCCTCAGAATGGCGACAAAGTGTGTCACTGAGTGTGTTAGCACAGGTGCGGCACAGAGGAAACATAAGTTTTCCCTGCGTTTTGAAGGGGAGAACTGGGAGGTATAAGTCTCGGGGAGGCAAAACTGTACATTTCACCATCCCGTTCCAAGTCTGCATATCTGGCATTTGAGGGTCCCCCTCGAGGTAAATTGTGGGGTGCCCATAGGGATAAGCTCCACGGAGACACATTGCAGGGTACTCCGACACGACGTCCACCATCTTTATTTTCTCCCCCCTGGCATGATCAACTTTGTGGTAGCAGCGGAGGGCACTGGTCCTTCCACCTGCCAAACCATCTCTGAGGTTGAGGGGTGGAACCCTAGATGTGGGATGAGCCTCAAAGTAAGCTTGGACCTCCGGATCATTCTTAAGGTCCTGCACGAACTCACATTCCCATTTTTCCACTACCGTATAGCCGGATTTACGGAAGAGAGCAGTTAGGCGTACTGTGTTTTCGTACCGATCGTCAACACTCTCTTTATTTAGTGGGAAATGCTTCGGACATCCATGCCAGTAGTCCCCATGGAACTGGTAGATACGTTTCTCCACAGTGCCATCAGCCTGAGGCAGCTCTACATACCCATCCACACGCCGTCCTAAAACAGAGACCTCTCTGTCTGTGTAAATGGTACTTATTCTCTGTCCTAGTCTATAGGACTCGTAGTCAAGCCACTTGAGTGCAATATGGCTTTGTTTCCCTCGCCCGTGATAACCCCCGGGAGGGACGATGCCGATTTTATCGGGTATAAGAAAATTACGCCTGAAGGCGGCCATGCATGCGGAGCTGAGAGTGATGCAATTAAACATCGGATCGAATCCAGCGATGTCAGTGAAAAGTGTTCGGAAAGCCTGGCAGGCCTGACGAAGGATGGTGACGTCAGAAACACAATAATCTATCAGTTCCCTTCGGAAATTAAAGACGTAATTATTACGGACCTGTGCCTCGTACCATGAATGAAAGTCATTGGCAGCCTTAGACTTCATCCCTGACTCAGCATAAAGTTGTCGGGCAGGCATGGGGCCCTCATAGGTATAATATTGGGGCTCATTCATGAGGTAAGGGAACCACCCTTTCTTCAATTCCGGGGGTAACCCGAAAGCTTTAGGCAGAGCAGAAAGTGCCATAGGCAAGAATGACAAGGAGTCGATCATTTTCCAGTTGCCTGCCTTCATAGAAAGTATTTTGGCACCCTGTAAGGTAAGATCAGGTTTAATCCTACGTGAAATCAGCTCTTGTAGGAGGAAAAGCCCGTCAAACGCCTTAGCGTTGTGAGCAATGAGGAGAAGTTGACATTTACCGCCAAAGGATTTAAGGTAATCGACAAACTGACCCATCACACTGAGTTGTGGATTGTCAAGGTTATGAAAAATGTGCTGCCTTGTTTTACATTCCGTGCAAAAATAGTCATTGTGTGGAATGTCTTTGCATGTGTCACAGACACACTGGGAAACTAATAAATTGGGTTTATGTTCAAACACATTATTTTTTCCTTCGAGAGGGTCACATTGTACCGTTTCAATGTCGAAATAAATTGTATGATATTTTACTTTATCTTTTTTTTCTTTTTCAGACCACCCTGTCATGTAGCAAAGATGGTTTTCCTTTACATTTTCCTTACAGTATTTGCAGTATACAAAACCGCATACGTGTTTATTTCCACGCAGCGTACTGTAACTTTTTTCACATGCGAGACAAAATCTGTACACTTCACACTTAGTAAAGGTCGATTTTGAAAGATGGAGTGTGCGGTGGTTTTCTAGGCAGTCTGGTCCTGCAAACTGGTGGAAACAGTGGGGACATCTTGTCAGGGGTACAGTGGGGTCATCGTGGGGTCGAGGGCCAAGACACCTCCAACAGCACCCCTCACACTTGTGCTCATTTTTATGCTCGTAAAATACGGCACATTTTTCGCACTCCAGGCGTACCTGAAAGGCTTGGCAAGGAAAGAGAATTGCGTAAAAATGGGCATTGTAGAGCAAAAGGTGGATATGTTTTTTACCTGCTCTATATTCCCCTTTAAATACACACTCTCTGCCCTTCCTGTCTGTGAACACTAATAATCTGTAATCAGGAAGTACATCTTGTAATTTGCGCACATGATCTAAGCCACAGGGCTGATTAGGGTCAATCCCTGCCAATTCACACAGTTTGAGCGCCTCCTTGCGCTGTGGAACTGAACCTGGTTGCTTCATTTTGTAAAAAGCATTTTTATGTACAGTCCCGTGAGCCTTGCCCACAGCGACGGCCCGTGCTAAGCACATAGAATCCTCTGTGTTTTCTGGACTAAAAAGTTGCTTAGCAGCGACTTTTCTTGCTACCCATTGCTCCATTGACTCATTAGCAACGCTATTCGTGCGTCGTCCACCAGCTTCGGGAGTAGGGATGTGAATATATGAGATTCTCAGTAGACCTTCAGACATAAACGCCTGATTCGAGTTCAGCACTCTACTGAGTTTGTCGAGAACAACTTGGCCGTTCAGTTGGTCTGCGCGTCTCATCGAGAACCAGAGGGGGTTTTCCGCGCTCTCTGCATTTTGAATCTCAAGGATGACACGGTCGTCATCCTTAGCCTGCACCGCATCCTGCTGACGCTGCAGCATCGTGTCAAACAGGCCTGCCATAACCTCCTCTGACGGGAGGGTGTTTTCTAGCCCCTTGATCACACACACTTCTTCCCTGAACTTTGTTTTAAAGCGTTTCAGTTCACGCTCTCTCGTCTCAACTATTTCAATAGTGGGCCCCGTAGCCGCGGCAGCAGCCCCGCCTTCATCGTCTTCCTCCCGCAACCTCTTGCCGGCTTCGGACGGTCCGGGCTGAGGGGACGGGGAGCGGCGGGGCGTGGCGGCACGCCGCGGTGACTCCCACGGGCGGAACAGGCGCGTGGCGGGGCGTGGCGGGGAAGTGTGAGGGGGTGAGCCACCCTCGGCCTCAGCACCTCCGCCGACCATCGCCAGAGCCAGCCGATAAGTGAGGGCTGCGTGGCGATCAGCCCCGGCGTTCACCCGCAGGTACGCCTCGAAGCCGGCCTTAAGGAAATCACGGACGCGAACGTCGTGAAGGCCGACCGACGAGTCCAAGAGAGCCGTGATAAATTCCACGTAGGCCTCTGATAAGAACTCGTTGGTGTAATAACACCCATTTTCCCACTCTTCCAAAATACTCAGCATACTCATGCCGATAATGTCTCGAAAAGACAGACCTCAAGAAAGAAGTAATTTAATTGTCTTTAAAAAGACAGTTGTACGTGACAAAGCACGGGAAAACACAGCAGAGCACAAAGAGACTTAACGAGAACGATGCGTTAGTGAGAGAACTGCACTGGACGACAACGAAATAGCTTGTGAACTACTGGCGGCGCGGCGCGGCTTTTATCCACGGCTCGTTAGTTCGGTTGGCCACCGCTAGGTGGCAGCACACGCTGGAGCGGCGGCGGCGGGCGGTGTGGCGTGGCGTAGTGTGGCTAGTTCACTCTCCCGCCGCTAGACGGCGCGCGCCGCTGATGCTCACCCCTCCCTACCCACACCCTGCCTACAGTGCCCCTCCCTCCCTCTGTGCGTGTACGGACTTGAATTAATTAATTCCGAATTACCCGATAGGTGGCGCTCATGTCGCGCGGCGCCGGCCACTGCCAGGAATAAAAGGCCAGCCGCGACTCCTTGCTGCATCATTTTCGCTCACGGAGTCGTCTGGTGCAGTCTTTACTTACCCACCGATTTTCGCTGAGCTCTCAACCCAACTGTCTTTATTAAGACAAACTATTTCTCTTCTTCGTGGAATGTCTAATAAACGAGTGATGGAGGTCTCCGACGCTCCTGCGGCGAAACGCCAGCTATTCTATGATCTAGTGAGGGATTTAGGGTTAGGTTTTCCTATGGCGTTTCCACCAGAATCAGTGGACGACGGAGATGGTCCCTATCCGGCCGCCAATAACCCCACAATCTCTTCCGTTAGTACCACCATTGATTTGGATCAACTGTGTAACGATGCTTATGACAACATGATTAATAATCAAACAGAAGCTATTGATCTTGATCAACTGTGTAATCAAGCATATGATAATTTTGTTGGCAATCAGTCCTCAAAAACTCTCGTGCCGGTAAATTTTAAGTCCGGAGAGGAGTTGTCTAAATTTCCCCAAGATGTCAGGTATAAGGATTTCCGTTTGACCAAGGGTGATGAGAAAGTTATTCGTATAGGAATAGACATCACTAATTTTACTCCTTACATTATGCTCCTCGGAGAACCGAACAACAGGGGTAATCGTAAGTGGATAAGAATGTCTCAGGAAGAGTTTCACGTTTTTATTTCTAATGAGATTAACTCTTATTTTCAAGTTGCTTTAGAGACTACGAGTAAAATTGACCGTGTAACTATAGGTGGACTTGAGCTTTCTATTTATTTTAATAAGAAAGTAAATATTCCCTCAGTGTGCATCTGTCGCAAAGATTCCTTAGCTCAAGTTTATTTGGGCAAACTATCGTGGCAAATGATACAAAGATCTAAGAGTAAAATGATGGAAAGGCTAACTAAACTAACCAGCATGTGTCACGATGCTAATATGTATTGGACTCAAATAATTCAAGAATGTAAGTCCTACTGTGAACAGAAAGATTTTCAGTCTTGCCCTCCAGTGGAAGCTGAAAGAATATTAGTTGAAGCTCTAAATGTAGCTTCAACTCCTTTCCCAAATAAAATTAAAAGTGATCTGATCATTTATCATTTCTCTTTCATTAAAGAAAAAGTGTGTAAACTCATGAAAAACATTTGAGCAACAGTCACGTGAAATATCAAGAGTAACTAGAGTCAAAAGTTCTTTAGAGAACGTCTCGTAAAGATTCACGTTCCATAGTAAAAAATAATTTTAAAAAAGGCATTCATTCAACATTCATCCCTTATCAAATTTGAATTCTAATATGAATAATAAGTTTTTCAGAAAGGAATGTGAATAACAAGATAAAATACAGAAGTAAAAAATAAATTTATTTTACAAAAAGGTAATTCCTAAAAATTAACAAATATTATATTTAGCTAATGCATGTACGTTTTCTTCATGACTTCGCGTCGCCTTCTAATTGCCTCTTCGACTGCTGCGGGAGACTGAAAAAATAAAGAGAAACGGACAACCTTATAAAATATGAACCTTCCATGAGCTTGAAAATTAAACAGATTTTGAGATGCCTACCAACTCAAAAAGAGGCGCGCGCGCCGGCGGCGGCGTGATGCGCCGTGGCACAGTTCGCCGCCTGACGGTGGGGCACCTCGGCGGCGAACTGCTTGTAGTGGGCGGCGCCGGGGTGGGGGGCGTCGCGACGGCCCCGGAGCAGGGGGGCGCCGTCACCGGCAACCCCGCGGGGCCCACGCCCCGGCTGACGGCGTCGGCCACGCCAGCGAGGAGCTCCAGTCCCCCCTCGTGGCGCCCACCGAGGCGCGTGAAGACTGAAGCCTAGAATCAAAGAGTCAACAAAGCTTATTAAAATTCCGTGATAGAATAACATTAGAGAGGTAGAGTGCGATACGTACCCTGCCGACGCGGCCGGCGTCGTCAGCCGGGGGGGCCTTCCGCGGCGTACTGGTGGCCGACGGCTGCCCACCCCGCTCCGGCGACAGCGACGGCATGTCTGGCCGTCGCGACGCCCACCACTCCGGCGCCGTCCACTCCCCTTCTTCCTCAGGGCCTGTTAACCCCACCCATGTGGTCTTGTCTCCCTGCAATTAGAAAAGGAAGCGTGAGTGGCGATCTTTTTTACGTTCGCGATCTTTTTTACGCGCGCGTGTACGCGGCGGGCGAGACTGGCCCGGCCCGGCTCGGCTTGGGCGGCCCGCCCCGGCTCGGCTCGGACCGCCTGGCCCGGCTGAACTCGGACGCCTGCTCAGCATGCATGGTTCGTCCAGGAGCCGTGACGATAGGCAAACCCGCCCAACACGTATGGATTCGGATAAGCGTACTCCTCAGCTGTGATCGACTGATCAGCTGGGCTGTGCGAGCTGAGTCACAGGCATCCTGCCTTGAGGGCGAGGAGAGAAGGGAATACAACACTGGGGCGGCCGAACAGCTGAGTGGAGGGGACGCGGCGCGCGCGCAGGGGCAGCCAAGCGGAGCGGAGCCCAGCTGTTTACTGGGAAGCGAGGGGCCTCTGTCATGAGAGCGAGAGAGACAGACGCCGCCACCGCCGGCCGCGGCGTGCCGTCGGCGTCCCGCCACAGCCCACACACGCACACACACACACACGCACACACGGGGGCGGGGGACGTTTTCACACGTACAAGAAGACTTGCAGGACACTGCACGTGGCGTCCCGCCGCACTTACACACGCACACACGTGGCGTCCCGCTACACTTACACACGCACACAGCTTACACACACGGGCGTTTTCACACGTACAAGAAGACTTGCAGGACACTGCACGTGGCGTCCCGCCGCACTTACACACGCACACACGTGGCGTCCCGCTACACTTACACACGCACACAGCTTACACACACGGGCGTTTTCACACGTACAAGAAGACTTGCAGGACACTGCACGTGGCGTCCCGCCGCACTTACACACGCACACACGTGGCGTCCCGCTACACTTACACACGCACACAGCTCACACACACGGGACGTTTTCACACGTACAAGAAGACTTGCAGGACACTGCACGTGGCGTCCCGCCGCACTTAAACACGCACACACGTGGCGTCCCGCTACACTTACACACGCACACAGCTCACACACACGGGACGTTTTCACACGTACAAGAAGACTTGCAGGACACTGCACGTGGCGTCCCGCCGCACTTACACACGCACACAGCTTACACACACGCTGACAGGGTACTTAAGCACAGAACAACGTAACTAAACCACGTCGCCGGCCACGGCATGCCGGCACACGCGAAGATGTGAACACAAAAGACTGACACCACAAGATTTTCACTCAAATTTACTCACCAGGGCCTTCTCGAGTGCCTCCGCGGCCTCTTCTAGGCTTGAGTCGAATGTTACGTCGGCGAAGAGCTCAATGGTGTCGCCCTCCATCCTGACAGGTTGATGCACCACTGAGGAACCGGCGTCCTGAGGATCCGCGCGCCGGCCGGGTCCCCCCTCCCCTTCCCCTATCAGCGCCTTTCCGAAAAGGCGCTACGTTTCGTCTTGATTCCAGACGACCCCGGCAAGGGGGAGTCCCGGCGCGGCACGGCGCGAAAAATTAAAAAGTTGGGGCGGCGGCGCGCTCGGTTCGGCTCGCGTCATCGTCGGGACAGCGCAGCAGCGGCGTCGGTGTAGAGCGGAGCCCTCCCCTCGGCGCTGCGTAGTGCGGAACGGAGGAGGGGGGGGGGGGAGGTCCGCGCTCCCCTCCTCTTCCCAGCGCGGCGCGGCGGGAAAATTCAAACCGGTGCGCGGCGCGGACGGCTGGCGTGTTTTCGGCTTTTCGCCTATAGGTTGCTGTGAGGGAAGCTGGCGTGTTTCGGCTTTTTCGCCGATAGGTGGCGAGTGTGTCGTGGCATCCTGCGTATAAATTAAGGGCCGTCGACGTCAGTTCATCATACCACCATGGTTTCCTTCGCCGCTTGTGACATCCAGATGCTGAGAGGCACAGATGGAGAATACGTGATCAAGGAGTTCTCTCTGTACAGCCCTCTGTGGGACTTCACAATGTGTTCAGAGGTGTTCGCACCACCGTATGACGTCACGTTGGTACCGCAGCCTTACAGGCAGCAAAACCAGTATGTGACGAATTTCGTCCATGGACTGCAGTGGCAATACGGCGATAAGCCGTACAACACGTGCACTGACATTATCAGACACTGGACGTCTCTGTACTCACGTGTGTACGTGAAAGGACTGGAGAAGAAGCGTTTGCTTGACAGTATTGTGTCACCTGAGGTGGATATAATTAACGTAGAAATCTTAGGATGTCCTAAGCTGAGCAAGCTCCCTAGACTATTTGTGCCGTGGCACTGCACACAACACGCCACGAAACCCATCCATACTTGTGCTGTGGAAAATGCTAGACGCATTGGTTTGTGGTATGTGATGAATACATGTCACCAGTAACATTTTCTTATGTACGCAAAAAATTAAAAACAAAAAAAGTTTTCACAAAAAAATTTAAAACAGAAAAAAATTCACAAAAAAATTTTAAAACCATTTTTAAAAAAATTTAAAACAATTTTTTAAAACAAAAAAAAATTGAAACAATTTTTTTAAAACAAAAAATTTTAAACAGAAAAAGTTTTCACCAAAAAATTTAAAACAGAAAAAAAAATGATTGCGGTTTTGTATAGGCCTACTGGGGATAGAATTTTCCGCACAAAAAAACTCTAACGACTGCATCTAGCTTGCCTCTAGGGCGCAGTGGGAAACAGCTAGGGATATTTCTTACCTGAGAGTTGGTAGCTCAGCACAGCGCTCCCCTCCCTACCGCGGGAAGGGAAGTGACAAAGGCTCCCCGCGTGCAGCACTGCGTGAGATGTATTGCCTAACCGTCAGGCGCTTGAGAGACCATTCGGAAAAAATAAGATTGGGCAATAATCTTATTTTTTGGTGAATGTCGTCCTTGACAAGCCCCTCGTTTAGGTTAGGTTTAGATGGCCGAGGGTTAGGTTTAGGTGACCTGGGGGGGCCAAGATGGCCGAGGGTTAGGTTGGGTTAGGTTTAGGTGACCTGGGGGGGGCCAAGATGGCTGCCCGTTACAATGGGGGGCAAGATGGCGGCGGGTGACCTGGGGGGGGCCAAGATGGCTGCCCGTTACAATGGGGGGGCAAGATGGCGGCGGGTGACCTGGGGGGGCCAAGATGGCTGCCCGTTACAATGGGCCACCTATACTACTAGCAGCAAGTGTTGCTAACCAATGAAAATGGCTGACCCATTGTGCGATGGAAATGGTTAGTCATTTTGAAATGATAAAAACCATTTTGGAATGGCTAAAATCAGCCAAAAAGTCTTTTCATAATGATTTTGTCATTTCAGAATTGTGAATAATCGATGATCTTGCCATTTAAAAACAATATATTATGTTATTCTCAAATAGCCTTAACCATTTCCAGAGCAGCCATTTTGAAATAACTTTTTTAGATTGGAACGGCCAAATTTCTCCCGCAGGGAAGGCCAGGGCCAGTGGCGGCGCTGGGGCCGCCAACCCGTGAATGCATGTGACATTCATATCTCAGAGAGGTATGCATGTCATGATGCACTCACTTTCCTGAAGAGGATGCATCAACACATTCGTACATGTCAACACTCCTTCTACACTGTCACAAATTCTTTTGGAAAACTCCAACAAAACGATAGGAAAATTTGCAGCACATACGGTTTCCAACAAAATTTTGAAAATTTCGAAAACGGAAATTCTAATATGTATTCTGAAATTACCATACTCGAAAACAACTTTCTGCATATAGAACCACGGTGCTGATTTAGTGGAAAACACCGAGAGTGCCTTGGATATTCCCCATAAAACGATAGGAAAATTTGCAGCACAAACTGTTTGGAAATTTCAGACAATTTTTATTTTGCAGTGTATGAGTGATGTGTTTGTAGGTGTATTAAAAATAATACATGTTTAATTGAAGCACTACATTACTTATTCAAATACAGGATTGTCTCGGTGAATTTAGTGTGAGACCGTCAATCTCTGATTTCAGTTCGACCTCAATGTCGCCAACTGGGGCTCGCGTGGCGGCTGGAATGTCAACGCTTGGGTGGCTAAGGTGCCCAGGGCATGCACCTCTTTCATGAAAAGCGTCCCTACGCTATGGCGAGCTATCCAGGTCGCTATCCACGACAGCCCGGACGCAATGTGCCCCTATCCACCGGTAGGTCTTGTCAGACTGTCTTAGTAGCCTCGTTAAAAGTTTCAATTGTTCCTATTATCGCCCTAACAAGGCTGGCCCGTCCCACTGTCGAACCTCGGTGCCGGTTCCACTCCGCTCCACTGACACCTCGGTTCGACAGGGGGACTACGACTGCCGGCGGCGCTTGCGGGGGCCTCCGGGCCCCGCCCCAAGTCACTTGAGATATGTCTGGTGGTACATATTTTGGAAACGATTAAAATCGCTGACCTCAGCACGTCTCGACTCGCCACGGAGCTCGCCTTGCGGGCGCAGCACACGCAGCGGCCAACCCTAACCCAAGGTTACGCCAGGCCGCGTCGTCGCCTAACAGGCTCATCGCAAATCACTGTTCCGCCACTCCACGCCTGGCGCACGCCTGCTTTGGCCTGCCGGCGGCTATCACCTGAGGAGTAGGAGTAGGACCCTGCGGGGCCGTCAGTTCAGACCCTGCGAGCGTCACTCTCCGCACGGTCGCAACCACGCCCATGTTCTGGCCCTTTCGTTACAAATGCCGCTCAACCAGTCATAACCTACCCTTACCTGCCCGAGCCTAACCTACCAAGGCCTATATACTAACCTAACCCAGCATAAACCAATCTAATCACTGATCCGCCCCTCCCTGACGGCGCATGGCGCACTGACCTCACCCAACCGGCGGATTTTAAATTTTAAACAACTTGTTAAAATTATCTTAGAAACCGCTTGGGTTGCGGGGCCCCTGGGGGGAGGTTGACTCTGGTGTGATGCAAGAAAGATGTGGTCCAAATTAAAGCTTTCTTCATCTTACCGATCTCAAGAAATCGCGCGGACAGACAAAAGATTTTTGACCTAGTCGGATAAGGACTGGCTCGCGCACCACCTTAACTCCACTGAGATCGGCGGTAGAGGGGCGCAAAGTGACAGAAAAACAAGACTAATTTTTCAGTTTTTTTTCGAGTATATTACACTTTGACGGAGTCGATTTGAGTCGCGCCGGGTATTTTTGACACCCTCTGCGATCAATTTCGAAACTCTACGACCCCAAACTCAATGACTACCCCCACCCCTTTCAAAATTAGGGGATGGTCGTTGGGGGTCGAAATTCAGGATTGAGCAGCTTTAATGGTCCATGAGTTGCAGACTGTAAAATTGAAAATTTTCGCCCGCCACACGGGTTTAATCGGCGCCCTTTGCGGCGATTTTCGACATTGTCGCAGTTAGGAGGGTGGTTCCACCCCTTTGAGTAAATCAATAAAATTGGCGTTGAAGTACCTTGAAGATGAACCTTTTGACACATTCTCACACGGAGTTTCACCTCTCCAGGTCGACTAGCAACTGAATGGCGGGCTCCGGAAAACGTGGACCGCTAATTTTGGTCGCCAGTGTACATTGACATCGTGTGTGTACTATGCTTCTCAAATGTTTTGTCGCGAGGGACTACTCCGTGCGGCAGAGAATTGCCCGTCTGTCTCCGGTAAGGTGCGGATCGGCAACACCGTGTCCGGGTGGTGAGGCGGGGGCGGGCGGGGGAGGCGCGAGCTCAGACCGCTGGTGGACCCCGGCGGACGAATTTGTCCTCTCAGCTCCACCGGCGACCAGAGTCACCTGTCAAAACCACAGGTGTGTGCGGCGATATCGGTAGACTGTTTGGACTTATTTTAATCGTCAGGAGCCCAGGAATAACCCTAGCGACATTGAGAAGTCGTTAGATTTAAACCGTTCGAAATTTTGTCTTACCCGACTCTCCTATTCATCAGTGATTGACAGGCCCATAAACCTGGAGCGCTGCGTGCATCGGGACGAGCACGGGGGACGGGGAGGGGAGAGGGGGTAGGCAGCCAACAGTTCGACTCCAAAAAATCGTTATCGCACTATTTTAAAGAAAATCTTGAACTGGGCGCTCGCACTTCGCCTCTGGAGGGGCCGAGGGCGCCGAAAGCGGGGTTGAACGCCCCCTCTGCGCACGGCTGCACTTGTGCCCCCTTTCCATCCCCCTTTCACCAGGCATCTCCCTCTGTCCCTCTCGCTCAGCGGTGCGCCTCCCCCCTCCCCCCACCCCTTCGCGGTCCCTTCCGCCCCCTTCGGAGGCAGGGGCCAGGGTGCTGCTAGGCCGCCGCCGTGTCTCCGCAGGTCAGCTGGAGCCGGGCCGTCCTCGTCTGGCTCGCGCCGTGCCATTCAGGCATTCGCGCTGCACTTATTAGTCGCGCCCCCCGCCCGCCCCCGCCTCACCACCCGGACACGGTGTTGCCGATCCGCACCTTACCGGAGACAGACGGGCAATTCTCTGCCGCACGGAGTAGTCCCTCGCGACAAAACATTTGAGAAGCATAGTAGTATCTGTATCTAGATACACTAAAAGAGTATCTGGCCCAACACTGCTGACTGGCCCCACGGGGTCCTACTCGCCAGTTACCGGCCGCCGGCAGGGCAAGGTACGCGTTTGCCAGACGCTCCTTAGAAGCAACTCCATTGCGGCCCCTGATATCCTTTTCTTGTCCTTTCAGTACGGTACTTCCCCAAGAGATGCTGTGAGTTGGACACACACGCTAAATTCTTCTGCACAATTGTGTGGAGAATTGCGTACGAATTTACGCATACGCAGGTTGCGTACACATTCGTACGCAAATTATGTACAATTTTGAAGATTTGTTCATAACTGCGTACAATATTGTACATAACAACGTACGAAATTGTACTTAAGCTGAGTATTCACAAATTCGTACGCACTTCTGCACAAAATTGTACAGAAGCATTTAGCGTGAGCCGCCCTCTGGCGGGGAGGAGGACAAAACTCAAATCTGCGACAGTTATAACGCTATAGTGCGACACCTCAGCGACCCTGATGTCACTACGTGTCGCAAGGTGTCGCTGGTACCATTGGCCGGAGGGCGGTCCGAGCATGTCGCGGAATGCCGCTCAGGCGTCGCGCGCTCACTGACGATTAGGTTATGTCTGCCCTGTCGGTCGCTACCTGTCGCAGATTTGAATTTCCCACCCCTTCCCGCCAGCAAGCAGCTCTGTCCAACTCGAAGCATCACCCGGAAGTCTGCCGTGCTGAAGCGTCAAAAGAGATGACGACCGGGATCCCGACGGTGTCGCTTCTTCCGGCGACTGTACGTGTCGCTAGTTGTCGCTACCTGCCGCCGAGCGTGAATCCACCTTATATTGTAGTAAACTAGGCTACCTAATATTTTCTGCGTGCGCTACCTTCGGATATTTCCTCCGCAGGCCACTTACATCATCAGAAATATGACGACTGACTTCAACATCAAGGTGATACCCGCCTACTTCTACGGCAAGTACCGGCTCACCGGCCGCTTGGCGCGGGCAGACAACGACAGCGTGGTGGGCTGCATCCGTGCGTACGGCGAGCTCGTGCCCAAGGTCGGGCGGAGACGGCAGCAGCACACCACAGCGCCGCCGAGAGTGGAGACAAATGTATAGAGCGGTTGGGATGTTAGCCACAATCTAATTTCGGCATGGAGTGACGTCCGTCTCCGGTAACGTTACCGTTAATAATGGGAAAGTTACCGTTGCGTACGATGTCCCATCTCTGTTTACTGGTAGCTTTCTGACTTGCAAAACTGCAAATTACCCGGGGTGTTCCAAGTGATGAAAATATACTTTTTCTCGTTACAAACTATGTTGGGAATGAAATTTACCTTAATTCATCCTTAAAGAGTAGATCAATCTAGTCGTGAAAAGTTTGAACAGGGTTTAGCAGTGCTACGTCAAACTGGACTGTCCGGGTTAACGCGAAGCATTCGTGGAAAAGCTCTTTCTATGTGCGCATGTACCGTACTTGGGTTGGAAACTTTCCGCGAACAATCGATTAATGAATTTTTCGACTATGTACCCACAACATCCGTAATCGATCCGACTCGATTGATCGAAATAGAACAATCGATTACAATCGATTGGAAACTGGTATTTTTAATTTTAAAAACTGAAATAGGTTGAAGGTGTGAAAATGTTTTCAATATTAGAAGACTGAGTCATGACATCGAAAAGTAAAATAGACTTCATTTGACTAGTAGCATGATACTAGTGTCGATCAGTACGGAAATCCTGATCTCATTTACAATACTGATGCAAGCTATACCACCCATAGAATCGACATATGGGCGATTCCACGCATAATGAGACACTTTGGGATTTTCCGTGAGAACGGTGCGAAACAATTTTTCCAATGAATTTATGCAAGGTCTCTCAATCTACGATAACAACTCATAAAAATTCGAAAAATTCACACCATTTGAATGCTGAAGCGTCAAATGTTGTTTACATGGAGAGTTCCGTCATGTCCAAGATTCTATTCTTTGATATTGTCGACGCAATTTAACCACGTACAAGTATTAAGTCGACGACCAGATTTTTCTCATCGACTTTGATCTTGTGGCTTGCGCTTACTGAGAAATGGCAGTGTCATTCGTCCATCCTGCGCTTTCACCATATTTTGTTTTAAATGTCCACAGTTTTCTGAAATTATGCTCTGTTAAACCGGAAAGTCTTTTGATTTCCGACTTATATTTTCGGTTCTTTCGGTGTTCGAAATTTCAACGGCGAATGCTTACGGTCATTACTGGAAATTTGTAACTTGGGTTGAACCTTACGGTTCATTACGATCTGACCGTATTAGAATGCTACAGTTAGTGCCGTAGCGGAACAGAAACGGTGTTGACCGCAGATCTTCCGCTGAAACGTAAAAGCATTTCATGACAAACCGACAGTGACCAACAGATTTCAAGTGCGTCCGCATAACAAATGACAGTGGCGTTTGTTTTGCCATCAATAGTTTTTACAGTGAAGTTCTGCAGTCCACACCGTGGGGTTCGAGTGACGCTGACGGCGTGTTCAACGTCAGTAGCTCGAACACATCCAGAACCATTAATCTACGCCGTCAGCGTCACCGTCACAGTCTAAATCCACCCACTGTCAGGCTACGGTACTAACAGTAACCTTAAATCACATTTCTCTGCGTCACGTCAATGCTGTAGTGCCGTCATACAGGATGGACCGTAAAGGCACCGTATTTTGTTACGGTATTTTTAATAGTGTTCTTTCCTGTCTAGTTTTGACGTTGGATTCGGGTTGCAATATTACTTTTATGGTGTTGTGGTGATCTCTCTGTCGCAGCTACCTTCACTTTTCAGCAAAAGACAGTCGGGACAGGGGGGGGGGGGGGGAGTAGGAGTGATACATTTTTTCACTAATTGTTAAAATGTCAACCATTCACACCAAATGCTTATGTACTATTTTGTACATAATTATGAACAGATATAAACCATCATAAGCTATGTACAAAATCGTCTATAATTATGAACAAAATTGTACATAGTTGGGTACAAATAGTACGTAATTATGTATAAATAGAACATAATTGTGTACAAGTTTGTACATAAGCTATGAAGGTTTACATCTGTACATAATTATGTACAAAAATAGTACGTAAGCATTTACTGTGTTCTCATTCGATTCTACGACACTGTCCAAGACCTGCAACCCCTCGGAGAACTCTATCTGACCATGGGAAAAGGCCCCGCCATAACCCTTCAAGACTAAATTTCGAGGTAAGCGCTGTAAATCCGAAATCTAACGGCAATCTGACCGAGTTATTTTAGGGGCCATCCCTCCGATATCCCGAAAACGTTTCCCTTGAAATTTTAGTCCTTTGCTGCTCTACTTTGCCATTCAGCTGTTACATTGAAGTCCTGATTGTAAAACCACTGATGCGCAACAGCTTTTCAACCCGTCCTGACATGTCTGTGGCTTTACAAGCAAGCCTTCAATGTACAAGCTGAATTGCAAAGTAGTGTAGGAAAGGACTAAAATTTCAAGGGAAACTTTAACTCCGACCGTATCCCTTATGTCTAGAAATGTTCTGATCACTAAACCAATAGTCGGCAATAATCTAAGCTGCACAAACAACTATTTACACTGTAAAAAATTCAGTCGTTTGAAAACGAAGATTGTTTGATTAATTGGGAACTGAAGACCTTCGTTTTTGATCGAATATTTTTACGAAGATTTCTTCGTTTTTTAACGAAAAACATGTGGAATTTGCAGGTCCTTTCCATAGTACAAAGGGCAAATAGCCTCAATTTTAGAGGATAAAGCTGCGATATGTTTTCTTCATTTCATCCCAAATATGAGGAAGTCAATTAAGCCTATCACACATGCCTGATGACTAGTTATCGTGCGTAAGAAACTTTCGTTATTTTACGAAGTTTCCTTAATTAATTTAGTTTCTTCAAAGAGTCGTTTAAAAACGATAATCCCTTACAGTGTACGCAGTGCGAGCGGCCGAAACAGCGCCGCGAGCGGCGAAGCCACGAAGTTAGGATTGTCCCGTTCTGTCGACCAACATGACGAACACGCTCACCGCTCTTTTTCGAAATCTCAACCGTTCTTGTTTAAAGGAAAAACAAAACAAAAAACAGTTGGCTTCCGGCTTGGTTTGTTTATCGGTTATAAGTCAAGCAACACAATTGCACCATAGTATGTTACCGAGTTAGAAGCCGTTTAAAACATTCTCACGTCACAAAAACAGCGCCCTCACGCAAAGGCGCTTCGCTCTTGCGTAAATTAGATTCTTAACTCGGTTGCAAACAACCATTTGTGTTCCGCTGTGGCCTGATTGGCGATAGGCAGGCACAGAACACAACGGCTACAAGCTACAACGGCTACGGCTACAACCGAGACGTCTCGTCTCGAAACTGTGTTTCGTTAATGTCGGAAAGGGTACCCTTTCAGATGTTAACGAAACACAGTTTTTATAAAATTTTAATCCGATCTAAACCGAACAGTTCAGGATCTCTTTCGAACCAACCTAATCCACTTCACTGTTCGAAGCGAACAAGGCTCAAACAAAGAATTTCTTTTAAATGTGGTTCTGATTTGAAATGGTTGTAATCCATATGCATCACTAACTAGTCAAAATTAATCTTTACAATTGTAATAGGATAGGGAATAGTCTTGGACATAATCCATTAAACATCCGCGCGCATTGCATCATCTTCACTTTGGTCGGTCACGATCACGTTTTTCTTCAAACTGTCGAACAGTCCGTACACGAGCACTGCCCGTTCGCCCCAGATCAAGCAAAATATGTGTTCGGTTTGTTCGTTTTCGCTCGGATCCGAACATGTCGCACATCTCTAGAGGGGTAATGTCTGTGTTGTGCGACATTAACATGTGTGGAGCAGGGTGGTGCTGACGTTAAACCAGTGACTACATTGGGCTGTCACGTAAGCCGAGAAATCTTCATCGTGTGGGCATGATGTTTGTGGAAAGCCCGTAAAGCGTGTTAGGGGAAGCCAACGACTGTTAGTGTATTGCGCTACTGTGAACAATGGTGCTTTCGACTACATAAAATTTTTGGTTTTGGACACTCTAAATGTCTAAGGACAATTTTGTCCTTGAGCTGGGGCCAGATTTGAGCACATCTAAATCTGGGGACAATATTTCATCTTCTTTGGAACAATTTTGTACTTTACAGATACAAAATTGTCTCTACCTTTAGATGTGCTCAAATCTGGCCCCAGCTCAAGGACAAAATTGTCCTTTCACATTTAGCGTGGAAAGCGGTAGAGAATAGAACCCGAATCTGCAGTGTAAGAGCAATGAGAGCAAGTTAAGTACAATTTACACCAAAGTCCACAACTGCAAGTTAATTCTCCATTCGGCACTACTATCGGCAATGGCCTTTCCTCCAGGGACGAACCAGTACAGCACCGTACACCCAAGCATCCAGGTAGCCTTGTCGGTCTCACGGGGAGAGAGGTGGCCTCAGGAGAGGTCCGCTGTGCAAAATGGTGTCATAGACGGTCGCGTGACATGCCGAGTACTCGCCTCTCCGAATTTGAGAAATTTTGAACATTTTTGGACATAAGACGGCAAGGGAGGCTGTGGGAAACTGCTTTACTGGTTGCAATCACGACACTAGAAATCGTAGTCAGACCACTCGCTCTTGGGAGAATGATCTTTGTGCATCAAATTTTCTCGCTCCTGGGAGAGCGAGGTTTCAGGACCTCACTCAACTAGGGAAACGCATCCGATGCATAACTCATTGGCAGTGATCTTGTTTTATCTGATGGGGCGAGGTTTTAAAGGCTCACTCTATTTGAGTCATGGTGATCATTGAAATAAGGCGATTTTCGTAACACGTTCAATAAGAGCGATGCAAAACTATATTGCCACTATTGAGCGACTATACTGTATGCTGTACGTTCCCCAGTGGAGTTGTAATATAACCTTAGTTAAATTACTTTGGGCAACTGTTTGCCAAACTAGCCCAAACCGCAATCTAACCACAAAACGTTCCAGTTTAGAATGCCTTAATTGCAGTTCAAATGCAAAAAAAAACGCACTAGAACACTTATTTGACTGAAGTTAGACTAGACCATACCGATTAAATTGCAGTTAAACCTCATTTTGAATGTACTTTAGTTGTATGATTTAATTACTGTAATAAACATCACTCAACATCAACCAAATACAAGTACTGACACGGCGTGAACCACGTGAACCACTTTGATACGCGCAGGGCGTAGACCACCCACAAATTGGGGAAGAATCAAACACTTTATGGATGGCATTATCGAGGTATTATGAGCTTTGCAAAATAAGCCCTGCCTTCCCGCATGCCACCTGCTAGCCACCTGTTATGTCCGTGTCAATGTCGCCAAGAACACGAAAGGCTAGTGTTCGTTTTTACTCCGCAGAGGGCGGGTGAGGGGAAGAATCGGACACAAGTGCACCGCCACGTGATTTTCTTGAAAGCTAGGTGAAATTTTCGAGTCGATTTTGATTACCGTCTCCCCTCCCATGTTTTCCAAGCTACCGGAGGAGTTAATATTGGCGACACAAGAAAACGTATGTCTACTGTTCCGTTTTTACCCGCCAGACCTATATATGGAGTTGGTCCACATTTGGATTTGCAGTATGATGTAACTTTAAATTTTTAATGTGTCAATTGGTCATTAGTACGTAACATAGCTCATTTTCATACATTGTGCACCGCGTATTTCAGTCTTGATCGTAATTCAGAGGTGGCCGCGACCGATCCTAAAAAACTAACGTTTCTCGAATAAATAAATCATCAGTCCACCGCCGAAGCTGTTCTTCATTCATCTAACCTGAAACATCGAACGTGTGGATATGGAGACACGTAGTCATTCATTTAGCGTCGCGTCACGCCAGGTGTCGAAAAGGAGCGAGTTCAGGTGCCGCCGCCCCAATGCCGGCCGTCAGTCGTTTTAACCTCGCCCTACGATTCGCAGCGATCCTTGGATTGGCGCATTCCTTTTGGAACGGTGTATGGCTCCGAGTTAACCGCATCAGTGAGAGTGCCACGGCTCATTATTAGATTGCTGTCGTTCCTGTTACCGAGTTGCTGTAGTTATTGCTCATAGAACGGTTCGCCTGCATGGCGTGGCACGAAGTACGAACTTAATGCGCAATCACACTGTGATCCTGAGTGCAACGTATATCACACCGCAGCTGTGGTAAAATCCCATTCCGGATGCAGCTGTAGCAATTTTCGTCACTTATGTCAGTTACCGCAGTAGTCATCGCAGCTCCAGGTGCAGTATTTTCGCAAACGTATTAGATTCATCGTGAAAATGGCACGCAAATGTAGTGTTACTTGGTCGGCACTCGAAATATAAGGTTTAAATGATGCCACACTTGATATTTCAGTTCGGTTTTAATTAATTAAATAATTTTTTTAAATAAAAATCAAATTAATAATTAGCGCATAAATTTATATCGTACAGAACACATGACTGGACATTGTTATATGAAAGATAGTCGAAAAGCTGTAGATATTGAAGTTATTATTATGAAGTGCAATAAAATATTTCCTAACAATATGCCCTCAAAACTTGGCAAAATTTAAAAAAAATGTAAATGGGTTTCTCATGGTTCTTCTGACACGCAGACAATCACACATCGGTTCTGACACGACTGTGAGTGAATGATTGTCATAAATTATAAAGTACAAAAACAAACATAGTAAAATCAGCAATCTTCACAAGAGATCAAAATGAAAGCAGCGTTTCGGACTGTTCCTTCACTCGTATCTGGAATACATTCCTTTCAATGGGGCTGAGAGATATCTTCTCGATGATGTTCACCAGATCAAGGCACTCGCGCACATACGGCTAAAACCAACAACAAAGAGGGGTGCGGCATTAGAGGGGGCACACAGATTATTACTAACAAGTCTGTCCATGGACAGGCTCGTTATTTGTGCCCTATATGAATTTCTAGTGAATTGTTTTGACTGGAAAATTGGTTACTAGATTATCATAACCAATTTCCCCATGGCAGCAAAAAGAACGAGTTCTGCGCTCGCCCTGTGCACACTAAATGTCAATGTACAATTTTGTACATTGTAATTTACAGATCTGAGCATGCATAATGCACCATATTCTACGTTAAAATGTATAAATTTGCACATTTTAATGCACAAGATTTTTCGAACTGTACGTTGTAATGCACAATAAACGTGCGGTAGAGGAAATGCATGATCACTGTGCATTGTAATGTACAATATTGTACACACCAAATGCTTATGTACTATTTTGTACATTATTATGAACAGATATAAACCATCATAAGCTATGTACAAAATCGTCTATAATTATGAACAAAATTGTACACAGTTGGGTACAAATAGTACGTAATTATGTATAAATAGAACATAATTGTGTACAAGTTTGTACATAAGCTATGAAGGTTTACATCTGTACATAATTATGTACGAAAATAGTACATAAGCATTTACTGTGTACATTATAATGTATGCTCAGATCAGTACATTACAATGTACAAAAAAGTACATTAACTTTTAGTGTGTGTGTTTCTACTTTCATCTCGAAAACCACATAACGTAGATATGTTCTGATGATGCTGTTTTTATCGCCCTGTGATGTAGACAACGCAATTTTGTAGTAAAAAACGAAAACTTAAATTATTCCTTCTTTGAAACCCAAGATGGCCGCTAGAGCAGGCGGAGGCGGAGAAGTGGCACCGGTCGCGGTCAATAATAGACTCTCCCGTAGTACCGCTCGGAGTAATTTGGTCGACAATAGAAAAAACGCGCCACGCGACAGTGACTACGTCACAATGATATGTTAGGAAAATATCGAAAATATTTGTTGTCTTTACCGTTGTCAGAAGTGCTTGACATCAATGATGTCATCACATATTTTTATTTACTTTATTTCTATCTGTAACTGGGATTTAAGAGAGATCAAAGGACGAGTCCATGGCAGAACGCAATAGCTTTCTCCATGACAGTCTTTACTTTCCTATTATTCCGTACATTAAGTAAAACTGGCAGCCCAATTACTCCGAGCGCTACCACGGTAGACTAGCGATTTGTGACCGGCGGCAGCGCCTGTTCCCCAGACACGGTGTCTACAATTCCAAAAGAAAAGTATTTTTTCCGTTTTTTAAAAAAGAGTTCGCGGCGATTTAACCACATCACAGTCCGATCAAAACAGTATACTGACAACATTCCTACGTTATGTGGTTTTCGAGATGGAAATGTGGTGTAACAGACAGGGCGAGCGCAATACTCGTTCTTTTTTGATACAGCATATGTAGTAGTAGCAAAGAACGAGCAAAAACGTAAGCCTCTAAGCGCAGCACCAAAACAGCACTGCACACTAAATGCGTATGTACCATTTAGTACAAAATTAAGTCCAGATATAATTTAAAGCTCATGTACTAACCTGTACAGGTTTATATCAGTACACATATGTGTTGTACATAAGCATGCAGTGTGTGAAAACATTCGTCATTTTGCGTCCTATTTGGTGTGACAATAAAAGTAGTCACTAAAAAATATGCTTCAGCAGACACAGAATCGCGTCCTATGTTCGGCGGTCTGTCCAGAAGTGACGAAAAGCTCATCACCAAGGCCACAAGCCGCCCAAAATATGGAAGCTTACCTCGATGTGCTATACTCCTATACTCACACATGATCATTTACATCGGCGAGTTGTGTACAATTTTTAATAAAAAATTTGCACGTACATCTTTTGTGCAAAATTTATGAAGATTTACACGTTTTCCTAGATTATTACGCATTAATGCACTATGTAAGCACGTTTTCAGGCACCCGCGACAACGTACCAAAACAACGTACATCCTGGCTTCCGACATTGTATAGTCTGTGCAGCCCAAATCGAGATACTGGCGTGCTTTGCACCCCTCGGCCGTTGTAGGTGTGATCGTGAGAATTGGTATGCTCCCTCGCAACATAAAAAGGGCGGTCGAAAACCGAGGAGGACTCGCACGGCGACCTTCGCCGATAGTATCCGTACGTGAAAGTAGGGGTCACCATCTCGACATGTGGGCAATAAACCTTCCGGATGGACTGCGACGACCGCCACAAATAGTTAACACAAAGAATCCGACTCTTTGTCGCCAAAACCTTCTATGGCAGTGTTTTAACTGTGGCTGCACAGACTATACACTATGTGTATACATATTCATGGATGCAAGGAAACATCCATAGTTACACATGGTAGGCGTACGCCCGATCGCGTCGTGGCGTAACAGGCTTCGCTCATTGCGAATCACTGTTCCGCTACTCCACGCCTGGCGCACGCCTACCTGAGTTTGCCGGCGACTTTCACCTGACGAGTAGGACCCTGCGGGGCCAATCGACGTCGCTCTTTCCGCGCGGTTATAACTAAGCTCGTGTTGGCGGCCGAATAACGAAACATTACCCCTCCTTTTTCATTACCGCTTAACCCGTCCTAACCTAACCTTCCATTACTGAACCTAACTTTCACACTGAATGTTTATGTACATTTTTTGTACATTGTAGTGTACTGATCTGAGCATACATTGTAATGTAAAATAGTGTACATTTCAATGCACAAAATTATACGTTACAATGCACAATACAGTGTGCATTTTCTTTACTGTACGTTTATTGTGCAATGTACAGTTCGAAAAATCGTGTGCATTAAAATGTACAAATGTAATGTAGAATGTTGTGCGTTACAATTCATGCTCAGATCTGTACATAACAATGTACGAAATTGTACATCGACATTTAGTGTGTACCCAAGCCTCAAATAACTTAACGTGGCGCAACCCACCGAAGTCACTGATATCAGCCCTCCACGCCTGGCTCATATCTGCCCCGCCTAACAGGTGGATTTTGTATTTTAGACCACTTGCAAAAATTATCTAAGAAATCGCTTGAGCTGCGTGAGGGGAGGTTGACCCTAGTATAATGCAAGAAAGATGTGGTCCAACGAAATTAGATCTTTCCACGTCTTACTGTTCTCGAAAAATCACGCGGAGAGACCGACAAAACATTTTTGGCCTAGTCGGGTAAGGGCAACAAGAAATCGTACACAGTTATGGGGCCGCAAGTGCCGGGGCCCCGTGTACACCTGCTCACCTGCACGTCCTCTGCCTGTTCAGCCACCGTCCTGTCGCGCTTCCGCGCCGCGACAACCTCGGCCTTGATCTTCCAGCGCAGGATCTCGAACAGCGCCAGCAGCAGCCGCCAGCGGTGCGCGGTGGCGCCCGGCCGCAGCACCTCCACGGCACGCAGCGCCGCCCGGCAGTGGGCCTCGCGCCGCGACAGCGACTCTGCGGGCAGGCGGGGGCGGTGTCAGCACCCTGAGCGCCAGTGCACTAGCAGCGTACAGCAGGGCAGATCCAAAAGCGCCATCGTCGAAAATCTGGGATTGTACGTTGCGGCACGAAGCTTTGATCCTTAGTGCTACCAACTGTAGAATCCAAAGTCGTTTGGCTGTACGACAAACAGTTTTCAGGATTGTATTAGGGGATTTTCTCGAGAAGTTAAAAATTACGAAATTATCGACGTAGCAAAATATCAAACTAAGAAAGGAGGCTGAAATTAAATTGCGACCATCTGAATTTGCCCTATGAAAACCATGACGAACAGAGGCCAAATACGTTAAGAAACGGATGCACTTGCAGTACACAACACTGTACAAAATCGTGCCCCCCACGTGTCACGGTGCACTGGCGACAGCAGTGCCGGCCAAAAGGGCCAGGTACCGCCCTGAACGCTCACATGGAGAACTATATTATGGATTACGGAATTATCATGGAGAATTTTTGTGCATAAGTATGGACGTCTCTGTGCATACAAAAGTTACGAATAATTTGTGGACAATAGTGAACGATATTGTGCGTAATCATGCGTGAAATTGTGCATACGTTCTGTATGCACAGGAACGTCCATAACTTATGCAGAAAAACTGCTTAAGAATTTATTCTGTAGACAGGGTTTGGCGAGAGCCAGGTGCGTCACCACTCCGTAGCGCTGCCGTCAATACTCAGTCAGCGGCCCGCTTACCGAGGGAGTCCTCGTCGACGTGGCCCGGCAGCATGGCCATGGCGCACTTGGCCTTGAGGATGAGGTGGTGCGTGTCGTGCAGCCGGCCCCGCGGCCACAGGTGTGCATCAACGAACGCCTCCAACTTGTCCAGCGCTCCGCAGCGCGCTTCCAGGATGTCGTCGAGCTCGTCGTCCAGCTTGGTGGTGTACTCGAGCGGGAACTGGCCCTCCTTGCCGCAGCCGCCGCAGCGCCAGCGGCCCTTGTCGCCGGCCATGGCCACCGCCAGGAGCCCCTCCGAGCCGGGGGCCGGCGGCGGCAGGTCCTCCACCGTCACCAGGCTCCGCTGGCCCCTCCCTGCGGGCGCAGAGCGTTAGGCGCAGAGCGTTAGGCGCCGCCGTATAAACACACTGGGAATAACGAGGTTTGGGTAGAAGAACACGACTTTTTGGACAGGAAACGCTTGGGCGAGGACGTCGTTTGCGCTAAAATTTGGGTGAGACTACAGAATTTTCTCGCCAGCGTGGGAAAAGGTCGCGCTGGGCAACAAACTGTCCCATAAGGCTATAAAGACAAGTAAAATAGGAAACCGCAAAAGTTACAGATCTCTCCTTGAAATTTTAGCTCCTAAGGGTCCTACTTTGACGCAATAGACCTTTGGAAAGTCCTTGAAAGTCCTACGAGAACACTTATTTTGAGACACGGCAGTTTGGGCCTACTGTCGACCCTTGTATTTCGTCTCGGCGCCGGGAGGAGCTAAGGACGAAATTTAGGGGACGGGAGGCGGCCGGGCCGCACATGTACAATTTTGAAGATTTGTTCACAATTGCGTACAATATTGTACATAACCACGTACGAATTTGTACGCAAGCTGCGTATGCACAAATTCGGACGCACTTCTGCACAAAAAAGTACAGAAGCATGTAGCGTGCGGGCCGGGACTCGGCGCCGCCGGACCCTCCGGGCCGGCCCGCCGCGCGGATTAAGGGAGAGCTTAATCCGCCCGGCCAGGGCGGTTATTTTTAAGTCCAATTTCCGCTCAAAATTTTGACGGCCTGTTTATTTGAACGTGTAGAGCACTGAAAAACTAATGACAAAATTCAAATCATGACCTGAGTTATGGAACAGGCCAGGCCCAAGCCAGCTACGCCAGCGGCAGACAAAAATCACCTTACGCACTTCGTGACGTCCACTCTAAATGTCTAAGGACAATTCTGTCCTTGAGCTGGGTCCAGGTTTGAGCACATCTAAATCTGGGGACAATATGTCATCTACTTTGGAACAATTTTGTACTTTACGGATACAAAATTGTCTCTAGATTTAGATGTGCTCAAATCTGGCCCCAGCCCAAGGACAAAATTGTCCTATGGCATTTAGCGTGTCGGATCGGCTTCAAAGTTCACGGGCTAACATTTAAAGACGTCGACACCGTCGAAGAGAGCAAAAAATTAGCAATGCTTTGTTTGTCAAAGACGTTCGAATTCGATCAATTTTCTAACAAAAATAACATTTAACAGTAACTCAGGTCATAATTTGAATTTTGACATGCCGTTTTTTTTTAAATCGACTCGTTTTTTAGTGCTCTGCACGTTTTTCAAAATTTCGAGCGGATATTGGACTTAAACATACACGCTAAATTCTTCTGTACAATTTCGTCCAGAATTGCTCTGCACGTTGAACTAAACAGGCCGTCAAAATTTCGAGCGGATATTGGACTTAAACATACCCCCCTGGCCGGGCGGATTAAACTCCCCCTTGATACGCGCGGTGGGCCGGCCCGGAGGGTCCGGCGGCGCCGGGTCCCGGCCCGGCCGCGACAGCCCAGGTGGTGGGGATGAATGCGTCACGAAAATTAGGGGACGAACCGCGACGAAATTCAAGGGTCGACTGTATTTAGCTGTCCGGTCCGGTATGACCTTTTTCTATAATCGAAAAAATGTGAAAAACTGTCCGGTTGTAAGTGCAGGGCGATCACAGGGGAGTGAAGTCCGGGTCCCGTGCACACACACTGAACATCAATGAGCAATTTTATGCTAATGTGTGCTTTCATTGTTATGTACATATCCAAGCATACGTTATATTGGTGAACACCTTATTTTACAAATTTTCGAAACCAAGTAGGTTCCGCGGCACAACTAAAAGGCGTCGTATCGCGACATTTCGGACATGAGCCAACACACCAAAAGGATAATATTGCCTTTTTAATTTCGAAAATTTGTAAAATAAGGAGGCGTCTAACGGGCCGTGGCCCCGCCACTCACCAGCACACGCCTCGCAGCACCAGTCGGATAGGCGCAGGCCGAACTCGTCGGGGTGTGCGCAGAGGTGGCAGCGGCACAGCAGGCCGCGCCAGTAGACCAGCTCCATGCGCCGCTTGACGCGGCCGTCCAGCGGGTCCTCCACGGGCAGCCCGCTGCAGCCGCACCAGTCCACGCGCTGCCGGCAGTCCCGCGACAGCGCCTCGCCGCGCGCCACGGGCCGCGTCGTCACCAGCGACACGGCGCGCCGCCCCGCCGCCCCCTCACACTCCGCGTACAGCCGGCGCTCGGCAGGCAGCTGTGCTCCGCCAGGCTCAGGCCGGAGAACAGGGCGGCCGTCTGCGGGCAAAGACAACGTCAGGGGTCCAGCGAGTTTGTCGTTGAGCTAAAGCCGAATGTCAGCGCAACCTCCGGCCCCTGCCCCGCCCCAAAACTGCCCGGTGGAAAGTGCAGGGTGATCACAGGGAAGTCCGGGTCCCCCGAACACACACTGAACGTCAATGAACAATTTTATGCGAGTTTGTGCATTCATTGCTTTGTTCATATCCAAGCATACGTTATGTTGTACACTATTGTACGTTAAACTGTTAGAAGTTGTGCACAGCAATTGGTGCACTGGAATTGGTAACGCATCTACAGTGGAGGTGCTTTAATTTCTACATAATGGCTCGTGTACAAACATGTTTATCCATAAATACGTACAAAAAAAAAATTGCACACAACACGTAACTGTATACAAAATTAAAGGCTTAGATAACGTGTGCCCAGGGAATCTGTACTTAACAAGGGCTGTTGGAGCGGGTAAGGAAAACACCTTACTGACGCAAGCTGTTTCATTGACAGTCAAAACATCACACTCGTGCAGCTCAGAACATAACTCATACTTTTTTTTGGGCTGGTGAGCGCGTCCACGTAACTAAAAACCTTTCCGAAAAATACAAGATGCTGCAGTGACACATTCACTGAAACAAGCAACTAACAGTGCATGGGCCAAAGAGTCGAACCGAACTTACGCCATAATCGGGACAGTCGGACATGTCGATCTTGTTGAGCTGCACAGCGACCAGAGCGTGGTGCAGGGCGTCCACGTCCATGCCCTTGAGGCCCGTCTTCTTGAGGAACGCCTCGATGCGCTCGTAGTTCTCTTTCTCGTCGGCGGTCCTGGCCGACACCATGTGGGGCGCATAGGGGCCCTGCGACACATTGCAATGCAAGTTGAACTCATTTCGTTCTCTTGGCAGCTCTTAAAAACCAACATAATAGTGTACTTCCAAATCCAAAACCAATCGAGAGAAAAGGCAATTATTGTTTCCGAAAATTTTCAAAACGTTTGGATTTAACTGTTTTCAAGACGGTTCTAAGCAACCACTCTATGGATCCTGAAATTTATTTCATACCATATAGTGGGCGCTGTTTCTGCAAATTTTCGATTGAGGGGAGTAAATTCCTGAGAAATTCGTACTTCCAACATCGCCCTGCAGGGCGCCAATTCTAGTAACATCACCCTGTTGGGGTGACCATTGTAAAACTCGCCCTTAGAAGTTATAGAAATTTCAGTCAAAGTGCTCGCCCGTCTAAGAGGGTTAAGAACCTCACCCTAGGATTTACAGTACATCGCGACTCCCGACGGAGTTCGCCTTGCAGGCGCACCACATGCCGAGACCATACAGAAACGCAAAGAAACAAAGTTTAAAAATTGTCAGCACCGCGCATTTGCTTGCGTCACTAAAAAAAGTCCATCAGCATTCATAAGCTTTCTCTGTAAACGACAACACTGTCATCGCAAGTGTGATGAATTCAATACGTTTAGCTGTAATGAAGACCAAGTGTAATTATTCAAAAATACACTACTACAATGTACTACACCTGGAGCTGCAATGACCATTGCAAACGTATTGGGCTCATCACACTTGGCTGCAATGAACATCACAGATGGAGCTACATCGCAGCTCAGTGTGATGAGCTCATCACAGTTAACTGTGATTAGTGAAAAATACTACAGCTGCAGCTGACATGGGGTTTTGTTGCAGCCAGAGCGTGATGTACATCACACTTGGGATTGCAGTGAAGTCAGCGCACCTACACTGTACGGCCAAACGAACGGCCCGCATCAGACTACAAGCCCGACTCCTGTCCGTCTACACCGAAACGTGTCGGGACGGGCTGAAAAGTACGTGAACATTCGGCCCGCGGCTGCGGACACTCACCGAGCCGACGGCGACGCTCGCCAGCGGGGGCAGCACGCTCCGCAGCGCCAGCAGCCGCGGCCCCACAGCCGGCATCTGCGAGGCCAGGTGGAAGCGCAGCGCCTGCATGCCGACCACCCACGACGCACTCAGCTTCGGCACCTCGCCTGCGGAACAGAAGGGAAAGTAAGGCAACGGCCCCCTGCATGCACGAGCCCACGATGCGCCCACACCAACGTCAACGAACCGCTGGGAAGTTTGAATTTGGCGCGCTCAAGGGCGGCGCACTCAAGGCGGTGGCGGTCGTCCTGGCCGCAAGCGGCGCCGCAGACCGGCGCTCCGCAGCGGGGGCACTGCGAGGCCGCGGCCGTCTGCAGCCGCCGGCAGCAACCCGCGCAGTACACCTGAAAGTCAGCCAGGAAGTGCGTCACCGAGCGGGCACATGCCAGTAAACCGTTTTTCAAGTTAAAATGCTAAACTCTGAGCGTAGCAAGGAAAGGTTCAGTTTTGCACATACAAAAATATCTACTCCAATGCACAATGATCGGAAATTAATACCGCTGATTATTGGCTGAGCGATAGCGAAACCCTTACCCGACTAGGCCAAAAATGTTTTTGTTTTTTTTTTTGTCTGACTGTCTTTCTGTCCGCGTGATTTCTCCAGAACGGTTCGACGCAGAAAGCTCAACTTTGGACCACATCTTTCTTGCATCATACCAGAGTCAACCTCCCCTAAGAGGCACCGCAGCCCAGGCCGTTTCTAAGATAATTTTTACAAGTGGTCTAAAACTTAAATTCCGCCAGTTGGGCGGGGCAGACATGAGCCAGGCGTGGAGAGGCAGATCAATGACTCGAGTGGGTTACGCCAGGGTAGGTGAGGTTATTTGGGGCTTCGGTAATTTAGGTTTAAGAATGTAAGATTTGGTTAAGACGGGTTAAGCGGTATTGAAAAGAGGAAGGATAACGTAAGGTACGTTACTCGGCCGCCAGAACACGAGCGTAGCAATGACTGAGCGGAAAGAGCGACGGCCGCAGGGCGTCTTACTGATCGATTGGCCCCGCAGGGCGGAACAGTGATTCGCGATGACCGAAGCCTGTTACGCCACGACGCGGTCTGGCGTACGTCTACCTTGTTATCAGCTATCGTGCACTACAGAGTGCAATTTAAATAAATCTCTAGACAGCAACGTCAAGATATGTGCGGTAGCGTACAGAATTGTACACTGTAACGTATGCTCAGATCTACACATTCCAACATACAAGATGTCACGAAATTGTGCTCCGACATCCAGAGCGCACTCACCATCGACAGCGCGTGTGTCTCGGGGTCGATACCGCCCGGCACGAGCGGCGCCAGCACCAGGATGGGGTCCTCCCGCATGACCACGGTGCCGGCGGGGATGTCCTTGACGGCGACCAGGCGCAGGCGGTGGTGGTCGGCGCTGACCGCGAGCACGCCGCAGCCGCGGCGGTGGCGCCGCCAGTCGGCCCTCTGGTGCGGCTTGTCGCAGTAGTAGTCCACGCGGCACGCGCCGCACGGCAGCCCCTCCCTGCCGCACACCGCACACGGGCCGCGGGCCGCCGCTGCCGGACACCGCGGAGGCACTCATCACGCCAACGGCTACAATTGCTACGCTCTCTGCAGTGCACACTTCGCACTCCCTACACATGATCTGCACGTTGACCAATGTCTACAACATTCGTAACAAATCTAATTTTAAAGCGTGATGGTTCTGGACGAGCCTGAGTGGCTTTTATCATTCAAAAAAAGCCGCTAGAATATTGTTGGCGTCGTTGAAAACACATAAATAATTTAGAAAGCCCACGTTAGAATTAACGCCCGGCAAGAAATCCATCAATCTCATTAACATTACATATAACTAGAGAGTAAAGCACTCTTGGACATAAGAAATAATATATTCCGACGATGCCCCCAATTTTACGTCCAGCTTTATCTTGCCCGGGACAAAAGCGCCAAACTTCATCCAGAGGTTAAAGAACTAATAACTCACTGTGTACTAGAACCTTCTTGGGTCCAGGCATGACGAATTAAACGCAAACGTCGCAAAACAACACGCCGGGGATAACCTAAAACAAACCAAACAATTGATGTTAGAGGGAAGGCGGAGGGGAGGGCTAACAACTTTTGCGGTGCACTTGCACTCGGCCTGGGCAATGACATTTTTAGCTATTGTAACATAACGCATCTATGCAATAATCGAATTATCAGAATGCCTAACCTCTGCTCCAGAGACCCTCACCGGGTGGAAGGATCTCTGCATTAAGTACAGTTGGAACCACGAAGCCTAAACTAGTTAAGTAAACTGTAGTTTAACTGCAGTTGTGCTGCAATCAAACTGTATTGGCCAGAAAACACAAGGCTTGTCCGAGAATAGTGGCACTTTTTCTACATTATAAGTACAGTTGACTGCACAAACACGATAGTTTGCAGTTTTTCAGCCCAGTATGGACAAGAGATCCTTCCATCCGGCCGGCTGTACTCTCTGTACTCGGCCCATGCGAACGACAAACCCACGTAATCACGACAAACCCAAACCCGACTTCTAACCTTCACGTAAAATAAGTTATAGTTTATGCATCGAGCAAATATCACAGTCGCGGACTCCCAATCGGTGACCCGCTCCTTAAAGGAAGTGGCACACTGTAGTTACTTCTTTGCAGTAACAAGAAACATTCTTATACGTATCTGTCTGCGGGGGACCACAGACATCTGTGTGTGTCCTCGAACGTGCAAAGACCAATCAACCTAAATTCATTGCACACTTGGTCATCAAACACATCTAAGTCGACGCACGAGAACCTTTAACACAACCGGAAACAATTTTGTCTCCGACTACAAACGTGCTACAAACGCGACTCTGCTTGTATCAAGGTGTGCCAGAACTGTTAGCAGCTTCAGCTTCAAGTCGAGATTGTCGGCAGCAGGCTGGGCACTGCTGCGCTGAAGGCGCCGTTGGACACTAACCTGTACGCTGGAGCAGCCCGGCACCAGGGTCAGGACTCGCACAGCTCGGATCGGCAAGTCGGACGGCTTACTCGACTCGGAGACAGCGATGGCCGAGGGCACGATGATCTGACAGAGTATAATGAGCAGGAAAAAATCTCGGGTGTCTGCTGTGTCTCAGATAAGGTTCGGGTTGGCCTTACTTTATGGAGAGGTTAAAATCACTCCGCGCCGTGTCGTGGCCAGTTCTAGGGAGGGGGGGAGAGAGGACGGGACGGGGGGGGGGGGGAGTAGAAATGAGGGGAGGGGGGACGGGGGAGTGAGAGGCGGAAGACATCACTTAAAACACCAGTGGGTAAGAGGTAGAGGACGCCATAACCTACATTGACAGGAGTAGTGTCTGGCAACTTAACAACCAGCTTCTACCATATCAAACATATATAGGCAACTGAGATGTTCGCGCGATTAAAGTTTTCCGTATGTGCCCGGAAACTACACTGGCGACCAAAATTAGCGGTCCACCAACGGCGGGCGCTGTAATTTCTAAGTTTTTGAAGGCAGAACCTTGAAATTTGCTACAGGCCTGCCTCCAACCTTTGACTCGAGCCTCTGAAAGCGGCAACACCAGGTGCCACCCCCTCTGGTAACAGCCACCCCTAACGCGCGGCGGGGTGGAAAAACGCCGAAAGAGGGCGTCAGAAAACACCGATAAGGAGGTCCAATGGGGGTAAAACTTCGTTTACCAGTTCAAATACCCCGGGTGACAAGGTGACATCACAATTTGAACGGTCGTTCAAACCCACCCCCCACCCCAGTTACGCCCACCCCCTACAGGGGGTGAATTTTTTGGTCACCAAAAATGAATTGCACGTCATGCAGGAGCCTTCGGGGCACATGCCCGTCTGTTTTTTTCCCTGATAGTACGAACCCTTTGACCGCAACCCCTAAAAAACCAAAAGACATTTTTGAAAATTGAGGTTTTTTTGTCCTTAAATGCATTTCAGAATCGAAAAAGACGCCAGAAAAGGTGTGCAGGGCCTGTGCCAATACGGCCCAATCAAAAATTTCCTTCCAAAAAAAATTCACCCCCTCGTATGGGGTGGCTACCCTTAACCCCTGCCCTGCCGCCCCCAAAGTGCGGAGGTGAATTTTGGACCCAGCGCCAGATGCGCCTTGTCCAGTGCCATCAGCACACAAAATTTGAAGTCGCTCGTCCGATCCGTTCTCGCGCTACAGCCAAAAAACCTCGAAAATCAAGAAAACCCACCCCTAAAAGTCACCCCCGATACCGCCGAACTGAGTAGGGGTAGCAAATCGTTTCAAGCGGCGCAGGGTGTCCCAAACCTTTGTCTTGAAGGGCCCGGACGGCCAAACCACTGCGGCCACCGGAAGGTCCTGAAAAAGCCCGTCACCCGGGACTCTGTAACGGGGACCACTGCACCGGGCGGCCGCCGCCGCGCCCGGAGCGCCGGGAGGGCAGGCCACCGGAGAGGCACCAAGCAAACGTCTACTCGCCGGTGTCAGCGTGCAAGAGTACCCCCTTACCCCCGGTACTAAATCCCTAGGGATCCTTTACCCCCGGTATACCAACCCTAGGGATTCATTACCCACCGCGTGGGGGTAAAGGATCCCTAGGGTTGGTTTACCGGGGGTAAAGGGTCCCTAGGGATTAAGTACCCCCCTGGGTCACTAGGTTAGGTAGGTTAGTGTAGGTTGGCCTAGGTTACTCGAGACCATTCATCCCCCTGTGACCCGGGGAGGGGGGGGGGGGGGTAACGATTCCCTAGTGAACGTCTACTCGCCGGCGGGGACGGGATCGGGAGCCGGCCGAGCGGCGCGGCGCGGCACGGCCGATCCAGTCCCTGCCGGTGTAAGCGTGCAGGATAACCCCCTTACCCCCGGTACTAAATCCCTAGGGACCCAAGACCCCCCGGTAAACCATCCCTAGGGATCCTTTACCCCCCAGGGTAGGGGGTACAGGATCCCTAGGGTTGGTTTACCGGGGGTAAAGGGTCCCTAGTAATCGATTACCCCCCTACATTTGAAGCCAAGGGGGTAACGGGTTCCTAGGGATATGTTACCCCCGGTACTTGGTCACTAGGGAATCGTTACCCCTTCCCCCCCCCCTCCCCGGGTCACAGGGGGATGAATGGTCTCGAGAAACCTAGGCCAACCTACACTAACCTACCTAACCTAGTGACCCAGGGGGGTACTTAATCCCTAGGGACCCTTTACCCCCGGTAAACCAACCCTAGGGATCCCTAGGGATTTAGTAAGGGAGGGTGGGGCACAATGGGACACTTTTTTTCTCAAGCCTTTCTTTGCAAGACTGGTTCAGATAAAAAAATCAAAATGTGCCTGACATATGCTTTGGTGTGTCCTCTTTCTTGTTTAATAGTGTTTGAGACACGTTGATTGCTCCGTTGCCTTTAAAAAATAAAAAACCACGTTGCTGCATTTGTCCCATTGTTCCCGGGTACCGGGTACAATGGGACACTTACTGTTTCACCGATAATACAGTATTTTGGGGTCAAAGAAAATCTAAAATAGCTGAAAGATGTTTTATTAAACATTTTTAAGTAGAAACAAAACGGCTTCCATGGCCAGATTTGCTTTAAATTAAAATAAAAAACCTAATGGCTTTCACACTGTCAACAGAAATCGTAATTTTACGAAAAAGTTCATCACGATAAGTACCGTAAATTTACGAAAGTAAGACGTAAAAATACGAAAAGTGTCGTAAAGTTACAAACCTGCGACGTATAAACACGAAAAATGTTGTATATTTACGACAGCTATCGTAAAATTACGAAACTTTTCTCGTAATTACAGAGTATAGCGCGAAGATTTAACCAATTATATTGCGCTTTACGAACTTTTTCGTTAATTTACGACAAAAGTACGGTTAATTTTTCAACACGAAATGTTCGTAAAATTACGAGTTTTTCTAGGCTGTCAAAATTACGAACGTTTTCCTTTTAAAAAAATTGAAGTTTTCTGATCTTACACTATAGATGTCCCCTTTTCGACTGTCGTGAGCAATAGAGCAGTAAGAATGGGAGCTTATACAGAGCTATGCATGAAAAATTTACGACCCATCTCGTCATTGTGCGGCCCAATTCGTAATTTTTTCGTAATTTTACGACTTTTTTCGTAATTTCACGGAAAGTTCGTGTTGAAAATTTAACAGAACATTTGTCGTAAAATTACGATGAATTTTTTAACAGTGCAGGTCACATTTTACTAAAATCAAATAAAAATATTCTTAGCCGCGGCATTTTTCCTAAAATGGTTGTTAAAACACATTTAATAATACGAGAACTATCATTCACAAGTGAGAAAAACACTCTGGGGTATAACGGAACACTAAAACGAGTGTCCCACTGTACCCCACGCAGCCCTGTCCCATTGTGTACTGAATGGCACCTCACACTCGTCGCGCTCTGGCACCCTGACCTTTCAAGCCGCGGCGATGCGGCGACGCTCATGCGTGTCCGAAGGGCCAAGCTCGCATAATTATTAATTAAAGTACGACTCGGACCGCTACATTTCGTGCAATTCCAAAAATAAAAAATACTATCCCACTTCGTGAGATACTGGTAGTCCCGGAGTGTACGGAAGCAAATTAAATTAATAATTAACAATTTGATTCAAGTTTAATTTAGGTTTGATTCGAGTAAAATTAAATTTTGATTGAAATTCAGAATTAAATTTGATATAAAGTAGGTTTAAATTTTATCTGAATTTAGTTTAAATTTCATTTAAATTTAACTTGAGTCTTGTTAAAATTTGGATAAGGATTTTTTTCGGGCGTCGTCTAAGTTGTGGCGCGGTTTGAATTTCCTTCGAGTGGAAGACGGTAGGTTTAGAGTAGAGCTTGAAGGTAGCGGACCGCTCACATTCTCATGCGCGGGGCGGGCCTAACTCTCCTGCGAGGCGGTCGCACTGTTGCCGCCGGCACCGGGGGACTCCTCTGTGGCTCGGGGCCCCGGCCTGCCCCGGCTCGGCTCGGCACATCAACAATGTGGGCTGCTTCACAAAAAAGGAGGAAGGCATGCTTTCTTCCGTGGAATGGAAAAGGATAGATGACGGAGACAGCCAGCTGACGAGCCGAACCAGGCTAGCTCCATCCCTTTCTCTCCAATGTGGGTGGAGTGAGAAAGCTGAATTTCAAAACGGTTTTTTTGCGAGTTTGCGATGTTTTTCGAATGTGAAAACTTGACAGACGTCTTTGTGGCAATGATACGCACAATTTTGTAAGACAGATTTTTGAAATTTTATGTCGTTTCAATTTTACCATAAGAGTACTTGCTTCATAGAAAAAAAAAAGTCTAGTTCGGGGTGAGACGATAAGGCAACTCCGTTTCACTCCGTGCCTAAAAAGCGAAATAATTTAATTCGCCTGTTTTTTTTGGACGGAGAATGTTTAAAACGCTCCCCTCCGGAAGGGGTTGGTCCGCCGGACTTGCCGCCTTGGGTCAACAACAGACTATCGTGAAGTTGGCCAACTCCGCTATGAAAAGTTGGCCAACATTCTCGGGGACCGTCCCTAAGCGACAAAAATACCGCAACGTCGACAAGACGGCGCAAAACATCATTCCGTGGACAGATAGAGTCGTGCAAACCGACAATTGATCCCACAGAAGTATGAGATATGCAACCAATAGTATAACAGCCGGTCTCAAGGCCCCCCACCCCGTCCTCGAGAGCCAACATCCAAACGGCTTCACATAGCGACACCGGCTCTTCGGCAATGGTCCTAATGGGACACGACAGCACAAAGCGCATATACCACGACCTGTCTCGAGACTACCTACCCCGTTCTCGAGAGCCAACTTCTAAACGGCTAAACATAGCGACACAGGCTCTTCGCCAATAGTCCTTACGGAACACATCAATCACAAGCCCATGTACCATGACCGGTCTGAAGACCCCGTACCCCGTTCTCGAGCGCCAATTTCTAAACACCTAGACCCACCGACACGCGCCAAAGGTCCTAGGAAATACAAAGCAATACAAGGAAATACAAGTTAAAACCTCGATGAGGGCTGCAAAAATTAAGTCAACAGCAGTGGGTGCCTATACACCTGCTTTCGAGGTTTTAACTCGCGCTACCTTCAAGTTGGATGGAGTTAAAACCTCTACCGCGGCTCCAAATTTTGAGTAGACAATGGTGGACGCCTAAACACCTGCTTTCGAGGTTTTAACTCGCGCTACCTTCAAGTTGGATGGAGTTAAAACCTCTACCGCGGCTCAAAATATTAAGTAGACAATGGAGGATGCCTGAACACCTGCTTTCGAGGATTTAACTCGCGCTTCTTTCATGTAAGATAGAGTAAAAACCCCTAGCGAGGCTCTAAAAATATAGTGAACAACAGTGCTTGCCGTAACACACGTTTTTGAGGTTTTAACTCGCACTATATTCGAATTGGATAGAGTTAAAACTTCTAGCGCGGTTTTAAAAATTAAGATAACAACAGTGGGTGCCTATACACCTGCTTTCGAGGTTTTAACTCGCGCTACCTTCAAGTTGGATGTAGTTAAAACCTCTAGCGCGGCTCTAAAAATTAAGTCAACATCAGGGGCTGCCCAAACACCTGCTTCTGAAGTTTTAACTCGTGCTACCTTTAAGTTGGATGGAGTTAAAACCTCTACCGCGGCTCCAAATATTGAGTAGACAATGGTGGACGCCTAAACACCTGCTTTCGAGGTTTTAACTCGCGCCACATTAACGTAGGATCGAGTTAAAACCTCTGAGGCGGCTCTAAAAATTAAGATACCGACAGTAGGTGCCTATACCTATGCTTTCGAGGTTTTAACTCGCGCTACCTTCAAGTTAGATGGTGTTAAAACCTCTTGCGCGGCTCTAAAAATTAAGTGAACATCAGGGGGTGCCCAAACACCTGCTTCTGAAGTTTTAACTCGTGCTTCCTTTAAGTTGGATGCAGTTAAAACCTCTACCGCGGCTCCAAATATTGAGAAGACAATGGTGGACGCCAAAACACCTGCTTTCGGGGTTTAAACTCGCGCTACCTTCAAGTTGGATGGAGTTAAAACCTCTTGCGCGGCTCTAAAAATTAAGTGAACATCAGGGGGTGCCCAAACACCTGCTTCTGAAGTTTTAACTCGTGCTTCCTTTAAGTTGGATGGAGTTAAAACCTCTACCGCGGCTCCAAATATTGAGAAGACAATGGTGGACGCCAAAACACCTGCTTTCGAGGTTTTAACTCGCGCCACATTAACGTAGGATCGAGTTAAAACCTCTGCGGCGGCTCTAAATATTAAGATACCGACAGTAGGTGCCTATACCTATGCTTTCGAGGTTTTAACTCGCGCTACCTTCAAGTTAGATGGTGTTAAAACCTCTTGCGCGGCTCTAAAAATTAAGTGAACATCAGGGGGTGCCCAAACACCTGCTTCTGAAGTTTTAACTCGTGCTTCCTTTAAGTTGGATGGAGTTAAAACCTCTACCGCGGCTCCAAATATTGAGAACACCTGCTTTCGGGGTTTTAACTCGCGCTACCTTCAAGTTGGATGGAGTTAAAACCTCTACCGCGGCTCCAAATATTGAGTAGACAATGGTGGACGCCTAAACACCTGCTTTCGAGGTTTTAACTCGCGCTACCTTCAAGTTGGATGGAGTTAAAACCTCTACCGCGGCTCAAAATATTAAGTAGACAATGGAGGATGCCTGAACACCTGCTTTCGAGGATTTAACTCGCGCTTCTTTCATGTAAGATAGAGTAAAAACCCCTAGCGAGGCTCTAAAAATATAGTGAACAACAGTGCTTGCCGTAACACACGTTTTTGAGGTTTTAACTCGCACTATATTCGAATTGGATAGAGTTAAAACTTCTAGCGCGGTTTTAAAAATTAAGATAACAACAGTGGGTGCCTATACACCTGCTTTCGAGGTTTTAACTCGCGCTACCTTCAAGTTGGATGTAGTTAAAACCTCTAGCGCGGCTCTAAAAATTAAGTCAACATCAGGGGCTGCCCAAACACCTGCTTCTGAAGTTTTAACTCGTGCTACCTTTAAGTTGGATGGAGTTAAAACCTCTACCGCGGCTCCAAATATTGAGTAGACAATGGTGGACGCCTAAACACCTGCTTTCGAGGTTTTAACTCGCGCCACATTAACGTAGGATCGAGTTAAAACCTCTGAGGCGGCTCTAAAAATTAAGATACCGACAGTAGGTGCCTATACCTATGCTTTCGAGGTTTTAACTCGCGCTACCTTCAAGTTAGATGGTGTTAAAACCTCTTGCGCGGCTCTAAAAATTAAGTGAACATCAGGGGGTGCCCAAACACCTGCTTCTGAAGTTTTAACTCGTGCTTCCTTTAAGTTGGATGCAGTTAAAACCTCTACCGCGGCTCCAAATATTGAGAAGACAATGGTGGACGCCAAAACACCTGCTTTCGGGGTTTAAACTCGCGCTACCTTCAAGTTGGATGGAGTTAAAACCTCTTGCGCGGCTCTAAAAATTAAGTGAACATCAGGGGGTGCCCAAACACCTGCTTCTGAAGTTTTAACTCGTGCTTCCTTTAAGTTGGATGGAGTTAAAACCTCTACCGCGGCTCCAAATATTGAGAAGACAATGGTGGACGCCAAAACACCTGCTTTCGAGGTTTTAACTCGCGCCACATTAACGTAGGATCGAGTTAAAACCTCTGCGGCGGCTCTAAATATTAAGATACCGACAGTAGGTGCCTATACCTATGCTTTCGAGGTTTTAACTCGCGCTACCTTCAAGTTAGATGGTGTTAAAACCTCTTGCGCGGCTCTAAAAATTAAGTGAACATCAGGGGGTGCCCAAACACCTGCTTCTGAAGTTTTAACTCGTGCTTCCTTTAAGTTGGATGGAGTTAAAACCTCTACCGCGGCTCCAAATATTGAGAAGACAATGGTGGACGCCAAAACACCTGCTTTCGGGGTTTTAACTCGCGCTACCTTCAAGTTGGATGGAGTTAAAACCTCTACCGCGGCTCCAAATATTGAGTAGACAATGGTGGACGCCTAAACACCTGCTTTCGAGGTTTTAACTCGCGCCACATTCATGTAGGATCGAGTTAAAACCTCTGCCGCGGCTCTAAATATTAAGATAACGACAGAAGGTGCCTTTACACCTGCTTTCGAGGTTTTAACTCGCACTATATTCGAATTGGATAGAGTTAAAACTTCTAGCGCGGTTTTAAAAATTAAGATAACAACAGTGGGTGCCTATGCACCTGCTTTCGAGGTTTTAACTCGCTCTACCTTCAAGTTGGATGGAGTTAAAACCTCTACCGCGGCTCAAAGTATTTAGAAGACAATGGTGGACGCCTAAACACCTGCTTTCGAGGTTTTAACTCGCGCTTCTTTCATGTTAGATAGAGTCAAAACCCCTAGCGAGGCTCTAAAAAAAAAAGTGAGCAACAGTGGCTGCCGTAACACACATTTTGAGGTTTTAACTCGCACTATATGCGAATTGGATAGAGTTAAAACTTCTAGCGCGGTTTTAAAAATTAAGATAACAACAGTGGGTGCCTATACACCTGCTTCTGAAGTTTTAACTCGCGCTACCTTTCAGTTGGATGGAGTTAAACCCTCAAGCGCGGCTCTAAAAATTTAGTCAACATCAGGGGCTGCCCAAACACCTGCTTCTGAAGTTTTAACTCGTGCTTCCTTTAAGTTGGATGGAGTTAAAACCTCTACCGCGGCTCCAAATATTGAGAAGACAATGGTGGACGCCAAAACACCTGCTTTCGGGGTTTTAACTCGCGCTACCTTCAAGTTGGATGGAGTTAAAACCTCTACCGCGGCTCCAAATATTGAGTAGACAATGGTGGACGCCTAAACACCTGCTTTCGAGGTTTTAACTCGCGCCACATTCATGTAGGATCGAGTTAAAACCTCTGCCGCGGCTCTAAATATTAAGATAACGACAGAAGGTGCCTTTACACCTGCTTTCGAGGTTTTAACTCGCACTATATTCGAATTGGATAGAGTTAAAACTTCTAGCGCGGTTTTAAAAATTAAGATAACAACAGTGGGTGCCTATGCACCTGCTTTCGAGGTTTTAACTCGCTCTACCTTTAAGTTGGATGGAGTTAAAACCTCTACCGCGGCTCAAAATATTTAGAAGACAATGGTGGACGCCTAAACACCTGCTTTCGAGGTTTTAACTCGCGCTTCTTTCATGTTAGATAGAGTCAAAACCCCTAGCGAGGCTCTAAAAAAAAAGTGAGCAACAGTGGTTTTAACTGCGAATTGGATAGAGTTAACACACGCGGTTTTTTGAGGTTTTAACTCGCAAGTTATAACTCGCGAATCAGTGGATAGAGTTAAAACCTCTAGCGCGGCTCTAAAAATTAAGATAACAACAGGGGTGCCTATACACCTGCTTCTGAAGTTTTAACTCGCGCTACCTTCAAGTTGGATGGAGAAGCGCGGCTCTAAAAATTTAGTCAACATCTGCCCAAACACCTGCTTCTGAAGTTTTAACTCGTGCTACCTTTAAGTTGGATGGAGTTAAAACCTCTACCGCGGCTCCAAATATTGAGTAGACAATGGTGGACGCCTAAACACCTGCTTTCGAGGTTTTAACTCGCGCCACATTAACGTAGGATCGAGTTAAAACCTCTGCGGCGGCTCTAAAAATTAAGATACCGACAGTAGGTGCCTATACCTATGCTTTCGAGGTTTTAACTCGCGCTACCTTCAAGTTAGATGGAGTTAAAACCTCTTGCGCGGCTCTAAAAATTCAGTGAATATCAGGGGGTGCCCAAACACCTGCTTCTGAAGTTTTAACTCGTGCTTCCTTTAAGTTGGATGGAGTTAAAACCTCTACCGCGGCTCCAAATATTGAGAAGACAATGGTGGACGCCAAAACACCTGCTTTCGGGGTTTTAACTCGCGCTACCTTCAAGTTGGATGGAGTTAAAACCTCTACCGCGGCTCCAAATATTGAGTAGACAATGGTGGACGCCTAAACACCTGCTTTCGAGGTTTTAACTCGCGCCACATTCATGTAGGATCGAGTTAAAACCTCTGCCGCGGCTCTAAATATTAAGATAACGACAGAAGGTGCCTTTACACCTGCTTTCGAGGTTTTAACTCGCACTATATTCGAATTGGATAGAGTTAAAACTTCTAGCGCGGTTTTAAAAATTAAGATAACAACAGTGGGTGCCTATGCACCTGCTTTCGAGGTTTTAACTCGCTCTACCTTCAAGTTGGATGGAGTTAAAACCTCTACCGCGGCTCAAAATATTTAGAAGACAATGGTGGACGCCTAAACACCTGCTTTCGAGGTTTTAACTCGCGCTTCTTTTATGTTAGATAGAGTCAAAACCCCTAGCGAGGCTCTAAAAAAAAAAAGTGAGCAACAGTGGCTGCCGTAACACACGTTTTTGAGGTTTTAACTCGCACTATATGCGAATTGGATAGAGTTAAAACTTCTAGCGCGGTTTTAAAAATTAAGATAACAACAGTGGGTGCCTATACACCTGCTTCTGAAGTTTTAACTCGCGCTACCTTTCAGTTGGATGGAGTTAAAACCTCAAGCGCGGCTCTAAAAATTTAGTCAACATCAGGGGCTGCCCAAACACCTGCTTCTGAAGTTTTAACTCGTGCTACCATTAAGTTGGATGGAGTTAAAACCTCTACCGCGGCTCCAAATATTGAGTAGACAATGGTGGACGCCTAAACACCTGCTTTCGAGGTTTTAACTCGCGCTACCTTCAAGTTGGATGGAGTTAAAACCTCTACCGCGGCTCTAAAAATTAAGTGAACATCAGGGGGTGCCCAAACACCTGCTTCTGAAGTTTTAACTCGTGCTTCCTTTAAGTTGGATGGAGTTAAAACCTCTACCGCGGCTCCAAATATTGGGAAGACAATGGTGGACGCCAAAACACCTGCTTTCGGGGTTTTAACTCGCGCTACCTTCAAGTTGGATGGAGTTAAAACCACTACCGCGGCTCCAAATATTGAGTAGACAATGGTGGACGCCTAAACACCTGCTTTCGAGGTTTTAACTCGTGCCACATTAATGTAGGATCGAGTTAAAACCTCTGCCGCGGCTCTTAAATTTAAGATAACAACAGTGGGTGCCTATACACCTGCTTTTAGGCACCCACTGTTGTTTACTCAGTTTTTTATGCCGCGCTAGAGGTTGTAACTTCATCCAACTTGAAGGTAGCGCGAGTTAAAACCTCGAAAGCAGGTGTATAGGCACCTACTGTCGTTATCTTATTTTTTAGAGCCGCGGCAGAGATTTTAACTCGATCCTATAGAATGTGGCGCGAGTTTAAACTTCGAAAGCAGGTATTTAGGCGTCCACCATTGTCTACTCAATATTTGGAGCCGCGGTAGAGGTTTTAACTTCATCCAACTTAAAGGTAGCGCAAGTAAAAACTTCAGAAGCAGGTGTTTGGGCACCCCCTGATGATGACTTAATTTTTAGAGGAGCGCTAGAGGTTGTAACTCCATCCAACTCGAAGGTAGCGCGAGTTACAACCTGGAAAGCAGGTGTATAGGCACCTACTGTCGTTATCTTAATTTTTAGAGCCGCGGCAGAGGTTTTAACTCGATCCTACATAAATGTGGCGCAAGTTAAAACCTCGAAAGCAGGTGTTTAGTCGTCCACTATTGTCTACTCTATATTTGGAGCCGCGGTAGAGGTTTTAACTCCATCCAACTTGATGGTAGCGGGAGTTAAAACCTCGAAAGTAGGTGTATAGGCACCTACTGTCGTTATCTTAATTTTTAGAGCCGCGGCAGAGGTTTTAACTCGATCCTTCATGAATGTGGCAAAAGTTAAAACCTCGAAAGCAGGTGTTTAGGCGTCCACCATTGTCTACTCAAAATTTGCAGCCGCGGTAGACGTTTTAACTCCATCCAACTTGAAGGTAGCGCGAGTTAAAACCTCGAAAGCAGGTGTATAGGCACCTGCTGTCGTTATCTGAATTTTTAGAGCCGCGGCAGAGGTTTTAACTCCATCCAACTTGAAGGTAGCGCGAGTTAAAACCTCGAAAGCAGGTGTTTAGTCGTCCACCATTGTCTACTCAATATTTGGAGCCGCGGTAGAGGTTTTAACTCCATCCAACTTGAAAGTAGCGGGAGTTAAAACCTCGAAAGCAGGTGTATAGGCACCTACTGTCGTTATCTTAATTTTTAGAGCCGCTGCAGAGGTTTTAACTCGATCCTTCATAAATGTGGCAAGAGTTATAACCTCGAAAGCAGGTGTTTAGGCGTCCACCATTGTCTACTCAATATTTGGAGCCGCGGTAGACGTTTTAACTCCATCCAACTTGAAGGTAGCGCGAGTTTAAACCTCGAAAGCAGGTGAATAGGCACCTACTGTCGTTATCTTAATTTTTAGAGCCGCGGCAGAGGTTTTAACTCGATCTAACTTGAAGGTAGCGCGAGTTAAAACCTCGAAAGCAGGTGTTTAGGCGTCCACCATTGTCTACTTAATATTTGGAGCCGCGGTAGAGGTTTTAACTCCATCCAACTTGAAGGTAGCGCGAGTTAAAACCTCGAAAGCAGGTGTTTAGGCGTCCACCATTGTCTACTCAAAATTTGGAGCCGCGGTAGAGGTTTTAACTCCATCCAACTTGAAGGTAGCGCGAGTTAAAACCTCGAAAGCAGGTGTATAGGCACCCACTGCTGTTGACTTAATTTTTGCAGCCCTCATCGAGGTTTTAACTTTGCTTTGTATTTCTTAGGACCTTTGACGCGTGTCGGTGGGTCTAGGTGTTTAGAAATTGGCTCTCGAGAACGGGGTACGGGGTCTTCAGACCGGTCGTGGTACATGGGCTTGTGATTGATGTGTTCCGTAAGGACTATTGGCGAAGAGCCCGTGTCGCTATGTTTAGCCGTTTAGAAGTTGGCTCTCGAGAACGGGGTAGGTAGTCTCGAGACAGGTCGTGGTATATGCGCTTTGTGCTGTCGTGTCCCATTAGGACCATTGCCGAAGAGCCGGTGTCGCTATGTGAAGCCGTTTGGATGTTGGCTCTCGAGGACGGGGTGGGGGCCTTGAGACCGGCTGTTATACTATTGGTTGCATTTCTCATACTTCTGTGGGATCAATTGCCGGTTTGCACGACTCTATCTGTCCACGGAATGATGTTTTGCGCCGTCTTGTCGACGTTGCGGTATTTTTGTCGCTTAGGGACGGTCCCCGAGAATGTTGGCCAACTTTTCATAGCGGAGTTGGCCAACTTCACGATAGTAACAACAGCGACAACCACCACCGTCATCCATCGTTATTGGCAGTCGCTGCCAGTAGCGTAAGGCGGCAAATTTGAAGCTGTCCCATAGTGCCCCATGTCCCATTGTGCCCCACTCTCCCTTACCATACTGACATGCGGTTTGCGGCTCGAACCATGGTTATGGAAGGGGGCTGTCCCCAAGTACCAATAACACCGGTCTCGAGACAACGAGCACCGTCCTCGAGAGCTCAACTGCTAAAACGCGGGTTATCTCGGCAACTAAGCGACCTAGCGACATGCAGTTTGCGGCGTTGGCCAAGGTTAAGGGTGCCTGCAGCCACCAAGTGCCAATGACACCGGTCTCGAGACCCTAAACACCGTCCTCGAGCGCCAACTTCCACTTTGCGAACCAATGGTCCTAGCGACATGCGGTTTTCAACATTGCCCCTTGGAGGGGCCAAAAATGTAAAACATGGCTACTACGCCTACCGTTCTCGAGAACCCGCACCCCGTCCTGGACAGCTAACTTATATCTTTTTAACGGAGAGGCCTAGTGACATGCAGTTTTCAGCATTGCACCTTGCGTAGGCGGGCAGTGTAAATTACGGCCACTACGACTACCGGACCCGAGACCCCGCACCCCGTCCTCGAGAGCTGAACTACATAAATTCGCAATATCTCAGGACCAAAGCGACTTAGAGACTTTCGGTTTGCGGCGTTCGCTAAGGATAAAAGTGCGGGTGGACAACAAGTGTCAGCGACACCGATCTCGAGCACAGCGTGACCCCGTCCTCGAGCGCAAACTCTCATCTTTTTAACAGAAAGGCCTAGGGACATGCGGTTTTCGACATTACGCTTTGCGGAGGCCGGCAATGTATAACATGACTACGACGCCTACCGGTCTTGAGACCCCGCACCCCGTCCTCGAGCGCCTCCTGTCATCTTTTGAACGGCTTGTCCTAGCGACTTGCGGTTTTTGGCAAATGCCCTTTACCGCGGCCGGCAATGTAATTCATGGCTACGACGCCTACCGGTCTCGAGACCCCGAACACCGTCCTCGAGAGCTCAACTGCTTAAACGCAGGTTATCTCGGCAACTAAGCGACCTAGAAACATACGGTTTGCGGCACTGGTCAGGGGAAAGAGCAGAGGTCATCAGTAAGTGCTAATGACACCGGTCACGTGACCCCGATCACCGTCCTCGAGCGCTCAACTGCTAAAAAGCGGATTGTCTCGGCAACGAAGCGACCTGGAGACATGCGGTTTGCGGCGTTGGCCAAGGTCGAGAGTGCCGGTTGCCACCAAGTGCCAGGCATACCGGTCCCGACACCAGGCACCCCGCTCTCGAGAGCTCATGTGCTACACGGCGAAGTATCTCGGGAACCAGGTAGCATACTGACATGCGGTTTGCGGCTCGAACCATGGTTATGGAAGAGGGCTGCCCCCAAGTGCCAATAACACCGGTCTCGAGACCCCGAGCACCGTCCTCGGGAGCTCAACTGCTAAAACGCGGGTTATCTCGGCAACTAAGCGACCTAGCGACATGCGGTTTGTGGCGTTGGCCAAGGTTAAGGGTGCCTATAGCCACCAAGTGCCAATGACACCGGTCTCCAGACCCTAAACACCGTCCTCGAGCGCCAACTTCCACTTTGCGAACCAATGGTCCTAGCGACATGCGGTTTTCGGCATTGCACCTTGGAGGGGCCGGCTATGTAAAATATGGCTACTGCGCATACCGATCTCGAGACCCCGCACCCTGCCCTCGAGGGTCAACTTCCATCTTGCGAACTGAGCGGCCTAGCGACATGCGGTTTTCGGCATTGCACCTTGCAGGGGCCGGCAATGTAAAACATGACCACCACGCCTGCTATCGGTCTCGAGACCCCGCACGCCGTCCTCGAGCGCTAACATACTTTCATCTTTGGAACGGAGCAGCCTAGCGACATTCGGTTTTCGGCGTTGCCCTTTGCGGAGGCCGGCAATGTAAAACATGAGCACTACGCCGACCGGTCTCGAGATCCCGCACCAAAAAAATTACCACGCGGCAACCAAATGATCCTTTTGCCCCCTTCCCGGCTTCTAACGAATAAGGCAGCAATGTGGTGCATTAGGAACCGCCCATGGGAGTTGAACCCACCTAGCCTGCAGTCTCAAGAGACGCAGGCCTTCGCCGGTGACAGTTAGCTCCAACACAACACATGCGTACTGCAACGACTCTACAACGCCCCCTATTTACCCTCATCAATATTTTAATTCGACGCCCACGGTCCTACCACGCCGTAAGGTGAGGGCTTCGCTATGATCAGGAAAACGCGCGCATTTACTTACAAATTGTCGAAGATAACGCGCCGAGACAGCCTCAATTGTTACGGCGACCTCACAGGTTGCTGTACAGACGAGCGAAGCCCTGACCCCACGAGGTGGAGAATGTTTTTCCTGCGCTATTCCCCGAACATCGCTTTCCAGCTTTGTCTCTGAAAACATTTTCGGTGCACCTACCGTGGCCTGGATACCTGAAACCAGCGCCCGCCCTCCATCGTAGGTCCCGTAGCATTCCCCAACACGCCCACTATCCTTGAAACATTTTTTGCCACAACATAGCATCCCTGCCTTTCACCTTGTGCAAGAAACGACCGGCCAAAAAATTGCCACGCGGCAACCAAATGAACCTTTTGCCCCTTTGCCAGAGCGGCTCGGCCGCGCTGAGGGCTCATCAGGGGTCGTCCACATATTACGTAATCACGTAGGGGGGAGGGGGGGGGGGTCGGAGCTTTGATTACGTTCGATTACGGGGGGGGGGGGGGGGTCGTCCCTCTGATTACGTAATCAAGTTCAGCCCTCCCATCGCATTTTTTAGCCGAACTAAAACCGCCGCAGTGTCGGGGCGAAGCTACCCCGCTCGCGCGATGAGCACTCTACGCGCTCGTCGGCGCTGCGCCCAGGCCCGTTTCCTGGAAGCGCTAGCGCAAGCCGGTGGCCGCTGTGTTGAGGCGGCAGGGCACGCTACGGCACGACGTTGAATGGGTCGCAGATGCAGCAGAAGAAGGGGACGAATGGGACGACAACATCCCTCTGTCAAGTCTCATCTCCAACACTGCTGAGTGGGCACGTCCACTTTGGACAGAAGATTGAAATTTTGACATTTTCATGTGTGCATATGTGCACATGCATTCTTTTACGTAGTTCTGTAATTTTATTTATGTGTAATGCACCGCTGTAATGCACCGCTGTATAAAGGTTAACCTGTAATTAAACCAAACAATAACAATTGGTTAATTTCTGTTATTACTTAATTATATATATCTTAATTTAAGTAAAATCATTCTAATTATTTTTTATTTCACTTACCGTCTTTAAACACTTAAACAAACGCTGGGTTCACGATTCTTCACGTTTTCTGCAAATTCGGCTGATTACGTAATCTTGGGGGGGGGGGGGGGCAGGCCGGTGATTACGGTCGTTGACATGGGGGACGGGGGGGGGGGGGGGTCGAAAATCGCCAAAACGTGATTACGTAATATGTGGACGACCCCTCACAAAGAACAAGGACTGGCAAATATTCATTTCTTTCAGCCCCCCAATAAGGTAACAAGTGTCGCGGGGCTCTCTCGGTAGCCTGAATGTTTAACCGGAGCTTTCAAAGGAGATGTGCCCATGACATTTTTGTTGTAAATAAATATTTCCTGTGAAAATGACACAAATAAGTACCCTCGTTTCTGTCACGCACCCATCCTAAATAAATATTTCCTGTCACAATGACACAAATAAGTATCCTTCTTTCTGTCACGCACCCATCTCCATGAGCAATTCATTACAGACAAACTGAAGTGTGTTTTCTACTGTGAGTTTGAACTCAATACGAGAAACACTGGAAAGTCTGCCAGTCATGACATAAATTTCATTGTCACTTTATAAAATAGTGATAGCTTGGTAGAAAACATGCTCCAATACATTGTACTAACCCACAAAATTTGCTATTTAAATTGAAAGGTAGGAAATTAAAAATCAACAACCAGTGAAAACAGAAAGAGCTGTTTATTAATGAATATTAAAATACAATAACAATTTACAGGATGCTATAGCCGAATGGTCTAAGTTGATAAAAAGAGATGACAAGCCCTTGCAAAAAAATAACAAAGTGTGCTCTAAACATTTTTTAGAAAGTGACTTAATTTTATTTGACAAACACCTAATAAATGGTGAAAAAGTTACAATACCCAGAGACAGGGCATCTCTAAGGCCAGGTGAAAAACCAATTAAATTTGACAACTACCCTGAATATTATAAACCGAAAACCATGAATAGAAAGGCCCCAGCTAAAAGAAAAGAACTACCAGAGAAAAAACAAAGCTTCCCAAGATGAGATTCCTATTCCTAATGAAAACTCAATCTGTAATGAAGACCCAAATCACACTGACACTATTTGTGATAATAATGAAAATGAGGGTAGCAGTCACCCTAGCAAAGAGAAAAGTACTCACAACATTGAAGGAACACAGTAGAACTGATGAAAGTATGTACAGGGGTAGTGATAGGAGATAAGTCTTTTAGTGTAGCATGTGATGGAACAGCTGTACCGAAAGGAAAGAGGTGTGCTTGCTGTCATTCTCTACGGGAGAGTACGAGAAAGAAGCAGGCTAGGCAAGAGAAGATAAAAGAGAGGCTTCAAGAGAAAAGATTCAAACCGAAGAGACTGGTCCAATCCCTGAAAGGATCAAAATCCAGATTACTGCTCAAGGTATGAAAACTTTCCAACACTTCATCTTACAGTTATGTGGATTTTCATGGCACAAACTAAAATGTTTTTCTTACAGATTGAAAAATACAAGGCAAAAATTCATCTAGCCATGCTAGAATGCTCGAAAAAAAAGGAGGAAGTGTTACAAGAAGCTATGAAGGACTTGCCACCAAACCAACAGTTAGCTATTCGCACCATTTTTGATGCAGCTAAGAGAAAGGCACCCTGTGGCAGGCGGTACACAATTGACTGGGTGTATGAGTGTATGCTCATGCGCATCAAAAGTCCACGGTTGTACCAGCACATAAGGGAGCACGAGATCTTGCCCCTTCCCTGCAAGAGCACAATTAAAGGGTACCTGAAAAATTACAGAGGCACATATGGTTTCCAGCCATCTACATTTGAAATGTTGAGCAAGAAGGGTGCTGAGATGGAAATGCCTAAGAAAAGAGGTAATCATGCCTTCCTCATTTTTTCTTTGCAGCTAGAATGTAACACAAACTCAATACTTTTCTCCCTGACAGGTGTTATTATGATAGATGAAGTTAAACTTACGCCAGGCACAACATTTAACAGGGATACACTAAAGTTTGAAGGTTTTAAGGATTTGGGTGACAAAGATTTGGGGGCCTTTGGGGAGGAAGCTACAGCAGCATATGAAGAAGCCACCCATAAACTTCCAGGTGGTGATCCAGCTGAGAATGCTGCAAAGAAACAGGCAATTAAAGACCAGAAGAATAAGAAGAAAATAGACAAAAATCTGGGTGATCATGCCTTGGTCATAACATTTCAACCATTTCAGGGGTCATGGGTTCAAAATTTGGCCTGTTTTCTTACTAAGGGTGCTGCTAGTGATGAAGAACTAACCAAACTTAGAATCAGTTATCTTAGTTGAATATGCTGGCTTCTTCGTTGATGGTATTATAACTGATGGGGCATCATGGAACCGCTTAATGTGGACTAAGTTTGGTGTAACAGAAGAAAACCCAGCAGCTGAGCACCCCTGCGACTCCAACCCAAACCGAAGGCTCTATTTCTTTTCAGATTACCCTCATCTCCTTACGTGTATGAGAAACTGCCTGTTGGCAAAAAAAGTTATAGAGGTATTACTTTCCTGTTCATGGCATTGAAAACATTATCTCCAGTAAGACCTACCAACAAATTCTATGTAACAGACTCCACAAGGTGACATTAAATTAGCTCACTGGGAGGCTGTTGTAGAAGCTGATTCTTTGAGAACAGTTGGCTTTAAAGAGTGTCCACGCTTGACTAAGGAGACTCTGAACACTGACTCTTGGTCCAAGATGAGGTGCAATCTGGCTTGGCAGGTAAAAGCTTCTGTGTACGAATTTTTGCCATCCTGATAAGCAAAAGATGAATAAACCAAAACAACAATGGCATTGGCCTTTCCATGTATACAGAGGGTTTGCTCTTTATAAGATATTACTAAATAATTAATAAATAATTTTGTATACCTTTTCAGTTTTGGAGTGCCTCTGCAGCAGCTGGCATGGAGTCGTTCAGGTTTCAGGGTGTCGATTCTCTGGAGGACTGCGATGCTTCTAAGGATTTCTGCAATCTTGTCAATCAGCTCTCTGATGTCATGAACAGCAGAACTCCACGGACTGCACTTAGAGCCAATTCTGAAATGATAGTGGTAAAGACAACAATATTACTTAAAATAATTTTGTACAATTCCTGTCTTGTTACTTACATAAATCATTTAATATCCATTAGACCATTGACAAGTTTCTGGCAAGACTGAAGGAGATTCAAGACCATCTGACCCAGAAAAGGCGTTTGATCGAACTGCAGGCTGAAAAGGCAAGAATTGAGAGCCTGAAAAGGCAGCGCTTCAAATCAGTGGAAGCTGCTATTTTGCAGAGAAGAGAATGGTTTTTTTTGAGTCAACAGATATTGGCTTGAAAGTAAGTCTAGAAAATACTAAAAAACTTCTAGAGTTTCTGTGCTCTAAACCTATTGGTTTCAAATATCTGTTGACTTGTCGTCTGAATCAAGATGCCCTAGAGGTCAGTAACAAAAGTAGTAATTAAAAGTAAAATAAATAAAAAACAAAGTCTTATAGAATACTTACAGGTTTATCTTCCATGTTTCAGCGTTTCTTTGGTTTCATGCGACAGTCTTGTGGGCAGAACACCCACCCTGAATCCCATGTATTTGCTCAGCTTTTCAGACTCCTCTCTATTTATTCTTTGGTGAAACCTATCAAGGGAAGTAATATTACAGGGGGTGGCATGCTGAAAACTCTTCTAAGTTTAGATGATCTGAGAGACAAGACTAATGATGAGATAAAACAAGAACTGGACACGAGACTGGATCAGATAGTACATGCTGGTAGTTTCGGAGTACAATTTTTATACATTACCTCACTCTTAAGCTGCAAAATCACTCTTTGATTTCTAATGATGTCGTTTTCAGGTGAAGACTTCCAAGAGATCACGGATGTTGTCGATTTTCTTGAGGAGCATGATTACTTCACAGAATCCATTGATGAATTTGCTCTGGTGTATGTAGCTGGCTACTCAGCCCGAAAATCATTGAAGTTCACAGGGGGTTGTGCAGCATGTGAGAAAGCCATCAAGCTTAGTGATGAACAAAATGCTACTGATGAGCATCTCCTCATTAAGTTAAAAACCAGGGGATACCTGACATTCCCATCAAATGAACTTGTATCCATGCTGCGTCACCTGGAAAAGTATGTAATCAGGACAAGTACTAACAATGAACTAGAGGAAAACATTCTTTTCCAAATAGTGGAAAAATTAGAGCAGGCTGAAGGGCTACCTTTGGTTGGCTGTGATGTTCACAAGCTAAACCTTTCAAAGGCCATTACCAAGTTCTTCCTCATTATGAGAATGCACTTTTTAAGTAAGCGCTGGAATGAGAGAACAGCAACTAAGAAGAAAGAACAGAGAAAACACAGTAAGCAGGCTCACCTAACATGAAATTGTAACAAAATAATATTTGCAGTCCGTGTACATTACCACTAGCCAACCTTTTTCACCACTTCATTTCAACTGGCCACCACCAAGAATTTACTTTTCATTGAGATGCATGCATATTTGTCATAACTCAATCTAATTTCATTCAATAATAATTCAATAATAATTCTGTGAACTAAATTATGATAGTACTTCAGTAAATTGTAAACTGTAAGCACATGTCAGTGCATGATCTCCCTGCTTTTACCGCATACCTTCCAGCATGGCGGCTCAACAAATTAGTCATGGGAAGGGAAGAGGGAATTTCTTCCCATGTTCTGTACAACTCGAACTCCCATATATATTTATTTAAGTTGAATATTTAAATTTTTGATGGCATATACTTACCACTTCCATTCTGCTAGACCAAACCGATATTTTATACATTAAATTATCGACGAATGTCTCTCCCGCTCCTGTCCTCTCCGGCATCCGAGTTTCCTCCAGACCAGCTGACAGTGGACCAGCTGATCCTCGTGGAGTACATATGATGGGATGAGTGGATTTCTAACCTTGCCGCGTTTCTTGTACCAATTACCAATTCTATTAAAAATGTTATTGTCATCACTGTCATACTATTGAAAGCTAGTTCAATGTCAATGTACAAATGCTAGTTTTAATCAGTCTGTGTTTGTAACTTTGTATAATTGCACTTACCCAGTTGGTGTTGGCTGCATTGGGCGGCCGCGTTCATCGTCATGCATCGCAAAATATATCCCTTACATATATTTCACTAGCTTCCGAATAATTTCTTGAGTTTTTTTCATTCTCCGTTGACAATAAAAACCTCGTGTTTCTGAGCGAAATGGTGCTGTGAGCACGGTCCCTCGTCCCTGGCTGTGGGGTCCGATCGCGGGCGTAGACGTTAGTAGCTGTGGTGTGCAAACTAATCGTCGGATCGGCTTGATACGCATGTGATATGAAAGCTTGAACATTAAGCTTTGATCGGCTCGCTTACATCCCACACCTAAAATCAAAGGCAAATGAGCTAGGAGCCCGTAAAGCCCGGCGCGCGGAGCCCGCCTGGGCCCTCCGCTACTACGGTCGCTCTTAAAAGGGCTGTGGTTCGCTTCGGAATGGTCGGATCGGCGAGAAACGCATATCATTTGAAAGCTTAGACCTTCATCTGCACTCGGCTCGCTTACACCCATCACCTAAAGTCAATAGCGGAGGAGCTATGAGCCCGCGAAGGCCGCCGCGCGGCGTAAGTCCTATGCGGCGCATGGGACGGGCCCGGCCGGAAGTCGCCGAGCGAAGCGTCACGCCCGGGCGCCGTTGGTAGTTCCAAGGGGTCGTCAACTCTCATCGGACGTGTACGGGGTAGTATATATTACAAGTAATACAAAGCAATATAGGTAATATGCATAATATATGGTAATATTGGGAAATATAAGGTAATATGTGGTAATATAAGGTAATATATGGTAATATTAGGTAAAATAATGGTAATATTGCGTTCAAAAGTGATAATGTGCAAGATAAGGCTGTCTCAAATCATTCTGAGCAATAGTTATATCAAACTACAAGTAATATTCCTTGAAAAGATGTGAAACCGTTCCAAAACGTACTCCGCGCCAGGGTTGGACTGGCTACCTCCCCCTCATGGGAGGCTTATAAAAGAAAATTTTCCAACACCATTTATATTTGTGCAACAAATGAGTCGAGGAGCTACCCCCTACCACGAAGTCGTCATATTTCACTCAGATGACGGGATACTGTCATGTTTAATTTTATTTCTCTAAGACTGTTCACACTTTTATCAAACTATGGTGCTGGGGGCAAGGGCGGTTACCTTATCAACCAGATTAATTGAGTGGCAGCCCCCTCCGTGTGCTCATTTGGTCTGCTTGCTAGTGTCAACTCTGTGCATATCCTTTGGAATGGGCCCCAGCCCGGCCCGGGGCCCAAGCGGCGATTTACGAATTGCCGCCCTAGCCTGCTCCGCGCATTCCATCGGTGAAGCCAGATGAGTGGGCCTAGGTAGCCGCGCTGGGCGACAAGACGCGCCTGTGTGGTAGGCAGCCAACCGTACTCGGCACCCAACTACCACCACCCCTTCCCCCTCTCGCCTGAGCCGCCGCCAGCCACAAGGCAGACGGCAAGCACCGGCAAGTCGACAGCCAACCCGCCCTTCGCCCAGCTGCGCAGAAAGTGAAATAGCCGTGATGGGGGAGGCGAGTCGGTTCTTGCAACAGCTGTGGACCAGAGTCTGGAATAGGAGCTTTCGTACCGGCGTCGAATCGGAAGTGTGATCCCGTACGTTCGTGATCGTTTTCGTGAACGCCGTGTCCTACACACTAAATGCTTATGTATTATTTTTGTACATAATTATGTACAGATATAAACCTTCATAGCTTATGTACAAATTTGTACACAATTATGTACTATTTATTCATTATTACGTACTATTTGTACATAACTATGCACAATTTTGTTCGTAATTATGGACGATGTTGTACATAGCATATGATGGTTCATATCTGTTCATGATTATGTACAAAATAGTACATAAGCATTTGGTGTGTAGCCCTGCTGGTCCTCGTCCTCATGCCGTTACCATCCGGACCGTCTGCCATGCCCAAAAGGTAACCCCACTGAAAAATTGAAACCGGTGTTAGGAAAACCGCCGTCCTGCCACGGGACTGATGTCGTGAACAGGGCACTGGATCTGGGAGTATTCCCTGCGAGGTTATGACGGGCTCCCAAATGCCACATTAATTGCGTTCAATTGACTCAGTACAATACAGTCATGATGGGATTAAGATTGGAGGAATTAACCAAGACAAACGGTGGAAACCAGTAGCATTTTTACCGACTTTTATATTTTATTTTATATTAATTTTATATTAAACCCAGGCGGATTGCAAAGGGCGTTCTCACATCAAAATATACCATCAACTTGAGAGGAAGATGGCTGCGCCAAGGAGACGGCGCACAGCCGGCCCGTGGGTCGAGCTGTTGTTCAGACCTTAGTTCCCCATCCGGCCACCGGGAGCGCTACCGCTGCGCACCTAGGGCGTGGCGGTGCGTAGCTGCCGCTTGGCGCCACCGGTACGAACACGCAGAGCGGGCACCGGAGCACCGGCAGGCCAGCGGCCGCCACTCCCCCCCGCCTGCCCGCTCCCCCACCCCGCTCCCCGCCGCGCTGCCGCTCCGCACTCCGGACGTGTGATTTCCCGAGCTACTTGTTGAGAGCAGAGCGCATAACAACTGACACGAGGTGGCGGGGCGAAAACTGCAGATCTTCGTCGAGGGAAGGTTATAGTCAGCAACACGCGCACGTCAAGAGGCAATTTGCAGCAAATAGGAGAAGACGAAGAGTTTCGAATTTTAGGCTCACGACGAGACGAATCCGTGTTTGAGTTGGACGCGGCAGTGATCTCTCGCCGCGCAGCGCTGCCGGTGGCGGACTGGAACTAACCTATGAACAACACCTCGACCCACTGACAAGGGTGAAGTTTTTCGTTTTGCGGGTCAAGTTAAAAAATTTTATTTTTATATTGGAGGCATTCTTTCCACAGATCCATCCTTTCTCCGTTCATATCGGCGCGTCTGTAAGCCCTCCTTCGTAATTTGTCGACGTTATTCGTTTGGGACTTTTGGCTTGCATTTCCAGTCACCTTGGCGCAGACAATTGTTCCTCTCAAGCATTCAAGGTGGTTTAACCCACCTTGATACCATTTTCTTACTTCCTGTAGCTAAAATGGTTAATTTTTGGCCCTACAAGAATCGACTAGTCATAAATATCCAATGAATAGTTAATTTTTTCAGTCTTCGCCAAGCAACGCTGTGAGCATCCCGAGGGTCACAAGATGAGGTAATGAAAGGGCGCCATAACAAAGTCGCCTCAATGTGGCGGATAGAACGAAGTTCGTGGCAACGAAACAGTAAAAGAACGTATGCAATACGCATATATATATATATATATATATATATATATATATATATATATATATATATATATATATATATATATATATATATATATATATATATTGCAATACGGTTAGGAAACTGTAAAGAGTGAAACGGATAAGTGGCATTCAGCAGCAACAGATGTAAAGAGGAAATGTCAACATTGTGCTGTAAATGTTGCTTTACCCGTTTGGTTCAAACATTCCATTCGCATTATCTGATGATGGTTACAGCACAAAGTTCCGCATTCGGCGCAAAATTTAAGAAAACGAAAAATATGCATGGGCTTTGATCAGAAGTACTTGGCTGAAAATCCAAGCTTAATGCATAACGGATGAGTTGATAACGACATGACCGGGGATAACCGAGCCGTGGTTACCATTTCTGTAGGCTAGGTTGTGTCGCTATGAAAAATTAGGGGGAGCACAAAGCTTTTAGCACGTATTATGATGAGTTTGTCGCTCACATCTGTCTTTTTCTTTAAAAGGTATCCAGTAATATGAGGTAATATAAAGTAATACACAGTAATATGTGGTAATATGAGGGAATATGAGGTAATATGTGGTAATACGAGTAATATTGGTAATACAGTGGTAATATTGCGGTAATATGTGACCTTGTACGGAGTAATATACGAGTAGACGACCCCTTGGGTAGTTCATTGCGTAAAGCAAGCCGTACCTTCATCCTTTTTTACTCCATGGTGCCTTTCTTGTGTTCTTGGGGAGTTTTCTTCTGCGAGCTCTTTTGCAGTTTATTTTTATTCTGCGGGGCTGGGGCGATTTCTTAGCCCGGTGAACCTGGCTCTTTATCGGGGTGATTGCTCGATGAAATTGTGCCTCAAGACGGCCGTCGGGAGGCCAAGGTGGGCGTGCGCCAGGCGTGGAGTGGCGGAACAGTGACTCGCAGTGAGCGAAACCTGTTACGCCACGACGCGGCCGTGTCGTGTGTGAACGCAGCACCCTGTACATGTGCTAATGATTCAGTAACTCAAGTCATCTCATTTGTATTTAAATATTTCTTTAGCTTATATTTGTACATTGCTCCTGCCTGTTCTGGTAAAGTCAGTTAATTTGCCTTAATGTGCCTAAATGTGCCTTCAACACCAACTGGGTGGTGTTGCCTTTTTCTCTTTAACTGTTTCTGTTTTAGGCACATTTAAAATATCAAAGGTACATCACAATAAACATGGAATCAGGGGAGACCCTTGACATTTACTTTCTGATCTAGGGAGGCAGGAACATCGAGTTATTGTCATGCCGGATCAAAGGAGGCAACAGGGGGATGGGGTCATAGTAATCAATTCTTCTAAAACTATTTTCTTAAGTTGCTGTCCTCTGCCTAAGGCGGAATCCTAGATGAATATTTTTTCATAAACGTCATTTCTTATGTAAGGCGCGACTCACCACATCAGGTAGCAGAACGATTTTCAGCTTCTAGCATCCAGTGGGCTCTCCTTTGGTTCTTCGAGTTATCACACAGTGCTACCCACAGTGTCACACTTAATGATCTAAAAGATAGCTTTGTACAGTATGCTAGGAGCTGAGAATAGTTGAGCTGGCTGATGGAATATTTAGTCACATTACCCTGAAATTCGGGTTGCGCTGAGATAATCTTTCTCTATGTGGCTTGGTAGTTTGTCAGCGATATTCCTTGTTTAAAACCGGGTACACGGAGAAAAATCTGTAGTAGATCCAACCGATGATTCGTTGGCGCAACCGGAAATTAGTTAAATCAACTAAAGCTTCTGTAGGTTTTCAGACAAGCAAAATATTTAGTTAATACAACGAAATTGAGTTTATAAGAACGTAAATATTCGTTTGGTAGAACTTGAATTACTTAGTTAAAACTAACATGTCATAGTCGCTGCCGGAAAAAAAGATGTTCGATTGTAAGGAACAACACTATTCGTTGGATCAACTCATGGGTTATGTTAGGAAACCTCTCATTCATCAGGGCGACTCACACCGTCCCGTACTAAGTAGTCATGGTAGCCGAGTGGTCTAGGGCACACTCGGGGACGGAAGGCGGAGGTTCGAGACCCACCGGTGCTACGACTTTTTCTTCGAAAAAAGTTTGGTCGGTGCATCCAACTTAACCTTTAGTCGGTACAACTGATAAGTGAGTTCAAACATTCGATCCGTCGCTTGTCTGAAAACCTACTGAGAACATTAGTTAGACGAGCCGGCGATTTTTCTCCGTGTAAGATGTTTACATTACTATGCACTAAAAATTTTGCTTGAATGCCATCTTTTTTTAACTGTTTTTTAGGCACGAAGTGAAACGGAGTTGCCTTATCGTCTGACCCGATTGGACTTTTTTTTCTTCTTTTAAGCATTGCCCTTATGGCCCTCTATAAGAATTTTCTGAAACTGTGCACATGGACGCAGGATACTTTTGCAGGGCACGCTGACGTGTTTTTGCACTTTGAAAAAGCTTTCAAGTGGCCGAAAAATCGATTTAAAAGTCAGCTATCTCACTTCTTCTTATGGCGAAAGAAAGAGACACAACTATACGCGCATCTATGGTCCACAGGCCCAATTGCTGTATATCGATAACGAGGCAAAAAATCAAAAATCTGTCTAACAGAAATATCGAGGGTGACTGGGCAAGTACAGCAAACCAACTTTTATACTTATAAAATGTAACACTTAGCGTAAAAACGCATTTGAAATTCAGCTATCTCACTCCATCCAATGGCAAAAGAAAGGGACAGAGCTACCCCTGCTCGGCTCGTCAGCTGGCTGCATCCGCTATTCCATCCTTTTCTAGACCACCACCAAATCTTCCGTCCTTCTTTTTTGTTGCGCAGCCCTTGCCGGGTACCCATTGTCGATGTGCCGAGCCGAGCCGGGGCCTGGCCGAGCCACGGCTACGAGAGCGGCGACTCAAGGCAGGAGGACCGTTTCGGTGGGACCCTACCCCTCCCCTCTACCCTAGAGTACGCACAACAAGCCAAGGGACCCGAGACTCAGAGCGAGGCGTGCATTGTCGGGCCGCCGGGCCAAGCCGGGCGGGGATCACACCTTGCAGACCAGGGCTGGGCGGCCCGCGTATGAGAATAAAACAGTGCACTGACCGTTACTGTAAAACTGTAATTTTAAAACTGCCCCGTTCCATTACAAAACTATTACAAACCTTCAAATATCCATCAATTTTAAAAAACAAAATTAAATAAAAACTCATAAAACTTAAATAGGCGGTAAAGTAACCAACCCAAACCCGTGCGAAACTCCGGGCCTACCAGTGTCTCACAGAGTGAGACAGTATCTACAAACCTACAAAATGCCCAATCATGTGCAAAACTTCGGGCCTACCAGTGTCCCACTTAGTGGGACATTATTTTTTTTTATTCACAGGCTTAGCGATGCCACTACTTCGGCATTTGAAGGGAGAAAGTGCTGAGTGTAAATATCATTTTTAACATCTTTAGGTAGTGTAAGTGAGAACGTCGACCCACCTGCTGTTAAACACATCATAGGAATCAAAGAATTGTCAAAAGCAGTCTACTGCGATTGAATCCACTTTGAAACACTATGGAACTTATGTTTACTATCAATAATAATGCCGTCTGCAAATCTCCTCCAAAAGGAAAATGTTGCTCTGACTGCTTGTGTCTTGCAAGTTTTAATTGAGCGAGTCCTTTACATTCATTACTTTCATTGTTCCTCTTCTCTTTAATATTAGGGTCATCAGAGAAGTTACTACATTTTACATCTGGTAATGAAGTGCAGGAACTTAAAAGAAGGTGAATCCCAACAATCTCCATTGTAAGTAAAGATTGCAATTTTTAATTGTTTTTCTTACAATCATTCTCTTAGTGTTGAATGTGTCTACCTTGATATGCCAGTCAGTCACTAATAGTCTGTATCCTAATATCTCTATCATTGGTGTCAAAATTCTATTGCTGTTTTTATGGTTTGTAATTTATTATTATTGGTACCAAGCTGCTGTAACTTTGGAATCTTAGTTTCTACAGAGACTGGAGTTTCATCATACTTCATTTGATGTTGGTTGGTCTTGGTTGTGACTTTTTTAAAAAGGGCCCTTTGCAACTTATTCTTGCTACATGTGTGAAATTGTAGTTCCGTTCTTTTAGATGGTCCACAAATTACTTCTGAGTACACTATGATGCACTGTAAGGGATCGTCGTTTTTAAACGACTTTATGAAGAAACTAAATTAATCAAGAAAACTTCGCAAAATAACGAAATTTTGTTGCGTATGATATCTTGTCATCAGGCATGTGTGATAGGCTTAATTGACTTCCTCATAGTTGGGACGAAATGAAGAAAACATCGCAGCGTTATCCTCTAAAATCGAGGCTATTTGCCTTCTGTACTATGGAAGGGACCTGCAAATTCCTCATGTGTTTCGTTAAAAAACAAAAAAATCTTCGTAAAAATATTCGATTAAAAACGAAGGTCTTCAGTTCCCAATTTATCAAACAATCTTCGTTTCTAACGACTGAGTTTTTTACAGTGGGTATTCTCTCTAAAGGATTAAAAAAAAGAATTCTTCCAGAATTCTTTGATGAAATTAAATGTCATATTTTTCTTTGGATTTCACAGGATGTACATGACTGATCTTCAGTGGAGACCCTGACTTTGGACTGCTGCCTGATGCTGCTTCCATGTCAGAGGTGGTTACAGTGATGTGCAAAAATTTTGCATCTCACGGAATCTATTAAGATCCTCGGTTTGTATTGATCTAGTGAAAGGTCAAGTTACGTACACGAGGAAATTATTCTGTGCAATTTGTATTGGGTGTGGTCATTTGTTTCTGTGTTTCTAACCATATAATTGCACTATAAGATGGAGCTGTAGTTTCATAATGAATTTGTTTAGTGGCATTTTTTAAATTGCACTCTCAGTTTTAGGTAGACCTTAGGAATGGAGAGAGAGGAATCTTTTTTTCTTGGCTGCGGGCTCAGAGAGCCATGGAACTCTTTGGAACAGAGTTACTTAAATGGGGATGATCATATCTATTTAAGTTAAGGTTTTCAATACCAACATCTGTGTACTAATATGCTTTTAGTCTTTATTCAGGTGCGCACTTATTTACACTGATATAGTACATGCTATTTAAGGAGGTTTGCAAGTACTAATTGGGTAGGTTTCATTGATTTTAATTAAACACAAAAACAAAGGTTTTGTGGCTTGTTGCATTAGCATGGATCTATTTTAGTTTATGGTGCCCTCGCTGTTAACAGAAATCGTAATTTTACGAAAAAGTTCATCACGATAATTATCGTAAATTTACGAACGTAAGACGTAAAAATACGAAGTGTCGTAAAGTTACAAACCTGCGACGTATAAACTCGAAAACTGTTGTATATTTACGACAGCTATCGTAAAATTGCGAAATTTTTCTCGTAATTACAGAGTGTAGCGCGAAGATTTAATTGATTGTATTCCGTTTAATAAACTTCTTCGTTAATTTACGACAAAAGTTCGGTTGATTTTTCAACACGAAATGTTCGTGAAATTACGAGTTTTTCTAGGCAGTCAAAATTACGAACGTTTCCGTAATAATTAAAGTTTTCTGATCTTTCACTATAGATGTCCCCTTTTCGACTGTCGTGAGCAATAGAGCAGTAAGAATGGGAACGTATACATAGCTGTGCATGAAAAATTTACGCCCCATCTCGTAATTTTACGGCCCAATTCGTATTTTTTCGACTTTTTTCGTAATTTCACGGGAAGTTCGTGTTGAAAATTTAACAGAACATTTGTCGTAAAATTACGATAAATTTAAAATTAAACAGTGCTCTGTTTTGTTGCAGGGATCCTTCAGCACAGTCTCTGTACATATGGGAGTAAGCTTTATGCTGCTGCTATGCATTTGATGATTCACACACTTTGTTGTAGCCTAAAACCTCATTTTACTGTAAAGTGTAAGTATTCCCTGAGCTCAGTATGGTGTGGTTTCCTTTAAATTGAAATATCTCCTTTAACTGACAAGGTAGGCGTCCGCCAGACCGCGTCGTGGAGTAACAGGCTTCGCTCACCGCGTATCACTGTTCCGCCACTCCTTACCTGGCGCACGCCTACCTTGGCCTGCCGGCGTCTGTCGCCTGCCGGATAGGACCCTGCGGGGAGGACTCCCTGCGGGACTCTTTCCGCACGGACGCAACCGCGTTCATGTTCTCACTTCCGAACGAATCTTGCATCACTCTTTCGTTACCAATGCCACTCAACCGGTCCTAACCTAACCTGACCGAGCCTAACCTACCCAGGCCCCTACTAACCTAACCTAACCGAGCGTAACCCACCCGAGTCACTGATCCGCCCCTTCCTGACAGGCGCATGGCGCATACTGACCTCACCCAACCAGCGGATTTCAAATTTTAGACCACTTGTAAAAATTATCTTAGAAACCGCTTAAACTGCGGTGCCCCTAAGGGGAGGTTGACTCTGGTATGATGCAAGAAAGATGTGGTCCAACTTTGAGCTTTCTACGCCCAACCGTTTTCGAGAAATCGCACGGACAAACAGACAGACAAAACATTTTTGACCCAGTCGATCCAGTGCTTCGCTATCGCTCAGCCAAAAACAGATTGGGAAAAAGAAGTCAAAATTATGTAAGGATATGGAAAATTCTGACACAGGTTGAAGTTATCGCCTTATATGTACAACAAACAATAACGAACCTTCCGAAGATATTTATAAAGGATGGACAGCACAGAATAAGAGAAAGATATTCAAACAACTGGAAAAAAACTTTTTAAAAAGCGGGGCAACGAAGTATTTAACAAAGGCACCGGCAGCCCATCACGATGGATGCCTGATACACATGGTGTCTGATGGTAAGACGTCGGCGTGCAAGGAGCCTCAACTTGAAGCCTTGGAAATCCTTTGGAGCTGCTTGTCGGCCACAACAGTGGATCTTCGAGCTCTGGACACATTTCCACCATCAATGCTGAGTAGCACGTCAAGGTGTGCATTGTTTTCAAGCCTTGCCAATGCCTCAATGAAGGCATAAACATGAGGCCGGTGTGCGCCAGTAGCATTTCGGAGCATCCTGTTGTGACTCGTAGGCGTAGTTTGTGCGGTGCGCTGACTTGTAGAAACACATCAATTGGCTCCAAAACCTGCTGTTGATCCATTTGGTTTGCACGTAATCAAAGAAAGGCCTCAGAAGGTGACGACACATTTCCTTATGATGTCACTCCTCACAACATCTAAGCCCGGTGCAAAATATCTTTAAGGCAGGAGGGAAAGCGCACATGCCCGCCGGATGCAAGGCACGAACTCAACACTCTTGAAATATACCTCAAGTTTTAAGTCTGTGCACTTCTATATAAATGCCTTGCATAAGTGCCAAAGGGATCCATGGTAATGTACGATACCTATGCACAAAATTGTAATGCAGTGCGCCAAAGCTCCTACATAACATTTTCATTTGTTTTCAATGCCGCTCAACCAGCCTCGCCCTTACATGCCCACCATAACCGCAACTTAAGTCTTAAGTGTCCAAGTCACTGACTCGCCCCTGCACGCCTAGCCTACACCCGCTTACACCTACCTCGCCCAACCGCCTGGTTTTAAGTGTTAGATATTATCGCGGCTTGTCGGATTAATTATTAATTAATTAATTATTATTGCTCGTTGTGGGAGACTGTGTCCTTAAAATGTCCGCTACGAGGCATATTTTTTTCACCTACGAAAGACACGAATTTTGCATGTAGTTTCTGCCTTGCGCTCACCGAACAGGCAGAAACACGACAACAGCCGAGCCAAGGCAGTCAGCAGTGCGAGCGAAGCGCGAAAAGGTTGGATTTGATCACCTCATGTACGTTGGACGTCAGTCCAATCGTGCTTCCCAGAACCCAGTTTATTTGGTGACGCGAACAGGCACTTAACTGACACGCGCAAGGTAGGAAAGTCACGCGAGATCACCTATAAATCGCACGTGTTGACTACTTGGTGGTCACTACTCAAGAACACGATGGCGCGGTTGAGCATTCTCTTCTTTGTGGTCGCCATGGCCGGCATGGTTCTTGTAAGTTTCGTGACGGTCACCTACTCCTGAGGGTGACTGCAATCCAGTCATGTCGCATTACGGTTTAGATTGAGGGCACTATGATTTGAAGCAGTAACGTTCAGTAGCAACAGAAAAGTAGATAAAATTTGTAGTCTAAACACAATGACTGCATACCTCCACCTGCCCATCACAGAAAAAGTACGCATACTACGGCATTATTACGTACAATATTTTGAATTAAAATGTAGTAATTTGTTGTGTTAAATTAAATGTTAAATTTGTTTGTGTAAAAATGTTTAAAACTGTACGTTGTTATGCACAATAAACGAACGGTTAAGGATATGCACAATTATTGTGAATTTTAATGTATAATTTTGTGCATTAAAATGTACAAAAGAAGTGCGACAAAATTTAGTGCGCACTGCAAATCTAAGTGTGGACCATCCCAACACTTCCTAGCGTGGATCACTTTGGTACACGAAAGGAAGCGTGGACCACGGATGGTCCACGCTAGAAAGTGCGGACCTCGAGTTGGTCCACACTAGGAGGCGTGGGCCACGAGCTCGGTCTTCACTTGGAAGTAATGACCACCCACAGTGAAGGATAGGGCCGGTGAGACGATCAAAGTGTGGACCAAACGTGGTCCACACTTTCTAGCGTGGACCACATGTGGTCCACGCTTCCTTGTGTACACCAAAGTGGTCCACGCTTCCTTGTGTACACCAAAGTGGTCCATGCAAGGAAGTGTGGAGATGGTCCAAACTTGGATTGTAGTGTGTGCTTGGATCAAGTATTTGAAGTTGCGCTTGAAGAATGCATCCGTATTTAGCAGCATACACAGTAATTGCTTATGTACATTTTTAAGTTCATAACGTGTGTAAAACTGCGTCTATACATAAGCCTGAATGAAAATTGTCTGTAACTGCGACGATTTATTTACTCAGTAATGCACAAATGTGGCTTATGTAAAATTTTGTACCTAAATACGAAAGAATTCGTAAGTAAATTACATGCATTGTTGTGCACTCACAACTATGTACAAAGTTAATCGTACATGTGTTATTGTGGAAATTTAACATAAGTGTTAAAATTCTTACATAATATGTAAAACAATCGTACATAAGCTATGAGTGCACAGAATTTTATGCAGTTATGTACGAAGTTCTCCACAGCCAATCAGTGTGTATAGTTCATGTTTGCAGCATACTATTGAGTCTCGTCCGGCCTGTCAATTGTTTGCTTGGTATTCACGAAAGGTTACACACAATCTTAACGCCTCTGTGCATATGCCACGTTATAGCCCGACTCAGCATATTTCTTTGAAAACAGCAGTGGGGGTCGGGCGACCGTTCGTTCGGGTAGACTGACAAATCGTTTGCGGCGGAAAAAGTTGATTCTTTTTATGGGGGGGGGGGGCGAGACTCCGATAATAATTCCGCTGTTGTAGGTAACTTATGTTCGCTTAAGACGATTGTTTTTTACTGAACATTCACTGAATCAGCACACTAAATGCTTGTGTACTATTTTTGTACATAATTATGTACAGATATAAACCTTTATAGCTTATGTACAAATTTGTACACATTTATGTACTATTTATACATAATTACGTACTATTTGTACATAACTATGTACAATTTTGTGCATAATTATGGACGATGTTGTACATAGCTTATGATGGTTTATATCTGTTCATAATTCTGTACAAAATAGTACATAGGCATTTGGTGTGAGTTAAGGACGATCGTTTTAGAGTGCAGTGTGAACATGTTTTTATTCTCTGCCTCTCGCAGTATCGAAATAACAAATGGGAACTTCAACGCTAGTCTCCAGCTGGATCTATCGACTGCTCTATTTGCAGGCTTCAAATACGTTCGACGTGAAACTGTTCAAGAAAAGGCTAGCAACGGTTAGCTACCATAAGGAAGCTGCCAAGAGAGTCCTGAAGTTTAAGGACTCAATCGAAGCTCTGCCCGGAAAAGACTTCAAGTTGCTGAATGATTGTATTCAGAGCTCTGCCCTGAACGCCCCGGTGAGCATGTTTCTACTTCTAAGTGGTTCTGATAAAATGCTTGTTCTTTCACCTACCTATGAAACGTCTAAACCAAATTGTAGCTGTTCATATAGGCTGGATCCACAGATATTAGTTTTTAAAACATGAACATTCAAAATCTGTTAAGTGAGCGATAGCGCGCGATTTCTCGAGAACGGTTGGCCGTAGAAGGCTCAACTTTGAGCCATGTCTTTCTTGCAAAATATCGGGGTCGATCTCACCTCAGAGGCAGCGCAGTCATGTCGGCTTTTTAAGCAGGGAGTGTAACGGAGTTGCCTTATCGTCTCGCCCAAGAATTGGACTTTTTTCTATGAAGCAAGTACTCTCATGGTAAAATAGATACGAGATAAAATTTCAAGATCTGTCTTTTAAAATTGTGCAAACCATTGCCACAAAGACGTTTGTCCGGTTTTCCCATTCGAAAAACTTACAATAAACGTTTTGAAATCCAGCTTTCTCACTCCGCCTAGAAAGAGGTGGATCTAGCCTGCTTCGGCTCGTCAGCTGGCTGTCTCCGTCATCTATCCTTTTCCATACCATAGAAGAAAGCATGCTCTCCTTTTAAGTAAAGCAGCCTTTATTGTTGATGTGCCGACCCGAGATGGGGCAGGCGGGCGCTACAAGAGTGTCAACCCTTTTGTCGGGGCCCTAGAGTACGCGAAGCAGGGCAAGAGGCGCAAACCTCTCACAGACCGAAGCCCGGTGGCATCGAAGATGGCTCGAGCCACACCGAGAGGTGAGCGGTACCGGCAACAGTGCCACCGCTTTGCGCAGTAGAATGTGAGCGGTTCGTTCTTCTGGCTCTACTCGAAAACTAGCCTTTTCCACTTCTACTAATTTGGAAAAGAAAACTTAACGATCGAACCGAATTTAAATTAGAAGTTTATACATTTAAACTAAATTTGGATCAAAGTTGAACTTAAGCTAAATAAAAATTTCACTTGACTCAAATTTAAATGAAATTTAAATCAAGTTGTAAATGTAACTTGAATCAGATTTAAATCTAATTTGAAGCACACTTTAATGTAATTCCGTACGCTCCGGGACTACCAGTACCTCACGAAGTGAAGAAAATGATGTGGTATAAAGTTTATTAAAATCCGCCAGTCGAGCAGGGTAGGTGTGCGTCGCCTTTCCAAAGAAGCTACCGGAAGTCGGAAAATATGAATTATTCTATACTGAGTTCTGAATCCGGCTTGGAAGTATTCCAGCTCTCCTACTTGCAGCGCACGAGTGTGTTAGGTTTGAATACGATATTTGAGGCTTGGGCAGTTAAGGGTTGGACTGATAAAGCGGCATAGAGAACGGAAGGATCATGGGAGACACAGTATCTGGCCACCAGAATGCCAGCGGAGTCCACTGACTGACTGGCCCCGCAATGCCCAACTCGGTAAGCGTCTGCCAGACCGTGCCATGGAGTCTCAAGCCTAGCGTACACCCACCTTGACCTGCCGGCGGACGTCCTCTGACGAGTAGGACCCTGCTGGGCCAACCAGGACGCCCTGGGGGCGTCGCTCTTTTCGCACGGTCGTAACTACGCTCGTGTTCTGGCGGCCGTACGAATCTTACACTATCCTTTCGGTTATAATGCGGCACACCGTCCCAAGGCGGCGTGCACATATGACGTCATCAGTTTGAGAGGGGGAGGGGGTCAACTAAAAGTGACGGCTGGTGGCGGGGGGGGGGGGGGGGGGCTTGGGGCCGGATGACGTAGTTTTCGTCACGAGCCGAGGGCGGACGGCCGTGTCGTAGTGGACTGCCCAGACTGCCCACTGGTTGAATGTTCACCGCGCTCGGAGACCAATCCACAGGTCTCTTATCGTAATGCTTGAAATTTAAACTATCGACATTTCGTTTCCAACTTTTTAAATTTTGGTAGAGATTTTTTAGGTTAGTGTGTCATTTTAGCACTTATTTTAATAACATGAAAAAACTAAACCATCATGGGGGGGGGGGGGGGGCTGGGCCAAAACGACGGGGGGAGGGGGATGACGTCATATATGCACGTCGCCCAACCTGCCCAAACCTTAAATAACCTAACCTACCCATGTATCAGTCACTGATCCGCTCCTGCACGCCTGACGCATACCTACTCTGCCCACCCAGCGGACTTAAAATTTTAGACATTTAAGAAAATGCTGATGAGCTGCGGTGGCCCTTAGGTGAGATTGACTCCGGTATGATGCAAGGAAGATGTGGTCCAAATTTGAAATTTCTACGTCTGTTTTCAAAAAATCGACACACAGTCAAAACATGTGTGGCCTGGTCGGGTAAGGGCTTCGCTATCGCTCAGCCAGAGACAAATACTTTTAACATCTATAAAATAATTTAAAAATTTAAACAAAGAAGTGGAACACCACGAAATCACCCCTGCGTCACGGGGTCCAGATGGAGGCGGAAGTGGCTCTAAGCAGCCATATATTAATGAGTATCAAGGTTGAAAAGTGTGCTAGCATTTGAATGCATTTAATACTGATTGTCTGTCTTCATTTCCAGGACCAGGATTCCACTCTGGACGAGTTTCTGAGTGAGATCACAGGATGCCTCAACGTGTATCAAAACGTCGCTGAATCTGTGAAGAAAATCGCAAACTCATTTTATAGTTAGACGCTGGATCCTGTGGATTAAAGTTTTTTCGTGAGAACAGGGAACGAGAAACAATCTAGTTCTTTCTTGCTGACACTGACCCGACGCCATAGAATGTAAAATCAACTGCGGTTCAGAAATCAGTTAAGGGTCACCTGCTGTAGGAGCAAAGTTCGAGTACACAGGGTACAACTCTCCGTCATGCGGTCGAGGTAGAGCGAAGTCATTACCCGACTTGTTAGGTATAATATGAAATTTCATAACGCTATTTTCATAAGTTGTTATAATATTCGCGCTAGCTCAGCTCAGTGGTTGTTAGCCGGTAGCACTGTGGTGTCCGCGGCCTGGGTTCGAATCCTGGTCGTTGAAATCGCTTTCGACAACCACAGAGTAGGCACGGAACGGAAGGGTTTGACCGAAACCGCATCAGGTGGGATTAGGATAGGTTAAGACCGCAGTGAAAGGGATGGGGACCCCAGTTAAAATATTAGGCTTGGGCGCTTGTACAAAGCTTGACGCTTGACACCTCCAGAGCGCTTCCTGCACCCAGAAAAATGAATTCTTGATTTTAGTCTCAAATTGCATTTACTTGGTTTTCACAAGTAAATTTTACTTAAATTAAGTAGATTTTACCTAAATCAAGTAAATTTTACTTGAAAACCCAAGTATCAGAAAAATCAAGTATCCTCTTTTCTAGGTGTGAAGGCTTCTGACGTCCGGGCATGAGATTCATCGTGTAGCATCTGTACCGCAATGGCTTTAGGACTTCGTATGGCTTTGGCTTGAGGTCAAGCGTCAAACGCACACTCCATAAAATCATTTGATAGATGGACGCGAAGGAGCAGGTTATGCCTGTTATGTATTTTTTTATGTCTGACGCTAGCAACGACGGGAACGCGCAGGTAAACCGATCTGTGATAACCGCATCTCGAAATTCCAATTAGTTTGCCTGTTACTAGCAGAGGACATCAGCTACACACTAAATGCTTATGTACTATTTTTGTACATAATTATGTACAGATATAAACCTTCATAGCTTATGTACAAATTTGTACACATTTATGTGCTATTTATACAGAATTACGTACTACTTGTACATAACTATGTACAATTTTGTGCATAATTATGGACGATGTTGTATGATGGTTTTTATCTGTTCATAATTATGTACAAAATAGTACGTAAGCATTTGGTGTGTAGCGCTCCTCCGATACAGTATAGACGATTGGAAGCTCTCAACCACCAAGAGGCGCAACAGCCTAGTGGGTAAATGCGTTGGGATAGCAAGCCGAAGGGATGAAGAACGAGTACTGGCCTTTCCTTTTTTGGCCCGCGACCCGCGATAGCCGCGTATCCGATGGCTCGTAGAGGGCTCGTAGAAGGCTTGGCGAAGCGCTCCGCCAAGTCTTCTACAAGCCACTAAGTCCAGCGCTTGACAAGCATTCCCTGAGCCTTGCCTCGAGCCTTCCTCGCCAATATTTTGTACTGAGGGATTACGAGTGGGAATGTGGCCACAAAACGGTTAGCTTTTTCGGATCGCCTGTAAGTATAGTGCGTTAGTCACGTTAGCCCCGCATGGGTCCCCATCGATGCGGACCGATGCCCAGCGGGTTTGCCTACCTTCTAGGGGCTGCATAACAAATATCGCGCTTTCGGGGGCCCCACACCTCGCATGTATCCCCATCGATGCCGACCTATGTCCAGCGGGCCTGCCTTCCTTCCAGGAGCAGTATCACGAATCTCTCTATTATACACCCAGGCTCAAGAGTCACTGGTTGCTGATCGACTTACCCAGCCCGAACGAAAAGTCGGAGAGACTCGCGGTTTGCGGCTTTATTGTGAGGGAATTTCAAAACAGGAAAGTTTGGATTTTTCCAAAACTTGGGAATTGAATTTTTAGGCATAGAACAGTTTGTTTTAGTATGGTAATCAAATAAAACGTATTAAAAACCTGTTTTGGACTTTTCCAAAATAAATAGGAAATTTCCAAAAAAATTAAGGATAGGTAGCACCTTGGACCAGCGCGAGAAAACGGGCGCGAACGTCTTCGCCGCGCCCCCTTCCGCCTCACCCCTTCCGCCCCTTGCCCTCGCCGCTGCAGGGGGTACATAAGGGCGGTGCACTCGGGTCGCTCCACCACCGTCTGTACCCGGGGCCACGCCACCACGCCGTCGCCCCGGGGCCACTCGTCATACCGTAGTACCATCGTCACGTCCGCCGCCGCGCTGCAGCCCACCAAGACTACCGCAGCGGGAAGCCAACGGGTGAACAGTAAGCCGCAGCCGGAGTTGTGGGTCGTGACGACTAGTGTAAATAAATAAGCTGCGACCGAGTACTGTGTACCGTTCCCCTCAATCTCCCTGCACTAACTGAACCGGGTGTTGTGTCCCCGAGTACGAGAAAAGCACAACATCCCCAACGTTCTTGGCGGACTACTGCAATGAGGTATTTCGACTGTAAGAAGGCAGAGGGACGAAGGCGCGTTGATCCACAACAAACCCTCATGTGTTCGTCCGCGTCGTCTAGTGTTTGCTGTGATTAACGCCGATTAAAAAAATATTTAGAACGCGAAAAAGGGTAGGTGATCGAAGAAACTTCGTCTGGCTGTTTTTTTCTCGAAATTATTTTATTTCTGGCGCACGGTAGCAGACGCCACTCGCAAACACTTGAGGGTTTGTTATGGACTGTGCTTACTTCCCACTTTCTTCTTATGCGTGGAACATCTATCTTGTGACAGAACTGACTTTTCTGGGTGCATACTCGCGATTTTCTCCGTACCACTCGTACCGTTTCATAGAGCCCGCGAGCTCCGCACCTGATCTCATATGGTACGGAGCAACGCAATGCTCCATTCTGATCGTAGAAAGGAGTCGGGTTTATCTGTTATCTGGTGCAACTTGTTAGGTACAGTAATGATTGTGTAGGGCTGAATATGAAAAGACAACAAAATTTCAGAAAATAAACATCTATTCAGTCACACAACATACAAATCAGTATTATCATAATAGTAATTAATTATCTAATTAACAACACGCTAAATGCTTCTGGACAATTTTGAGCAGAAGTGCGTACGAATTTGTGCATACGCAGCTTAAGTACGAATTCGTACGTTGTTATGTACAATATTGTACGCAATTATGAACAAGTCTTCAAAATTGTACATAATTTGCGTACGAATTTGTACGCAACCTGCGTATGCGTAAATTCGTACGCAATTCTTCACAAAATTGCGCAGAAGAATTTAGCGTGAAGAGTCTGTTCAAAATGTGGCTTACACATATCCATTTTGGTGTTCATGATATCAATAACGAAAGGTAAGGCACAATCACACAGGTAAGGCAAAAACGCTTCCGGAGGAAGTGGAAGGAAAGGGACAAAGACCCCCGGGGGAGTCATGATGTAAACATAACAATACTGCGAAGTCTTGGCACAACACGTTGAAAAAGGGGGGAGAAGTGTCGATGCGAGCGCTCCACTTATTCCACCAGAAGCACCACGGAGACCTTTCTATGCCGGCCGCATAGGACACGGTGCAGGGTCGTGGACGACTTCCCCTAAACCGCTAGCGAATCTTTAGACTTTCCCTTCCTTCTCCGCATCCTCGACCTCGCCTCCACCGCCGCCTTCCACCTCTATTTCATCTCCTTCTCCAGCCTAATCTTCCTCACCACCCTCCCCTTCTCCCTCACTGCTTTCCTCCTCCTCTTCCTCCGCATTCTCCTCTTCCTCTTCCTCCTCCTCGCCCAGGGACTCGGCTTCTTCGTCGTAGTATTCGTTGTAGTCCTCGAAGTAGTCGTAGCCGTAGTAGTAGACGGGCGGCTGCAGGTAGATGAAGGCGGGCGGCGAGGGCATGCAGGGGCAGCGGTGCTGCGGGCTGTGGCGCGGCCGCAAGTAGCGCACCCGCACCGCCGCCTCCGCGGCCGCGGGGGCCAGCGCCGCCCGCACCACGGCCTCCGAGGCCTCGGCGCGCTCCTCCCGCGGCGTCGTCGCGCCGCACAGTACCTCCACGTCGAGGGAGCGCAGCGCCCGGAGCGCGGACACCGCCACGACAGCCGCGCCAGCTCGTCGGCGTCGTCCATGGCGCAGGGCACCTGCACCTGCGGGGCAGCGAGGGGGCAGCGCTGGAGTCATGTTGTGCCGCAAACACTTTGGAAAATTACAAAAGGAGACAGATCCCTACAAAACGAAGTAATAGGAAATTTTAACACCCGACGTAGGACCCAACGTTAAGAGTTGTCAATATTTTTGAACCTTCCAACTTTCTTAAAAATTCAAAACGGTCCACAATATTCCGACAGTGTTTACAATCACTTCTCCTAATGATTTGTTTTTGATTTGCAAAAAAGGTTCCTTACGGTTATAAATTATATAATGTAATATATATAGCGTAATATTGGCATATAACGCCACTTATCTACACTGGCGACCAAAATTAGCGGTCCACTTTTTCCGAAGTCCGCCATTTCGTTGCTAGTCGACCTAGAGAGCTGAAACTCCGTGTAAGCACGTGCCAAAGGTTCATCTTCGAGGTCCCTGGACGCCAATTTTATTGGTTCACTCTAAGGGGTGGAACCACCCCCTTAACTCCGACAATGTCGAAAATCGCCGCGAAGGGCGCCGATAAAACCCATGTGGCGGGCAAAAATTGTCAATTTTTCAGTCGGCGTGAACTCATGGACCATTGAAGCTGCTGATTCCTGAATTTCGACGCCCTACGACCAGCCCTTAATTTTGGAGGGGGTGGGGGTAGTTTTTGAATTAGGGGTCTTAGAGTTTCGAAATTGATCGCAAAGGGTAGCAGAGGGCTAAGGGGTGTCAAAAATACCCGGCGCGACTCAAATCGACACCATAAAAGTGTAATAAACTCGAAAAAACTGAAAAATTAGGCTGATTTTTACAGTCATTTTGCGTCCCTCTACCGCCGCTCTCAGTCGAGTTAGGGTGTTGCACGAGACGGTTTTTTACAGTTCGAACCTTTACAAACTAGGCCCCAAACGGACAACACAAAATCTCGACGGCTTCAACCCTTAAATTGCGGTAGCATAGACTCTTACACCCCATTGTTAAAGCGTGACATCCAAACAATCACTCTTACAGGCCACAAAATCCATGGAAACGAACGCGCCTGGCACTTTTTCGATGATTACAGTGGCTGTGGTCAATATTCGCGCAATTTGCGTGCCATAAAATTCGATTCAAAAATTGACTTTTCTTGAAAATCGCTTGCAGGGGTATGCGCCCCTGTAGTTTCAAGGTTGAAGCCCTCGAGATTTTGAGTTCTCCGTTTGGGGCCTAGTTTGTAAAGGTTCGAACTGTAAAAAACCGTCTCCCGCACTACCCTAACTCGACTGAGAGCGGCGGTAGAGGGACGCAAAGTGACTGTAAAAACAAGCCTAATTTTTCAGTTTTTTCGAGTTTATTACACTTTTATGGTGTCGATTTAAGTCGCGCCGGGTATTTTTGACGCCCCTGAGCCCTCTGCTACCCTCTGCGATCAATTTCGAAACTCTAAGACCCCTAATTCAAAAACTACCCCCACCCCCTCCAAAATTAAGGGCTGGTCGTAGGGCGTCGAAATTCAGGAATCAGCAGCTTCAATGGTCCATGAGTTCACGCCGACTGAAAAATTGACAATTTTTGCCCGCCACATGGGTTTTATCGGCGCCCTTCGCGGCGATTTTCGACATTGTCGGAGTTAAGGGGGTGGTTCCACCCCCTTAGAGTGAACCAATAAAATTGGCGTCCAGGGACCTCGAAGATGAACCTTTGGTACGTGCTTACACGGAGTTTCAGCTCTCTAGGTCGACTAGCAACGAAATGGCGGACTTCGGACAAAGTGGACCGCTAATTTTGGTCGCCAGTGTATAAGGTACACAATAAATCTTGATGTACAAGTTTGTATTTAGTTATGTAACGAGAAAAATTTTGTGCAGGTGTATAAATGTGTACAGCAAATGTACATTAGCACAAATGAAAAATTTTGTACATAAAATATGTGTCCGTCATTTTGTACATGTGTACAAATGTGTACTTTTAAATTTTGTGTGTTAACTACTGACAGCCTTGCTGCCCAGTACACTGTACTCCGAAGTGTGATGTACATCACACTCCACCTGTGATAAAATCACATGTCAGCTGCAGCTGTAGTATTTTTCAATAATCACAGTTAAGTGTGATGACACCACAATCACACTTTCTTGCAATGAAGTGTGATGAGGCCAATACGTTTGGCTGAGATGAAGGTCCAACTGCAATGGTCATTGCAGCTCCAGGTGTAGTACTTCTGACTAATCACACTTGGTCTTCATCGCAGCTTAACGTATGAAATTCATCACACTTCCGATGACAGTGAAGGTGACCTGTGCGTTTGGGCGTCGGGCTACACACTAATTGTTATGGGACAATTTTGTCCCGTAAAATGTTTTGCTTTTAAGCAAAATATAACTGAGATACAATTTGTAGCATAATTATGGGACAAATTTTATCTCGCGTGCTACAGTTTGTCCTACCTTTACGTTACAAATTGTCCCAATGTCGTGTTTTGCTTAAAAACGTTTTATTGGTCAAAATTGCCCCAGGGACATTTCGAGTGTACTTTTTGTCTCCGTGGGGCGGCTCACCTTGAGGCTCCTAATCTCAGTGATCTCCTTCAGTCCCTCCACGAGCCGCTTGGAGGCGGTGGGGAACTCTCTCCGGAGGTTATGGACACGCCGAGCAGCCCCCGGGACGCGAGCACGCTGTCAACGACCTGTCCGGACAGAAGGTGCGGTCAGAGGGGAGGAGCGAGAGGGGAGGAGCCATCACGCCCCTCTCGGTGAACGTTGATTTGGCTCACGGCCGATTGCGGCTGATTATTTTATTTCATTTATCCCACAATTAGTTTGCCCGAATTACGGATGACTCCTTGAAGGTCCATCATTTGGTCTAGAGACACGGATGATTTTGTGAGTAATACCAATGTTTTTTGTTCTTTTGCAGTGACTGCTTTGGTACATTTTAGAGTTCACAATTAGTTGTAAATTTGTTTGCTGAGTTGGACTTGTCCCATCACTATACCGTGTGATCAACAAGTGCCATCGTTGAAAAACATGATTCAAAAATCGTCCTTTCAATGGATAAGCAGACTATATTTAGATGTGGCTACAAAAATGTTACTGCGTGTCCTCTAATTGGTGTCGCAGTTTAAAAAGCATTTTAATAAGGAAGGTTTTGATAAAGTTTGAAAGCTGCAATTCCAGCCAAACAGATTGTCCAAGTTCATGTATCCTATCAGTTTGGCACTTCAAAACTTTTCTAGTTTTACTGCCAATTACTGCTGCAGGTTGTGCACTGAATAGAAAAGCTGGGCTCACACTGACTTTGATGAAAAAAAAAAAAAGAAACCATCTTGATCAGGATGGTGCTGCCAACATCAGGTAATAAGAAGCGCCGGGTATAGGAAAACGTAAATTATCTGCAGTGCTGAAAATGATTTCTGTGATTGGTTTGATGATAGACCGGAGGGTCAAGCAGCATTACATATGATGCTGAAACAATGATTTTACAGTGGTTGAAAAGTCCTTACCGCTGCTTGCTTTGAATAGAAGGTTAAATGTTTTAAAACTTTTCTGATAACGTAGCAACCGTCTCCCTTTAATCTCAGAGGAGGAAGTTATTTATAAGCCATTAAAAAAGACTGCAAATTAAATGCAGAACTTTATTTTTAAATATAGTACGTTGGTTGGGGACATTGTGACGCATGACAGAGTGTGACAGTTGAATCTCTTTCTACATCAAATTGTGGACCTTGTGTTGGCACGACGCATCCAACAGGGGTGTGCTGTGCTTTTGAGAGTTCTTATAAAAAGTGAATGATGAAACTTATAAAATTAAGTTATGTTTGATTGTAAGCGAAAAGATGCTTGGAAAGATGCCAATATTTGGAGTAATTACTGCAATTCTGCAGAATGAGGAGGGCAAATAATGTTTGGTGTACACAGTGATAAACACCCTTGGATTTGACCCACAGCTTCATGCATATGAGGTGGAATGAACCAATGAGACAGAATTCATCTTGTTGTCAGACCTTTCTCATCCCTTCCTTGAAATACTGCACAATTACTGAGACATCAAAACATATGCTCCAGTAAAGTATGCCTAGTTATGTGACATTGATTTCTGGCTGCATTGAAATGTATTATACCTAGTTATGATTTTGTAGTAGCTTACATGCCACTTTCTAATATATACCATTATGTGTAACTATTCTAGATAAACTTAAATAAACATTGTAATTTTATTTTGTTATTATCAATATTATACTTTTTAATTAAATGCATATGGGTTCCTGTTTTTCTGTTCCCGACTGCAACCCAACATTGGTCCAGTTGCCAATATCACAACTGCAGTACGGACAATGCCAAATGCTACCGACATTTTGTCCTTCTCTGATCTATGGTGCTTGCACAAAATCATCCGTAATACACAAATTTGTACATGAGGACTTAGCACTGTAGCGAGAGGGGGAGTTCTCTAGAATCGTTTTAAGTTGACGCACCCCAGCGTACCCGGTGCTGCACTCACCTGCTCGTAGCACTGTAGCACCTCCTCCAGCTCCAGCGTGCGCAGGATTGCCTTGTTGGCGTTGATGAGGGTGACCAGGGCTCTGGCGAAGTGCAGCGAGGTCACGCCGCTGGGCACGCACAGCTTCCGCGGCCGCGGCTGGCGGCCCGCCGGCAGCTTCACCTCCTCGTCCGACGCCATCTGCTGGAGCGTCAGGTGGATCAGCCGCAGGTCGATGCGGAGGCGAGAAAATAGAAGAAACGCCATTTAAGTCCCGCTGGTGAAACTAAGGCATGTACTTAACCTTGGTGCATATTAAAATTTTTGTTCTTTATATTAAATCTTTGTTCTAATAAATTTTCGCTTTTTCAATAAATTTTTTTTGTCCTTAAAATTAAAGCATTGTTTTGAGTGCATTCATAATGAAGTGCAACGAAAGAATTAAAGAAGCAGAGATCACAAACATTTTCTAACAATCTTTGAAAAATTTATTTTCATTACAAAAAATTAACAAACAATATTTCATAGTTTCAGACTTAAACTCATATCTCTAAAATTGAGAAAATTAGTCAAATTTGATTCATTACTCAAGTACTCTTTAAAACACAGATGGTGAGCATAAACACGCGAATTTCAAACATAATGTTGGACTTCACACTTTGGGTAGAGCAAAAACAGAAAATGAGAAGTAACCCGTCCGTTCCAGAGGGAAAGCAGTACGTTAATTCGGTCTGCACATCTCATTATCACTAAAGATGAATACCGAAAATACTGACTATGACGAAAATGGCCAGCTGACACCACGTCACCCTCCCCTGTAAGAGCCATCAAGACGTGGTCCGAGCGCCTGCGGGTCTGGCAGCCCAGTCGGCACGTCTGCTCGGCCTCGGCGGGACTGCCAGCCCTCCTCCTCCCTCCCGGGTCCGGCTCGTTGTTGGGCAATTGTATTGTGCATCACTCACAACACCCTCGCGTTCGCACGCACGGACACAAGCAAACCTAAGAGGGGCCTGCAACAAGTGTAAATATCCGATTGCGATGGTAGTAAAGGACAGTATTGACCAAATCTCGTTCTTAATTTCAATTTCCACTCCCTCGTCTCGGGGCCGGGAGGTTCCGATCCCGACCATACCGAAAATGTAAGAGTATTTGAAACTTTAGATATCGACGTTCCATGGCCTAAGGATGCCAAAAATATAATTTCAATGTGAAAAAAAAATCGTATGCACTCGAGTCGCCCCTCCTTCCTCCACACCCTTCTACGAAGACCCGATGCATCGAAATTATGGATGACATTTGTCAGCAACGTAAGTGCATACAATTTTATTTTTAACATCATCAAGATCCAAAGCTTCAAATCGAAATTAAAATTTTCTGCGAAGTTGGGACTTTTACACTACAGAATTGAAATGTAAATTAGGGATGAAATTTGGTCAAAACCTTCCTCTACCATCAAAGAGCCGACCTAAGCGAGTTTCATCGCAATTACAGGCGCCATTACACCTGTTGCAGCCCCGTTGTTTGTTAGGCCTAGGGATATGGCTCGGTTGGCGCGGCTGGCCACTTCTCGTCAGCTTGGCTCCCGACACGTACCTTGAGGAGGGCCGTCCTCATAACCATGGGTCCCTCGATGGGGCAGCGCACCGCCAGCTTGTCCAGCGCAGGTGACTGCGTGCAGTGCCACAACAACTGCTTCAGTTTGCTCCCGTTGGCCGCTTTGCCGCTGCACGTGAGGCGGGATATCTGAAGAAGAGAAACAGACCATTTTTCTCTCCTCCATACTCAGGCACACTCAGCATGATCAAACATTTTGAAATGATCATGTTCAGTGTAGAATTCAGGGGATACGACTGTATCCTCTTGCATTTTTATAGATTAAAATTTCAGGGATACACTTACAGTTCAATAGGAATTCTCAATGGACAACTGTAATCCCAAGTGTGATGTACATCATACTCCAGCTATGATAAAATCCTATGCATTTTTCACTTATCACAGTTAACAATGATGAGTTCACCACACTTAGCCGCGATGAATCCGTGATATCTGTGATGTTCATTGCAGCTAAGAATGATGAGGCCAATACGTTTGGCTGTGATGAAGGTCCAGCTGCAATGTTCATTGCAGCCCCAGGTGTAGTATTTTTAACCACTCACACATGGTCTTCATCACAGCTTAACGTATTAAATTCATCAAACTTGCGATGACAGTATACTGCTCGTAAATCTAGCCCAAGTAGCATGGATGATAGACTGAGAAATAAAAGGTGAGGAATGTGACTAAAATATGGATCAGAAAATTTCTTTGCGCTAATTTAGGTGAAACATTGACCCAGCCCTCACACCACACCCTAATTTAAGTCTCTCATTCTTGAACAGGTGAGAAAATTTCTTATGATAAAATTCCTTATAAAAACAATTTAAGCGGCTATTATAAGATGACTCAAACTGGTAACCTCCCTTCTTTTCATCACTGCCGCAAAAAGTTTTGTTTGTTCTACAGTCAACTTATCTCGTCAGCAATTTTATAGCTACTTGTCATCTGTGCAAAAGCAACATAAAAAGATTCCCTCATTGCTACAAATTCTGTATCTACAATAATAATTGTTGCCCTTACAACTTTTCAATCAATTAAGTTTATCATATGGGGGATGAAAACCCAGGACTTCTGCATATGCTCTAGAACAGTGGCAAGAACCCCGTTTTAAAAATAGAAGAAAGCAACATCGACTAAAAACTATACTGTTTATGCATTCATCAGTATAAAAATTAATCAATGAGATATGAGGTCAGTGAACAATACTATAGAGAAATGCCATATCAATCAAAATGAAACCAACAATTTTATGACAGTATGAATGAAATTTCTAATGGCAAAAACATAATTTAATATGATGGTTCAGGATAGTTTTAATAAATTTATTGTCATTCCAGACTTTTTGGAGGAGTGGCCACCCTACTGCAACACCAATTACCTTTCATCAGCACCCCATTCTTGTGTCAAGTATGATTATGCTTGATATTGGGCATGCATTACCAACATTTAGTTCTAGGTGCTATTGTAGACAATTGCTCGGCAGAAATGAAGAATAGCATGGGCATGCACAGCAGCATTGCTCCGGGAGGTAAGGGCACGTAAGGAACTCACAATAGACAATAAAAATTGACAGCAAACTTTTAAAAAGTGGAAAAAGCAACAATATGATAATTTCCTCCCATTAAGAAGGGTGCGACATTGAAACAATAAAATTTGAACCGCCTGCGTTTGTTTTCCGAGCGTGACTTGTTACAGCGAGAGCCTCGTACCCTGGACCTGCCGGACAGCAGCGCCGTGATGTGCTTGGGGCTGGCGGGGGCCAGGTCCTTGTGCAGGTGGCCGATGCAGGGCGCGGCGTGCAGCAGCACCGGCGGCGCGCCACAGGGCCGGGTCCCGCGCCACGGCCCGCCACGCCCGCGACACCCGGCTCAGGGACACCAGGTCCAGCGGCGGCAGCTGCCGCACAACCATCTGGACGATCTCCGGGGGCAGGCAGGAGAGGGGGTCCATCCTGGCCGCTTGGGGCACTGCGGGTCAGAGGGAGACACATAAGCTCGCAGCAATTTCTTAAATTATCTTTTCAGGATTTCCAATGCAACACATTTATCTGTTGTGTTGTTGATAAGTTTCCACACTAGATTAAAGAGAAAAAGCAGACCGAGTGTTTCGGAATTTTTTGATTACTTTAAAATTGCACTTTTGGTACTCATTCATTATACACTGTTATCGCAAGTGTGATGAATCTAATATGTTTAGCTGCGATGAAGAGCATGAGTGATTAGTGAAAAATACTACCTGGAGCTGCAATGACAGTTAGCAGCTCGGCCTTCATCACAGCCAAACGTATTGGCCTCATCACAGTTAGCTGTAATAATCATCACAGATGGAGCTTCATCGCAGCTAAGTGTGATGAACACATCACAGTTAACTGTGATTAGTGAAAAATACAACAGCTGCAGCTGACATGGGGTTTTATTTCAGCTGGAGTGTTATGTACATTGCACTTTGGATTACAGTGTAGTTCAACAGCAATCTCATAGAATATAAAAATTTCAGTCTTTTAAATATTCATGAAGAGTTTGGAAATATTCCAAACAGTTTGAGCCGCAAGTCTTCCTATCATTTCGTTAGAAATTTCGAACACCATTTCTTCCACCGTGGCACAATTACAAACGTTTTGTAATTCATGTTGCAGAACTTTGCTGTATTATATTGCAAACCCTGTGACAGGGGGATCAATATGGGGACCAAATTAGTGGCTGATAAGAACCAGTTCCAATTAGAACCACTCATTAAGCTGAACCTACTCCCATGTAATGACAAGGAGAGATAAAGTATGGTGATTCAAAGCACAGTGAAGATACTTCAGCTTAGAACTATAACAATGTCAAAGCAAAATCAGATGATCTAGAGTCACAAAATCCCATACTTTCTAGAAATGTCCATTTTTATGCACCTTTATCTTACCTTACACCCTGTTCTTCAAAATTGGAGAAATCAGTTCAGACACAGCACCATAAGCAGTACTGCGAAAACACTACATCTGTAAAAGAAAGAAATATGAATGTGATGTTGTACAAAATGAATGTTGAACTATGCCAAAGCAACTTTGCATCTCAGGGTGGATTTAGACTTTGAAGCCGTGAAACTTTTCTAGATTCCCTCGAATTCTGCCAACAAAACTGAAGCACGAGCATTGAACTCTGAAAAACATTGACCAACCTCAGCATTTCTTGACAGATTGTCCAGAAAATTTAATTAGGATTTGATTGTCAAAAAGATAGCTGCGCTAATGAAACACACATTGTTCTTTGTCAATCCGTTATGAAATCTGGCAGAGACAAAAGCAGCAACACATGCGCAGTGTCTTTCTGAGTAAATTTACAGATTGACAGCATTTTGGTTTGGTAGTGGATATTCTGGTTCTCCTAAGATTATCACGTGGTAATACGCCCTCTCAGTACACAAACTACATATTTCCCTAGACATTACAAAGTGTAATCCTGAGTATTGCCCCACTAAAATCATCGAAGCCCCGCGAGACAGGGAAGCATTTCAACAATCCTAGGACAGAAACACAGGGTTTACCCATGGCTGATCTATAAAAACTAGAAGATTTTATATCACTATGAATGGCGAACCACAGGTAGACTAGTAAGTGGGCATTTCAGTCGGTGTCGGCAAACAGCATTCGACAAACTTGATCCTTGGCCTGGCTTCTGGGCATTTACGCCCAGGCAGCCCAGGCCTGGAGGAGCCCCTAGCGCCATCGACATGAAACTCGACCCAGTACTGCGAGAAGAACTGGACGTCATCGGCCGCTTTCGCATGCGTTCTTGCTGTACACAAAGCTTCTAAATACCGAAGAGCGCACTGTCCTCGAATCTTTGACGAAATAATATCGTTTCACCCAACAGGCACCTTTTGTTTGTTTACGTTTTGTCCTGGAAACAGGGAAGGTAACCTCCCCTGCTGGAAATCACTCCGCGCGATTACGTAGCAGACCATGTAACGTACGTCATAGAAGGACCAGTCAGGCAGTGCCGCGCCGTGGCACCCGTGGGACCTCGATGCTCCGCCGCCAACGAAAAAACGTTCGCGCGCGGTGGCGGTGGGGGCCCCCACGGCTACTGGTGGCGCGGGAGCCGGCCGGTGCGTGCCAGTGCTGTGTGTGCCGTCGGGGGGACGCGCTGGGGGTTGGGAGAGCAGCTGGCTAATACTGATAATTTATAGTATTTAGTTAATTCTTTGACACTATTTACTCCAGAAATTTAAACTTTATGTCTACTTTCTGACGTGAAAGACTGACATCAGTCGGTCCCCCAGTCCGCACAGGCGGAAAGTGCCGTTACATTTACTAAAAAAGTACGTTATATTCGGAATTTCGCTTGGTACCACCAAAATCTGCGTTTTATGAGTAAGACCAGTATATGGTTCACAACATCGAGAAAAATACGCTTCATAAAATTAATCTGATTTTACTGCAGCTGCAGACGTTTCGCCCTCACTAGTTCTGAGCCGCCGGGGCTGCCTGCCGTCTGCTAGGGCCTGCGCAGAACCCTCTGCGCACACGTCCCCCACCCTGCCCCTTCAGAAGAGCCTCACCCCCCCTGGCCTGTTAGTGGTCCCACGGGTGCCACGCCAGTGGAGCTTCATTTTTGAGCAAAGTATTTCAAATTTAAGGAAAATTAGGAACTCAGGCAAAAGTATAACTTGTTCTGGTTCGATTCTTCCTCTTCACGACGGTCCATCTTTTATTTCAAATAGTGCTCACATTGCAGAGCCCATCTAACAGAACCTCAGGCCTGCATTTCGACGGCCCCGCTGCCTGACTGGTCCTTCTCTGGTATACGTTACATGAGCAGACGACAGACGGCGCCGGTCCGTTCGCTCGCGCAAGAAAAAAGGTAAATCTGCACTCAATAACATTTGTTCCTTAAACGACGAAAACACGTACTGCAGTTCGCTCAGATAAGGTCATTATTCTCAACTAACCGAAGCGCATTGATGCAACGATTTCACAGTGAGAATCTCGTGCTTGAAAATTATTGTTTTCTCCAACAGTTGTTGCTCTTGGCGGTTGATTTTACACGAAATTTCAATTGACCCAAAGGTGGGTGTTCGTCCAGGTCAGAAAAACATGATTATTCTGAAAAGCCAGATTGGTTGTAGTAATAAATTGACCAAACGCTTTGCAAATGTTTTAGGCTTTTAAATAACGAATCAAAAGGCTAAAAATTAAGACTCCTTGCTTCAGCACTTTCATTATTGCACTTAGGGTAGTAATATATACTTTTTAGTCGAGGTGTTGCCCTGAATCATGCCCTGAATGCGGAGCGAGGCCTCGGATCAATTGCTTTCTGCATTCAAAATACCATTATATGAGGTGATATAAATCCACCCTCGATGTATACTTTGTGACCTGTCACACTTAAACAAATACATAGGTGTAAAGTTATTTTGAAGCCACAATCTGAATGGGACTGCAGTGATCATTGACCTGTTTTCTGTGCAGGGTTTTTTTTACTGTCGGCGCTGGATCATCTCAATGAAAAGTGGAGATTGATATGAAATGAATTTAGGCAATAACTCATGTATTTCCATTTATTTTCAGAAAAGTTAACAATATACTTCCAAAAGTAGTTTAAACATAATCCTACAGCAACAAACAAATAATTAAAAGAAGGAAGACATGCAAGATGCCAAGCCTGAATCGTGCACCGCATGTTTTCAACTCCATCAAGATCCTTCTCACTGGGACTTAAGTTGGTGTTCAATTTTTGTCTCAGGTGGAGTAGAATAACTCAGCAGCGATGTTGTGGCAGCAAGTTCAAGAGCAGCAAGGCTGCAGGCAAGGCAAGTATTTGAATTCAATGTATCTGACTCCGTTCCCGTGCAGAATGGAACAGGAATCATGATCTCCTCTCCTACCACGGCACTTTCATAATGCTGCCTTTCACCCCAATACAGCTAACATAGCTGCATGAATACTAGGGGAAAAAACAACTAAAGACGCACCCTTTTGCTCCCTTAATATCACGATGCTGCACCGCTATCTTGATCTTGATAGTCCATGTCAACCTTCTTATTACAGTTATCGTAAATAAGTAGTAAAATCAGTTCTTTAATTACTGTAAAAAAATGCAAATTTCAGTATTATGTTAAAATTGTTTTACTCTCTTTCTTTATTTTTCTTTTCTTCACTTCAAAATTTTCAAGTCATCTCCCTCAATAAAAGCTGTACAAAAGCCATTTCAACAAGTGAGTCATTTTATTTTCTATTACTGATGTGTGAGCCTTATTTTTAAATTAGCTTGAAAAGGAAACAATAGTTCTTTCAATTTGAAGTACCCACTGAACAAGTCTCACCAAAGACTGTTGTCATATGTTCTGGTTTTAATAACATTCTGCTGCAGTTCCCCGTGAATACTTAGCAGTTTTTCTGCTGTTTTGTATTGAATTTGAAGCTTAGTGTGTGCGAAGGCCCTTTTTAAATTACTGCAGTCTCTTTATATGTCACTTGAGACAGTTCCAGAGAGTTGGAAATGTGAATATTTGCAACACCGCCATTGACTGTGCTTACCTCTGTTTGTGCATTATCCATATTTTGAGCTTTCCAACTCTAAAGGTAGCATGTATGATTCTCAAGAAGATGGTGTGAAAATATTGGACCCTTATTGAAAATACTAGGCCCTCCCAAAATTGTTGTGAAAGAGCTCTTACCAACCCAATGTCAACAATATCAGCACCATTCTGCACGCACCATAACTTACTGTGGTGTAGCCATAAAATTGCTAAAGATATGCCTGTGGTACGAACGGATTGAAGTGGCACCCAGTGACATCCGAGCAAATCTGCGAGAACAGTGGGGTAAAGGATACAGTACTGAGGATATTTATATTTCACTGTACTAGAGTGAATGGCTGTGTGGTATACCGACTTGGGAAGAATATCCACCCGGAATTTGACAATAGAATTGGAATTTCAAGCTTTTTAATTAAAAATACAATCAACGACAAGCTCTCCATTTTCATCAAAGTGATTATTAAGCTAACTCTTATTGTACAGAAACACATTTTACAATCATTCTTTCCTTAAAATCATGGTTAGATTGTCTGATTTGGTGAATGGTAGTAAGTGCAGCACTGACATCCAAATATTTAAATACATAATAACAAAGCGTTAAATGAGGCTCAATAATTAAATGGTCTAGCCTATGTGGTAATCACCTCAAGAAGGTGCAAATTATAAAGGCAGAATAGCCCATGTCAATAAATAATTCAGAGTCAAAAATATAAATTGCAGTAGTATTCTTCTCACATTTGAACAATTCAAACACGAAAAATCACTGACATCCAAGTATTTAAACACATAATGACAAAAATTAAATTAGGCTCTACAATAAAAAAAAAACAACCAGCTTAGCCTTCATATTAAGCACATATAAAAAAAGCGTACACGAGTAAAGACAGAATAGCCCATTTCAATAACTACCGGATTCAGGGTGGAAAAAAAATTGCAGCAGTAGTCCTCAGACCTTAGAACAGTTCAAACGCGAAAAATCGGCAAAAAGGCACGAAACGCCTCACACATCCCACGTTGAGGTGCCGGCCCCGCGCGGGCGGTCAGTCGCTGGCCTCCGCCTCGCAGTCCGAGGTGCAGATGCGGAGCCCGGGGCACTGCCTCCGCAGCCGGGGCCCCCACGAGTACAAGTAGCGCGGCTCGCGGTCCGCGCCGCAGCGGTGCAGGTGCACGGCCCGCAGGCGGGGCACCGCGGCCGCCGTCAGCCTCACTGCCAGCCACTCCATGACGCGCCCCAGCCGCCAGGCGCCGGGCTGCAGCTCCGCCAGCCGCAGGGTCTGAAGCACGGGCTCACACACTGAGTGTCATGGGACAGTTTCGTACCATAAAAGGTTTCGTTTTGGAGCAAAGCATAACTGAGATACAATTTGTAGCATGGGACAAATTGTATCTCGCATGTTACGATTTGTCCCACCTTTACGTTACAAATTGTCCCAATGTCGTGTTTTGCTTAACAACGTAGCATTTCAGTAGACAAAACTGTCCCAGAGTGCAGGTGCGGCACAGCTCCGAAGCACGCGGCGTGCCACCTGCCACCTACACCGAGCGCGGCCAGGATGGTGTGCAATGACACAGGTCCAGTAGTTTGCCTGGTAGGCAGGCAGAGGTAGGCACCAATGTTACACCCGTGTGTTTGGCCGGCTTTTCGCCTACTTTCCTGGCAATACTGATGGTACCCCAGGGGTCGTGGGGTGCAATTTGACCGCCGAAAAATCAACTAGGGACCTTTTCAGCATTCCGTTTCAAACTTTTACAACTAAGAAAAGTAACGGTAGGCGATATAATAAGAAATCGTGAAACTTGCTAGAGATTTCAAGGTACACAATGGAAAGTCCCAAGCTTTTAAACCATATTTCCAGAAACATTTCAAAAACTTCCAAAATATTGGTGATGACCTTTACTCTTCTAGACCTGACGAACCCATACTCGGTGAAGAGCTTCGGAGATTCGGGTCCCAGCAGGCGGACCCCCACCCTCAATTCTGTATGCTTGACTCAAGCGTTCTTGCCAAGAAACCTCGCCTATGCTTGTTACAAGAATCTCCTCAAAGACGGGTTTCGAGCGATACTTGAGCCAAGTATTGCGCAGAAAGCATGTATTTGGAACAATACTTTTAACAAGCAGAATTGCCAAGAAAAGCCAATTTTGCTTCACTGAATTGTGAAGAATTCAGAATTGAGGGTGCAGCGTGCTCACCTCGATGTTGGGCATGCGGGTCAGGCAGGTGGCCAGGTCCTCGGCGCTGACGGTGAAGGGGTGGACGTCGGCCTCGATGTCCAGCAGCACGAGCGCGGCCGCGAGGGCGGGGCCGGCGGGGCCGGCCACCGCCTCCACCAGGCTGTCGGCGCCGCGGTCCGTGGCGCTCACCGACACGCGGCTCACGTGCGGCGCGGCCCGCAGGAAGCTCCGCAGCAGCGGCAGGTGCTGCGGGTCGCTGCAGTGCGCGTGCAGCGCCCGCAGCCCGGGCAGCGCCTGCAGCAGCTGCAGCTGCCCCGACACGCGCAGCGTCACCTCGCTCAGCTGCCGGCAGCGGGACACCCTGCGGCAGGCGCACAATCGAAAAAAAGTATTCCTCACCCAAGCGTAATATGCTGGATCCCGAGCAATTTAAACCGCAAATTCTCCGACAGCGTAATATGCTTCTTCCAAGCATAACTAAGCATGATTCAATATTTTGCTTGACTGAAGTGTAGCCATACTGGCACCAAGCGTATTAATGCTCGCACCAAAGCATCATCTGCTTGCAGCAAGCATCGCATTTTTAATTCAAGGAACTCCGCCACGAATCACGAGTTACCGTTGAAATTGCCTTATATCAAGAATTCTTTATCTAGAGTGCACCACACACGTCACTACCGCACCATTTTGCCACTAATTTTGAAAAGTCACGACGCGTACATCTCAGCCCACACAGAAAATAGACGTCTATGGACTATGGTAGAGGGTCTATGATAAATCTCTCGTCTGCAGACTTCTGCAGACCCCTAAAGACAATATAACAGACCTCCATAATGTCCCAATCTTCGCGGGGCCGACAGCAAGACATCCATAGAAGATCGTCTAAATGTAATCTGTTGTTAGACGCCTTTAAGTCTTTGGACGACTAGCCGGCAGCTTAAAACCGCATCCAGCCCGGAGACAAAATTGTTCCTCGTCACTGAGTGCGCAGAGCGCTGTCCTGCACACGCCTCCTGCCACACGCTAAATGCCCACGAGCAAAGCTGGGGTGTTGTAACAACGCCGTAAGTGCTCCATTGAGGATTGCAATCGGCCAGGTTTGGGCGGGTCCGGCCGGGGCGTGCGTACCTGAGAGCCGAGGATGGGAGGGTAGGCCGGTCCGCACGACAGGTCCGCGCCGCACGAGCCGCCAGTGCCTACCCGGCAGGAGTCCCCCGCCCAAGAATCAAAACGCCGCAGGCCAGCCCTGCCCTGCTGAGGCGTTTCCCAAAGTGAAGTAGTTTTCTTCGCCGTAATCAACGCTTCAGTCATGAGCTCATGCTTCAGTTAATCTTAGATTATTCGTTGAATGTTACGAATGTTGCTTTAATATAGAAAGATTGGGTTGTCCCATTTAAGATCGGGCGCCCGTGATAGCGAACCGCTCCGATTTTGTTCAACGGTGGTTTCCTTTTACCCATACGTCAACACTGTTTTTAAGTTTGCAGTGATCGTCACAAAATTTTGCAACGACAAATCGCTGAAAGACAGCCATCACAGTTTTATGTGACATTCATCACAAAATTTATAGACGATCACAACAAGACCCAGTTTTGTGACAATAATCACTACTATTTCTGGCAATTGTCACCGAATTTGTCACAATGGTGGTCGCCACTAACGTCTTATAATGCACATCACAAAATATTGCGACGGACATCGCATCAGTTTAGCAATAAAAATTGCAACATTTTGAACGCGAAACGTCGCAAACTCAAATACAGTGAAAAGAAGACGGCCATCTGAATTGAGACCATCTACAGAACTAATCATATCACTGCGCGCGGTACCGACCTCACTGTAATCCCAACTGTGATCCAGCTGCAGCTAATCAGAGTTAAGTGTGATGACATCACAATCACACTTTGCTGCGATGAAGTGTGATAAGGCCAATACGTTTGGCTGTGATGAAGGTCCAACTGCGATGGTCATTGCAGCTCCAGGTGTTGTGTTGTGGACTAACCACACTTGGCCTTCACCACAACTAACCGCATCGGACTCATCACACTTGCCAGTGCTCTGCCCCTCGCGCACCTGCTGAGCACGTCGTGGTGGCGGACGTCGGCCCGCAGCAGCGAGTCCCTGGCGGCCCCGAGCGCGCTGCGCACCACGGCCCTGTCCAGCCGCGGGCCGGCCGCCAGCTCCCGCAGGCCGCGCAGCCCGGCCGCCGCGAAGCGGTGCCGCAGCCGCTCGTCGCCGTCCAGCCGGAGGACGCGCAGCGCCCGCAGCGCGGCCACGGCGCCCAGCACGGGGCCCGGGTCGCTCTTGATGTTGCCAAGGTGCGCCGTCAGCCGCAGCTCCTGCAGGGAGCACCGCCGCGCCGACAGCGCGCGCACCACCAGCTCGCTGGACTCGGCCGTCACGAACAGCTCCAGGCGCAGCGCGCGCACCTGCGCAGGCGGGGAGACCGGAGCTGAGTCCACTGCAGACGACACCAGGAAGTTCACCGCGCCGGGAGTGTGTGCGATTAATAATATATTTAATCGCATAGGAATTAGTGGCGTAGATCTCGTCTTAAGGTCAAAATAGTTTTCAAAGAGCTTGGGATATTTCTATTGCGGCACGCCTCACGTGTGCCACAGTTTCAGATTTTTTATCAGTCAATTACGGGCTTTATTATTTTCTTACTCGCATGTTTGATCATTGCCATCCCCAATATTTTGAGACACGTCGTCTAACTACTAAGGGCTTCTCGAAGTTAAATTGGCGTTGAAAATGAGGATGCTGTTTTGAGGAAATGGAGAAAACGTTAGAATTTGGGATGTGTCAGCTAAGGTGACATAAAATCCAACGAGCCAGCAGAAATGTCCTTATGCTCCCCTTGTTTTTTGTTTGGTGAATTTTTTCCATTAAAACCTACAGTTATCCAAAAATTTCAGAAAACAACATCTTATCAAAAAATGAAAAAGTAGCTAGCTCCAAGTAAGGCATAGACCAAGTAAAGAGTTAAGTTTGAAGTCAATCTGGCATAGTCAATTTCTGACCCCTGATGATCTGGAGGGGAACGCTCCGACACCGGCCGTACCTCGCAGCTCCCCTCGGCCAGCGCCCGCAGCGCCCGCTTGGTGGCGTCGCAGCGCCGCAGGTTGAGGGTGAGCGCCTGCAGGGCGGGCGCCAGCAGCAGCACGCCGGCGGGGTCGTGCGCGTGCAGGTGCAGGCGCCGGCGCCGCCACACCTCGGGCCGTAGCGCCAGCGCGCGCCACCGGCGGCACACCAGCCGCAGCGACAGCAGCTCCGCGCCGGTCCTGCCGAGCCACACCCACAGGTCCTTGGTTTAAGTACGGAGCAGTTTTCAATCTTCATGTTCTCGGCCTCTGCTCTTGACTCACTGGCAAGCCTATCATGTGCCGCGGACACGGTCCACCGCCGCAAGATAATTCAGATTGCATTAAGAACTAACTGCATTCAGTACTGCAACACCAACTGCATTCACAAATGCATTGAAATCAAAATGCAGTTGTGAATGCAGTTGGTATTGCAGTACTGAATGTAGTTCGTTCTGAATGCAATCTGAATTTTCCCACCGCCGCCATACTCGACCTCGTAGCGTAGTGGTTAGAGTACTGGGATTCGAGCTCGTAGTTCCGGTGTTCGGATCTCAGTCGGGGCGGCGGTATTCCACTTTGCAGAAAGTGGATTATCCCGAGTTCTCGGTTTTTTGCTGTTGGCTGAGGTAAGTTTTTCGAGTGCATTTTGTACTCAGGCCAAGATATTAGGGCCAAGAACATTGCTCTTGCCCTAACATCAAAATGTTCTTGAATCATTTGAGAGCAAAATGTTCTCATATCGAGAGCAACGTTCTTGTTCCGAGAACGGATTTTTCTGGGCGCAAGCGTGCCCACCAAGTGAAGTGAGAGGCAACGGTTGTGCCCCCGAGCCGAATACGGCCTGAAGCGCGTCCAAATCTGGGAACGATTTCGGACCTTGGACTCGATAAGAAACAAACTTGCTCTAACCTGGAGGAAGGCACCATGGCCAGTATCCCGACCAGCAGCTCGTCGGAGAGGTTGGCGGTGGGGTCCGGTAGCTCCGGCAGCTCCGGGGCCTTCTCGTGCTTGCGCAGCACCCTGCTGAGGTAGCAGACGCTCGAGTCGTCGGAGTCCGTCAGGCACACCGAGTCGTCGAGGGTGTCCGAGACCATCTCGTCGTCCGAGTCCGGCAAGTAGAGGGAGTGCCCGTTGAGGGGGTCGGAGGCCTCCTCCTCCTCCTCGTCGGAGTCCCAGACCAGTCCCAGGGAGTCCTCCCGGCCCGGAGTCTGCACAGCGTCGGAGCCCTGCTTCTTGTCCAACGAGCTGCCGGGGGACGGCGAGACCACGCTGCCGTCGCTGTCCTCGGCTGAGTGGAGAAACGTGTTAGACAGACTCAGAGCAACGACGCCCACTCACACCTCTTTGACAGACACTCTAAATGTCACTACGAACAACTTTGCATATTTGCAATATACAGATGCGAGCATACTTGTATAATCTTGTACGTTTACGTGTGAAAATATGTAGATGGAGAGATTTATCGAATTGTGCTTTGTAATGCATAAAAATCGTAGGGTAATATACGAACGTACAATTATTGTGCATAGCAAAAGATTATTTTGTGCATTGTAAAGTACAAAATTGGACTTCAGAATGTATGCTGAACATTCTAATGTACACGCTAAATGCTTCTGTACAATTTTGTGCAGAAGTGCGTACGAATTTGTGCATACGCAGCTTAAGTACAAATTCGTACGTTGTTATGTACAATATTGTACGCAATTATGAACAAATATTCAAAATTGTACATAATTTGCGTACGAATTTGTACGCAACCTGCGTATGCGTAATTCGTACGCAATTCTTCACAAAATTGTGCAGAAGAATTTAGAGTGTATAGGACAAAAGCGGACATTAACATTTATAGTGTATCGATTCCACGCAAGGTGCGAAGTCGACGTTACAAAACATATGCCCTCTTCGTGACCGAAGTCTTGTGTTAGCGTGATAAAAATTCAAATTTTGTACAAATACTAAGTCTATGACGACGGATGACGACTAATGACCCTCACGACTCGAGCTGCACACATCATACAAAGTTTCTCGCCAAATCGGCAAGAAATTTGAAAATTACAAGTTTTTTTTTTAAAAAAAAACGTCCATTTTAATTCCAGTTCATATGACAGTCTTGGGATTTCGGAGACGCATTTCCTTGAAATAGGCCTAAGCGAGAAGTGGCGCGCCGGGCCTGCCTGTGCGGGTACTTACTCTCCGACAACACGAACGTGAGCCGCCGCCTTGACTTGGACTTGAGCGGACTGGAGAATGTCGTGTCGCTCGGGGCAGCCTCGGCGGACCCGGCGCGGGCGGAGCGCTTCCCCGGTGTCTTGGGGCCGCGGCCGCGGCTAGCCGCGGCGGAGGACGCGGACGACCGAGGCTTGCCGCGCTGACCAGCCTTCTTCGAACACCCGGACCTCTTGGCCGCTGCAGAGCCGTCGGGGGTCTTGCGTCTCTGCGACACCAGAAAAATTATTAGCTGTCGACGAATTTTTTCGTTAACTTTGCACCTATCACTAAATTTAGGTTGAAGAACTGAGATTTGTTTGGGAAGACAAAATGTATCAACTCAAACATTTAGAAACAAAAAACACGTTTTGTTGAGGATGCTGTTTGCTGATGCAACTAACATTTTGTTGATCCCACTAAATCTCCAGCCTCACAACTAAATTTGGTGAATAGCACAAAATCGACGAACGAATTCGTTGTCTTACTTAATGATTCACTTCCACAAAACTCAACGGATTGCCACTCTGACATGGCTGCAGTGCGCCTAACGCACAGCAGTCCACCACACAATTAAAACTGCTAACTTGGTAACCCCAAGATTTGATGTTATTGTTACAGCCTACTCGCCAAGGTTTTAAAAATGCTCATCACATTTTCTGTTCGGAAATAAATAATACCAGAAGACGATTATTGGTAGCTGTTCGCTCGTCCGTATTGAACCTGTATCTGGACTCGTGGCGTAGCTGAGCGTTACTAACGCATCTAATCGAATCTAATCACAGCTAGGACGTGTGTTTCACTTATAAGGCCTTAGGCTATGGCCTCTACGTACTTGGACCACGTTGCCTCGGCTGCGGCACGGTGCGCTAACCAAGGGGTGACCGACTCGCCTCAGCCGAGGACAGTTACAGGTATTACACAAGTAATACAATTGATACAGGTAATATACAAGTCCTATACAAGTAATATAGGGAATATTCAAGTAATTAACAAGTAATACAGGTAATACACGTAATACAGGTAGCGGTTATACAAGTAATACATGGAATACAATGCCCGGGGGCAGAGTAATACACGAGTCGGTAACCCTGCGGCGCGGCGGAGGCCTCACCTGAGCGGGCCTGCGGACGCCGGCCTTCACGGCCGCGGCTGCCGCCTCCCTGCCCGGGGCGCAGCCCGGCAGCACGGGCTTGATGGCCGAGAGCCCCCACTGCGACAGCTCCCCCACCGTGAACCGCGACGAAGCGGTCAGCTTGGACAGCTTCAGCCTCCTCTGCCTCCCCGAGGAGCCCGAACTCTGCCGGCACAGCTTACTCGCCTTCTTGGACGAGCCGCCCCCTCCTGACGCCGGCGCCCACCTCTTGGACGAGGGCGTCGCGACGACCGACCCGGCGGCGGCGGGGCTGCTGGGGCTGCGGAGGGTAAGACGCAGAGTCACTTACCGAACAACGGCGGCAGCCTTAACTGCAAATCCAAATGCATGACTCACGCCTCACACAGAGCGTGCTCTGAGACCACACATTAGCTGACAAGGGAACTCCGCCGGGTGGAAGTGACCGATTTTGATGAAACTTTTTGTGCTCAATCTACAACATATGAATACCCCGTAAACAAAACCGATGGAGTTACAGCGTTTTCCTTGAAATTTGGGCCCACCAGGTTCCTACTTCGGTCAAATTGAACTTACAAAAGTGTTTCGAGTTTTTTTTTGTCTTAACCATCATCAATGATTATTTATTTAAATTTTGCCTGTTTTAACATCTTCAAAATTCATATCTAAGGAACAAGCAGGTTTGGTCAGCTAAAATTTGGTTTACGGACTATTCATATGTAGTAGATTGAGCACAAAAAGTTTGATCAAAATCGGTGACTTTCCCCTGGTGCAGTTCCCTTGTGAGGCACGGTTCTAGACAACGCTGTAACCAATGTGTGGTCGCACCGCACACCACGCGTTAGCTAATGTGTGGTCCCCACCTGGCTGTAGCTGATGTGCGGTGTTGCGGGGGTAAACACCAAACACATCCTAATGCAGTGTCTCACACCACACATTAGCTAATGCGTGCCGCTGCTACCACACATTTCCTAATGCATGGCTCTGCGACCATATAATAAGCAGCGTAAATTCATGGATTTGAATATGCACTGTGACAACATTTCCAGTGCTTCGGATGCTTCGGAAATCTTCCGAAAAAAAACGGAAATCTCTAGAAATTCCCGATTCCAGGAAATTTCCGATGCACTTGCAGCACTTTTTGACAAATTGGTGGAATGGAAAACCGTACAAAGCATCGCTGAGGCTGCAACTACCATTTCAGCTGCATTCTCAAGGGAATTAGCGAAAATAAGTGAGGGGAGGTTCATAAACTGCGTGACCGATTTCAGGCCACTTTTGCCCCCCCCCCCCCCTCTTTCGTTACGGGGCTGACCTAACCTGCTCACGCATTAAGGACAGGGTCGTGACCGACGGCCGATCCCCCCTCCCCCCTAAGCTGGTCACGTAGTTTATGAACGCCCACTATGGTGGCAGTAACTGACTCACCCGCAGTCCTCGGCCGGCTCACTGGCGGCGCTAGGCGGCTGGAGAGCCGGTGCCGCTGCCGTCTCCCCGGGCGGCGTGTCCGGCTGGGAGGCCGTGCTGGCGGCCTGGGTGCCCGCCTCCCGCCAGCGCTGGTCGGAGAGCACCGCGGCCAGGGCCCGCACCTGCACCCCCGGGGGGGCCGGGAGGGCCGGGGCCCGCTGCGGCAGGGCCGCCTGCTCACCGCTTACCTCCTCCGGTCCGCTCTGAGAAGCGACCAGCACGGAACATCGACATGTGTTCTGTGTTCTATCCACGGCGCGTTGGCGCTGCAGTACGAGGGGTCAACAACTCGTTGGGTACTGCACTGTGTACACCGAAATTTTTCTCCGAATTTCCGCGAGTGTACTCCGAGCTGCTCTGGCCTACTCCGGCCTACTTCCACTTACTCCGATATTACTCTGGTTTACTCCGGCCTACTGCAGCATTCCTCCGCACGAAGGTAGACAGAAGGGTGTTGCGCCTTCCTTTCGTCACGTTCACTCCGGAATTACTCCGGCCTACTCCGAGTTCCGAGACGAAAGTACTCCTGTGTACGCAAAATACCCAAGTTGCTGACCCCTCGCTGCGGTCACGTTACTCATACCGGCACTGATTTCCCGCGTGCGCCGGCCGCGTCGCTGGGAGCACTGCACTGGGCGGCGGGCCGGGCCGCTGCCCCCGCATCCTGCAGAGGGCCGTCCTCCCGGGCCGTGTCCGCGGCCGCTGGGTCGGTCGGCGCGGTCGCCTCCCCGAGGCCGCCGTCGGCGGCGCTCCCCGGCGGCGCGCTCCGCAGCAGCGGGTGGCTCCGGGCCGCGGCCAGCGCCCCCCGCAGCGCCGCCAGCCCCGGCGGCCGCCGCAGCGCCGCGCGCCGCTCCCCCCGCAGGAGGCGCTCCTCCTCGCGGACGGCCTCGGCGAGGCGCAGCAGCGCGGCGGCGCGCGCCTCGAACGCCTCTGCCAGCTCCGCGGCGGCCTGCCGCTGCAGCCGCACCTCTGGCAGCAGCGGGTGCGCCTCGTAGCAGCCCAGCAGCGCCTCGGCGTCGCACTCAGAGCACCACATGCACCGGAGGGCACTGCGAGACATAAAAGTAGTATCATTAGTTGACACAACGGGTTTGGGTGTTGATTTCGGGACAAGCACGAAATTCAGTTACGAGAACAAAGATTTCATCGGATCTCGTTAGTGCAGCACACTTAAAGTGCGAAACAGCGAAATTGTGAATAAATGACTTTTTACGACGAAAACTATGAATTCGTCGTTGCCCCACCGAATTCTATGTTCTCGAAAGTGAATATCGTCTTTCCACATTCGTTTGTTACAACGAATAAATTTTGTAAGCGCACGATAGTTTCAATCGATCGAAGAGAGAATCAAGATGTTACCAGGGGCGTAGCCAGACTTTGGTTTCGGGGGGTGCTACGCCGCGCTTGTTGCCTACTTTCAGGCGCTTGTTAAGCAGGTTGCCTAGCCCGGTCTCCGGTTTCGGGGGGGGGGGGGGGGGGGGGGGCTTGGCTACGCCCCTGGATGGTACATCTATGAACCCGAACAGCACATAAATCAAGAAAGCCTTTCAGGGCGTTTGGTTCAGGCATCCTAGGCCACCCATCGGCGGGCATTAAATTTGTCACCATTACTTTGTTGGTTTTAATGTAACCGTAAATTTGTTTCCCCCAACGAACTCTTAGTTAAAGTTCGTGTTTGTCGCCTGAGGAAAAGCCCGGTTAGCACCATATCTTTCCTGCATACCATGCAAAAATGAAAACGTGACATACTAATACGCATATAACACACTAGTAATTGGGTTTACTCACTTTTCACTCTCATCGACTAAGACGAACGCCTGTAAACGGATATGAAAGAGCTGGTGAGGACGCTGTGGCGGGAAAGAAATAGAGTCCCGATGCGGGCACAGAAGTGTTTTCCTCACCTTGTTGCAGAGGGGGCAGAGGCCGGGTGCGTCGCCGTCCGAGAGGCACGGCCAGCAGGCCCTGTGCCCGCAGGGCAGCGCCGTCCGCAGCCCGCCCTTCGAGTCCTGCCCGCACTTCCCGCACTGCATCGCTGCACACTGCAGAATGTACTTCACACGCTTGTACGCATCTGAATAAATATTCAGACGCTTGTATGCATCTGAATAAATATTCAGACGCTTGTATGCATCTAAATTGATATTCAGACGCTTGTATACGTCTGAAAAAACATTTAGACATGTACGTCAGCCTAGGAGGAAACATGCGTCTGAATTGTTTTTCAGACGCATGCAAGCGTCTGAATATCAATACAGATGTATTCAAGCGTCTGAATTGCATTCACACGCATGTATGCGTGTGGTATTCCGACACTTGAGTTTGCAGTGCAAACAAAAGTTCATATACATTCCGTTTTCGGCAGGCCCTGTTATGTGGCGTTAACGGTCCCCCCCCCCCCCCCCCCCCCCAGCTCGCTGCTTTCCTTCGCAGCCAGCGACCTCTACACACCACACGTCGTCACCGCGCGGCCTGAATAGGTGTCTACGGTCCGCGCGGAAAAGCTTCGCGGTGACCTGACCTTACCAAATGGTCGTGACACATCATCAGCGAAAGCTCAGGCCCGCAAATTTTTCAGTCGGCTCGTGGCCGGCGCCCACGGCGGAGATACCCTCAGCTGCGGTTTCCCCCATACTGAATCCGCTTTTGTGATTCTTGAATTCTTCTCCACATTCGGTCTGAGTTTGAGCGGAATACCCTATTGACGCGTGACGCTTGACGCATAAGCCTATTGTGCCCTGCACTGATTTGAGGGAAAGTTGTGAAATCACGAAGATCTGGTCGGGGGTGAGTCATGATTTTGCAGCTCTGTTGGCCAAACGAAGCCACATTTACTGCAGCGCAGTCCAATGGATTGCCTACGGACACAAGAACACAGCGCATGAGGCACTAATAGGCAAACCCGCTGAACTGCGCTGCGTAGACCTATACACCGACATATTTGCATCACAATGATCGTTCGGGCGTTCGTGCCATTTTGGAGCCGTGTTCGAGGACACATGCGGGAATACACCCGGCCCGAGCCTCGTCGGCCGGGCCGCGCGGCGCTTGGAGGGGTGATTCTCTATCTCGAGATTCCTGGGGCCCTTCTCGGTGAACCAGAATCCCAACGGCGTACGGCACGGCTGGCCGCGTCGGACTTGTAAATACAAGGTAGGCGTACGCCAGACCGCGTCGTGGCGTAACAGGCTTCGCTCATCGCGAATCACTCTTCTGCCACTCCACGCCCGGCGCACGCCTACCTTCGCCTGCCGGCGGCTGTTTTCTGACGACCAAAACCCTGCGGGGCCAGTCAGTAGGACGCCCTGTGGGGGTCACTCTTTCCACACGATCGCAGCTACGCTCATATTCCGGCAGCCGGACGTACCTTTCATTGCCTTTTCGAAATCAATGCCGCTCAACCAGTCTTAACCTACCCTTACCTAACAGCCTAACCTACCCAGGTCTCCACTAACCTAACCGTACGTAACCCAACGACCCCCCGGAGGGGTTGGGGGAGGGGTTACTATGCACATGCCAGTACTCCTTGTCCCATTCCACGGGGGGTCGTTTCTATAGCAACTTTGGATAGGGTCCACCGCTTGGCCGTGAGAGGGAATAATAGAGGGCAGCGCCCCCGCAGTCCATCTTCCTAATAATAATTTTTTTTTGTTGGCTGAGCGAAAGCGAAGCCCTTACCCGACTAGGTCTAAAATGTTTTTGTCTGTCTGTTTGTCTGTCCGCGCGATTTCTCGAGAACGGTTAGACGTAGCCCAAATTTGGACCACATCCTTCTTGCATCATACCAGAGTCAACCTCCCCTCAGGGGCATCGCAGCCCAAGCGGTTTCTTAGATAATTTTCACAAGTGGTCTAAAATTTAATATCCGCCGGTTAGGTGAGGTCAGTACGCGACATTCGCCTGTCGTGGAGGGGCGTATCAGTGACTCGAGTGGATTACGATCGGTTAGTTTAGGTTAATGGGGACCTGGGTAGGTAAGGTTCGGGCAGGTAAGGGTAGGTTAGGGCTGGTTGAGCGGCATTGATAACGAAAGGATGATGATTCGGAAGCCAGAACATGACCGTGGTTGCGACCGTGCGGGGAGAAGACAGTGACGCCCGGAGGGCGTCCTACTGACTGATTGGCCCCGCGGGGTCCTACTGGTCAGGTGACAGCCGCCGGCAGGCCAAGGTAGGCGTGCGCCAGGCGTGAAGTGGCGGAGCAGCGGTTCGCGATAAGCGAAGCCTGTTACGCCACGACGTGGTCTGGCGTACGCCTACCTTGTATTTTATTATAACAATTGGAAAAATTTTCTACGAAACTACCAAAGATACGGTGCCCTAAATGCGAGGTTGACTCCGATATGCTGGTAGGAAGATATGGTCCAAATTTCAGCCTTCTAAGACTAACCGTTCTCGAGAAATCGCGCGGACAGACAGATAGACAAACAGACAGGCCGACAGACGGACAGACAAAACACTTATGACCCAGTCGGTCCAGGGCTTCGCTATCGCTCAGCCAACAATCGATACTCACGTGGGAATCACAGCTCGCGACGCGAGGCCCTCGTCCTCCCCTCCCCGAGTCGCTCAGGGCGTCTCCGTTTCGGCGGAAGCTTCTCGGAACTGCCGGCGGCCCGAACACTGCAGGGCACTGCAGGGCAGGCAGCGCACGCGCGGCACGCGGCCGGTGGGGCCTGCGCAGAGCCGGAACCGGCTCAGCAGAAATGTTTCTCCTGCCTCTGTGTCCTGCCGAGGCAGGCGCGGACAGGAGACGTATTCGGATGCGTCCGGGTATACGCTGCCGGCCCAATTCCGGGCTCTGAGCCTGCGGCTCAACGCGAGACGTGTACAACGCCGCCGCCACTGAGCACGTGGGCCGAGCCAGAGCGGAACAGTCGAACTGATGTGGAACAGGCATTTCCAGCGATTGCTCGAAAACGGAAGCACGATGAGAAGGATACTTTCAGAGCGGAAAAGGGTTTTGTAGGAAATCGCACGGCGAAGAGTATCTCTACCGCGGATCGGCATTAGACTGCTGATATCGATGCCAGTTGCGATCCGGACGTGCTCTTTATCTTTTAGGAACATCGTCGGAACGCCTATCGGCGTGACCGTTCGGCCGCGCGTTGACGGACTGGCGCGCGCCACATACTTGACCATCAGCTGCGATGGACGACCTCATGGTCAGCAAAACATCAGTTCGGGTCGCCGCGGAACCCCCGAGGCCACCGTTACCTACCCCGCGCCGCGAGCAATTTCGAAACGATTTCACCCCTGCCTTGGGATTTCCTTCCACCCACTTCCTAATTAAGGGTAGGGATGGTATATTCGAACTCGAACATCGAATATATTCGAATACTCGGTAGTCGAATATTCGAGTTCGAACTGCAACGGGTCGAGTTATTCGAGAATTCGAATATTTACGTCGAATATTCGAAGAAAATTACTTTTCCGAGAGAAAACAGCGCAAGAATCGGGTGAACGGGCGCCGAAACGGCGAGCGAATGACTGCCACTGCCAGCAGAGCAGCCGCACGGCATGCTTCAGTTGGCAGCGGTGAGACTCGCACAGCGTCAGCGAATCGTACATGCATTACTCTTGTACTGTTCAAAACTGAAAGGACAAGGGGGATACACAATCTTGGTTATTTAAGCGCGCTAATATAATATGATTTTGCACTCAAAAAAAATGTTTGAATTTAGCATATTTGAGATTCTCGCCGTATGTTTCTTGAATCAAGCTTACGTATTCAGCTCCATGCTTGATTCGAGCATTGCTCCAAATGCGTAAGCTTGATTCAAGAAACATACGGCAAGAATCCCAAATATGCTAGATTCAAACATATTTATTTGAGAGTGTGTGTTAAGGATGACCGGCATTTCTCCTTTCAAAAGAGTACGTACGAAAGGACAAATACCGGTCATCTAACACAGAACCATACTATATTAGCGTGTTGTAATAACTAAGATTGTGTTTAGACCGCCTGTTTTTTCGGTTTCGAATTGTTTTGGCGGGTATTCGCATTAGAGTAACGCATGCGCGATTTGCGCCCTGAAATCCCGTAGCGAGGACAGAACAGCGCGTTGTAACTTGTTACTGGGAGTTTTATAAAAGGTAACTCTAAAACTTAACACGTTTTGGTGTTTCATTTTCACTGTTGACAAGTTTGAGAAGCAACGGTACCATTTTATTTATTTTGTTACTTTGACACTTTTTAATCCACTGTAATTGTTTGTAATTGTTATAATTACTCGTGGTCTCTAACTCCTGAAAGTCAAAGGCCACGAGTATTATTAAATCTGCTCTGAGCTTTATTTCAATTACTGGAATTTTTCATACCTGCGTTAATCCCCCCCCCCCCCCAAGGTATAAATCAAAAAAAATCTCGAATATTCGAACTATTCGAATATTTCGGACGAATATCGAACGCCATTCGAATACACGATATTCGTGAGATCGAATGTTCGATATTCGAATATCGCTTTCGAATGCGCATCCCTAATTAAGGGTTGGTCCGGTACGTTGAAATTCGCTAAGCAGCAGGCTGTGACCCAGTAAGCCATGCAGACTTGGACGTGCCCAATTTTCTCCCTGACCGCGGCTAGGGACCTAAGCTAAGGGAGGAGATCATTCGTTTCGCCGTTTGAGACCTTGCAGGTGGACTTATTTCGAGCACACCTCTGCAGATCAACTCTCTTTTGACGACTAGAATTGAAGTGGCAGCCTGTGCAAGAAGTGCGTCGCTAATTTTGTTGAGCAGTGTAGTTGGACATCTTTATTGCATCATACCGGAGTCAACCTCACCTGGAGGCACCGCGGCTCAAGCAGTTTCTTAGATAATTTTTAGAAGTGGTCTGAAATTTAAACGCCGTCGGCCGGGGTAGGTGTTTGCCAGGGGCGGATCAGTGACACACGCTTGGCGTACACCTACCTACCCCAAACGGCGGATTTTTAAAATAATAGACCACTTGTGAAAACTTCCATAGAAACCGCTTGATCTGCGGTGCCCCTGAGGTAAGGTTGACTCCGGTTTGATGCAAGAAAGCTGTGGTCTAAATTTGAGCCTTACGAAAGGCCGTTCTCGAAAAATCGTGCTGACACACACATACACGCACTCAAAACATTTTCAGACTTGTCGGGTAAGGGCTTCGCTTGCGCTCAGCCAAAAACAACCCAAAACTAGTCCAAATTTAAATACTGATCACGCCACATACTACTACGCGTCCTATTACGGGTGAGTGCCCGGGCCGCAGGGAGCGTAGCTGCTCGTACGTAAAGGGCGACGCCGACAGGACGCCGTAGTGGCTGATTTGCCCCGCAGGGTCTCACTCGGCAGGTGACAGCCGCTGGCAGGCCAAGGTTGGTGTACGCTATGGGCGCTGTTACGACGCGGTCTGGCGCACGCCTACCTTGTGTATCAGTCTCACTTGCATCGTCCCAATAGGATATATCACTGTACCCAATCCGGAACCGAGACAGAACACCCCGACGTTGACCGAGTGTCGTATCCGGGTCGCACGCTGCTTGCTGAAAGTGCTTATCACAAAAATACAATGGGAAAGTGTCGTGAGACCGACCGACACCGACGAGGCACGAACAGGGGCGCCAGTGCACGAATCTACACCGCGAAATTTCATCCCGAACACATTTGAAAGTAATCACCTTCGCTGTTTCCGGTTTGCCTGTAGTGAAGTACCCTGTTGCGTATTCCGAGCCCTGAATGAGTGAAACGACACGGTTTTCATTCGTGGAGTTGTTACGGGGAGAACCGAATGCCCACGAATACTTGGCTGAGCGATAGCGAAGCCCTTGCCCGATTAGTCCACAAATTCTTTGTCTGTCTGTCCGCGCGATTCCTCAAGATTAAACGTAGAAAGCTCAAATTTGAACCACGTCTTCCTTTCATCATACCGGAGTCAACTTCACCTCAGGGGTACCGCAGCTCAAGCGGTTTCTTAGCTAATTCTCAGAGGTGGTCAAAAATCTATATTCGCCGGTTGGGCGAGGTCGGTCTTCGCCAGGCGCGTGGAGGGGCGGATCAGTGTGCATCTTCGTAATCACCGCAAAGTCAAGTGCCTGTATACCAAACGCATACAACATGCATCTGAATATTGCTTCTAGCTGATTGGAAACATCTGAATTACATTATGATGCTTTGAAGCACCTGAAAAACATTCACACGCATGTATGCGTTTGGTATTCGGACACTTGACTTTGCTGTGTACGTTTTCGGTGTTGACTGGTAATTTGGTAGTGGAGAGGGGTAGATATTCATCGCGGCAGACATATTTGGAACCACAGATGGCGTACCAACTCATGCCGATCATATTTAACACCCTTCTCTGTTTAAATTTAAACACCACCCCACCCCCTACCCCCTCCCTTACTAGGGAGTGGTCAGGAGGGTTGAAATTCGGGATTTGCACACTTACGTAACCCTGAATGATTAAATGAAATACGTAAAGCCTATTTTGGTTCTGATGATGGTATTTTCTCGCCATTTTCCGCTTTAGCCCAGTCGGGGGTGGCGGGACTGCTCTTCTCAGTGTAAATTATTAGTTGACGTTTTGTCCTCAGAGGTGGACCCTTGAGTCGCTCCCTTCTCAAGAATCGAGTCCTCACGTCAACCCGCGGAGGAAACGGCGGAGCCTCCGAGAAGCGGCCGCCAAGTAAGGCGGCCGATACGTAAACGTCATAATGTTTTGTTTCAGAACGGTCTCAAGCGTTGAGTCATGTGGGGAGGCCGCAAGACGAAGCGGATGCGGGTGGACGACCGCCACGAGCGCGCGCTGGACATCGGAGACGGCTGCGTGCAGGCGGCCGGCGCCTCTCGGTGGCGCGTGCAGGGCGGCGCTGAGTACATGGTGACCCAGCGCGCCGAGCGCTGCCCCCAGCGCTCCTGCAGGGAGTGGGACAGGTAAGACCCAGCCTGACCGTCACAAATACGTAGGAATTTCCACATCGAGGCTCGAGAACGGAAAGTAGTAGAGCAAACAGGGGATACCTCAGAACGGAAGAGCGGTAGTACGGGAAATCGCACGGAACCCCGCGGCGGAGACATCCCGTGCCCCGTGCCGTGTGATCTCGCCCGGCGTGTGCTGTAGAAGTCTTGCTGCTCCTCCACTTCCGTACTCGAGCCTCGCTGAGAGTGCCTATACCTTGTGAAGAGGATGCGTTCTACGAAGCTCTTTGCTTTCTTCGTGGGATTTTTACAGCAAATGGATATGCACGCTGAATTGGAGTTCTTGTTAAATATACTGCAAAAGTGCAGGTTTTAGCGGTCGCACCATTTGACGGTGCACTGTATCCGTTTGCGGTACAGAGATAGAGCGAGAGGGGACTCACATGTCATGGAGTCCTACTGTAGGACTCATGTCACTGCGCAGGGTGGGAGGCGAGGGGGTCCGTGCCACATTGTGGCGGCGGCGGCGCATAGTGGCTGCAGTGGTAACGGGGTGTAGTGGCCACACCAACAGGGGGCAACAGCAAGGGGGGGGGGGGGGGCGCTGTGTATGTGTTGTGTCTTTGCATTTGTGCTTGAACTTTGAACACTAAGCATTTCTCGTGTTTCCTTTCAGAACTGTCTCAAATCGTGTTCGAAATCGCTTCAACGTTTAAATCAAGTAAATTATTCGAAGCAAATATTCGTGTTCTGCTCAACCGATAACTATGCCACTGCCACGTGCTTACCACCTGTTATTTGATTTCTGCATGGGGAATGCTTGGATAGGTCGCTTTCGGCCGTCTCCTCGATCAAATCTGCTGACGGTGCTAAATATCGCATTGCCTGCGCGGAAATAGGTCCATACAGGATTGCAAAGTGATGGAAAACCCGATGGTGGGGGGGGGGGGGGGGGGGTTAATAGCTTGAGTGACTGCAGGGATCTGGGGTTCAGGCCTCACACAGGCCTTAAATGACGCCACTCGGTCCAGGATCAACTCATACCAAGTTTGAACGTAGTCGGACAACGTTTACCCGGTCCGCACGACCTCGAAGGACAGGCAGTAATGTGCGACGCGCTGCTACTGGCTACCTCTCCGGGCCCTGCCTGCTTCCGCTGTGCCCTGCGGATCATGGTAGCCGGTTTTATCTCGTGGGTGTCTGGCAGCCTCTGGCTCAACGCGGGGCGCGATGCTGAGAACCACTCCATACCTATCGTACGAATTGTGATCGATTTGAACATACAGTGAAATGAACTACATCAATTGGTGGCACTTCGCCTTCCTTGCGTGGGCATGGAGGATTAATTTGTTGGCGTCCACCTCAACCTCTCCATGCACTTAATGCGCATCCTCATGTACACGACAACTGGCAAAATAGAAACAGCCTGGAGGGTAGGCATTCGCTATACATCCGTGCCCATATTGCCTATGCACCAGGCGTTCGATGCCGTTTTCATCTATTTCCGTGTATAAAAGAAGACGCATAAAGTGCATGGAGAGGATGATATTTAGGCACACATTATTCTTCCACATCCACACAAGAAAGGCGAAGTGCTGACACTTAAGACAGCTGATTTCACTGCAAGTATAAATCGACCACATATCGTACGATTCGTATCGAACGATGATCATCACAAGTGGTTTTAAGTATCGCGTCCATTGCGTTTCTTCGGAGGCTGCCAAACACCCTGTGGGACGGCATTAAGGCGGCGACCGACTTCTTGTCCGTAAGGCGCTGATAGGCAACCCGTTTGGCGGCGCTGCGATGCATTGGCCTCGACACCCGCTGTCACCCGTCAGCCCCGTCTCTCACCACCGGAAAATGCGAAAAATCGGCGAGTGGCCTCAGCTCATTACAAATGGCTCTTGCGGAGCCCCAAGACGTGGTTGAAAACATCTGAAAAATAAATGTTTTATGGCGTTTAGTAGGGCGGGCCAACTTCTCTCAAATGTCGAACTTCAAATTTCGACACCGACTGCACTCTCTAAAACAAATGCTGGAATGAAGCAGGACGCGCTTGATACAATGCTCTAATTATGAACACGCTCTGAAGTTTTCTCTGTCACTCGGCAGGTGCTTCGCGAGCGGCTGCCGCGGGCTGTGCGCGCACATGTTCCAGTGCAGCTGCCCGGACGTGAACCCGCTGTGCAAGCACATCCACAAGGTGCGCATGCTGTCGGCGCGCGCCGACATCACGCCGGCGGAGCAGGCGTCCGCCTCCAGGGAAGACCAGCGCTGGCGGCGCCAGGTCAACGTCGGTCGCCAGGTGTGTGCGGGAGAGAGAACGTGGTTTTTAGCAGGTGATACATAACACTATCTGCAACGTCAGAATAAGAAATTATATTGAGATAATGTATCAGCGGCTTCTACTCCCATGCGGCAGCGAGCGCCAAGCTAAACATATATAGGCCGCCCGGCCCTACCGGGGGACGAGCGTGCCCGCGCGCGCCGCGCCCGCGCTACCGTTGCGTCCACGCGCAGCTACGGGCGGCCACTCTTCCCAGCCCGTAGCTAATGGACGGTTGGGTTTAGGTGGGTAGTGTAAGCGAGCCGATTTTAGCACGGAGTGTAGGCTTTCTGTTGGTATACATATATTTACGATCCGAGGATTCTAGAGCGATCTAGAGCGCCCAATGGGCGGCCGACCGGTCACGCGTTACCCTTTGCCAAGCCGTAGTTCGTGAACGGTTGGTTGTAAATGGTGGGTGTAAGCGAGGCGATTTTAGTACAATGTCTAAGCTTTTCGGCGGTACACGTATCTTTCTGATCCGATCAACCTAGAGCGATTTGGAGCACCCAACATGTGTGCCCGAGAACGGCGCGAGGGGCGCGCATCGGCCTGCAGCGGCGGGGCTCTCCAGGGCGGCAACAGCGCCTTCGCCTCCCCCTCCTCCCTCCAGCCCCCCTCACCCTCCCGCAGCATCTCCTGCCCCGCGCCCCGCAGACCGATAGGCAGGTAGTGCAGAGCGCCGCGCCGGACGTGCCGGAGCGTGCACGCGGAATGTCCAGGTGACCGATGGCTCCGCGGAAGCCAGCTGCTAAACAGTCGGACCGACAACGCAGAAAGAAGCCGGCCGCCGTCGATCAGATCAGAGAAGAGCAGCGAGAGAGGAAACGGGAGCGGGACCGGGAACGCCGTGCCGCGTCCAAACGAGCTAGAGCGCATCAGCTGATCCTCGCTCAGGGGTAGCTAAGGTTGGACGACGTCACCAGAAGAAGATCGGTGGATGGCGGTAAGTGTGAGCCAGTCGGGGGGATCGGGAGTGTTGATCGTTCTCGGACGGCACGGGTGAGCCGAGATGTCGTCTGCTTTGTTTACATCAGCGCGTCCGCTTGCCTGCAGGCCATGGAAGCGATGGAAAATCAAGCAGAGAGGAGGCGTGTAATAGTGTCACTTGCACTTAATGCAACGATTACCTTCATAAATAGTATTTTGAACAATGAAGCTGAGGATGACGCTAGCCTTTGGCTCGTTCGCTTGCAAATCTTGATGTTAGCGAGGCGCCTCCGTGGGGAGAGGCTAAAGCCCGTTAGGATAGGAGGATATATAAATGTGACTATCCCTAATATGAACAGCGAACAGTTTCGACAGCACTTCAGGATGATGCCTGAAGTGTACGAAGCCCTCGAACGTCGCCTAGGGCCTCTCCTTTCCCGAACCTAACCTCTATCTACGGCAACAGTTTCACTTTAATGTCACTTACGATCGTCGGTGGGCATGAGGAGCAGCTTGCCCCCATCCCTCACGGGTTCCCCATTTTCCGAAACGCACAAAGCGTGCGTCGACGTCAATGAATTCACCTCCATATTTAATTAATAATCACTCACGACGTGCGGCCATTCGTCGGCTTCCCGCCACTTCCCGCCTTCCCCATCGAGTGACATTGCACCTTGCTCCAAGAGGTGGGTGAGATTCCACTCGATCGGGTGCTCTCGGCGGAGTTCTCGGACGCCCCACTCCGACACTCCCGAGTGCACCCGAAGTGTTCTCGGACGGCCTTCGGGTGGCACGGTGCACTCGGGGGGAGTTCTCGAACGCACTCCAGCGAAGAGCAGCGAGAGAGAAAACGGAAGCGGGAGCGGGAACGCCGTGCCGCGTCCAAACGAGCTAGAGAGCATCAGCTGATCCTCGCTAGAAACTAGCTAAGGTTGGGCGAGGACCAGAAGAAGATGGGAAAGATGGCGGTAAGTGTGAGCCAGTCAATGTTTAGAACGTCATTTAGGAAAGCAGTGATGCCGCTACAGATGATAAAAATACGTTTTTTTAACTTATTTTTTTATTGGGCTTAAGGTTTTCTGCCAAAGGACTAAAAAGTCCCACTACAGCCAGAAAAGAAAAAAAAAACGCTCTCAGAAGTTGAAAGATTTATATTTTTTTTTAAACATACCAGAGGTATAAAAGTATGCTTTGACAACAACAAAAAAATATAACAGGAAGCAGTAACATGAAAGCAATCGCTCTATTTGTCCTGCAGTATATGTAAGGTATTTGTAACTGGAGCTGTGAATATCAGTAAGGATGGAAACTAGCTATAAACTTGAAGTTACCATAGATGCATGGAGGTCTTTTTAAAATTGAATTGTAGTGCACTGTGCACTAGAGTATTACATTTTTCATGAAGTGTTGAAATCTTCAATAGAGCCCTTATCAGTGCCCCCCCAAAAATTTATGGCGTTTTTCTTGAAATGTTATTCCTACAGGATTCTATTTTGGCCAAATTGATCCTTAGAAAATTGTTTCAATTTGTTGGGGAGCACTGATTTTTCTGCTATAAGGGGCAGCAAGTGCCTGGTGGGACCTGTTCTAATGGTCCGATCGAGTTCTCCGAGGTGTTACAGGTCTTTTATTTTGACACAGCATTGAATGAAGTTTCACTGCAGCAAAAAGATAGTGACAAGAACTTCAGATACAAAACAATTTATGTGGTCAGTCCACGATAGTGTTTTATCAAATATGACACCTAGGTTACAAGCAGAGGCGACATAAGGAATATTATGAGAGATAGAGGGGGCTTTACAAGTAACATTCAGGGATCTACGAGTACCAACAATTTCAGCTTTGGCTTTGGAAATGTTTAGACACAGGTTGTGACTAGGTAGGCAAAGGTTAAAATTATTCATATCAGATGTAACGCACTCTGCTGCATACAGAGTCGTTCTATCCAATTAATGCAAATCGTCAAAATTGGCTACTTTCGAACACCCATACATTTGTTAAAATTTAAACAATCAACCTAATATTTTACAGAGCCCCTATTTGGCGCCAGTTCCTATGCGCATGCCGATTTTCAAGGTTCTAGCTTGTAGTCGAAAATCGGGAAGCACCACCTTAAGTGGAAGTAAATCGAAGTATTATCAGCATACATGTGGTAGTTACAATGGTTTCATTGGTGTAGAGAGCGACAGAGAGAGACAGAGAGACAGACAGAGAGATAGAGAGTTTTTTTTAGTTTTTGGCATAATTCGTCAGGGGGATAAAAATTTACAAAAGGGTCGGGAATGAGTTAATTTTGTTATAATTTTGACGATGCGTGCAGTGTGAAAATGTTTGCTTAGAAGTGAATTTTGTGGGTGATGCTAAATAGTGAGAAGAATGTTTGGCCTAAATGCCACAAAATTTAATTTTAAATTTTACATTAAAAAAGAAGGGGGTGGGCTCGATTGGTCTAATGATAGTTCACCTATGACCTAAAATATTTTTAAATTAATTCCGTACATTTAAGAATGTTTTGGTCCAATTAATTAAGATAATTCAGATTGCATTCAGAACGAACTGCATTCAGTACTGCAACACCAACTGCATTCATGACTGCATTTTAATCAAAATGCAGTTGTGCATGCAGTTCAAGTTGGGAAATTAATTTCATTTTGATTGGCTGCAATCTGAATTTTCTCAAGCAAATTATTTATATAGAGAGAATAAAATAAAAGATTTGATGGAGAGATAACTAGTTATTCTAAGAAATCGTTTATCATAATTTTTTTTTTTTTGAAGTCTTCTCTGGTATTAGAGATGTTTTCCTTGATTTCTTCTGGAGCAAATCTGAATTTGATCCTGGCTTCGAATTTTTGCTTGGAGGGAGGGAGGGGGGGGGGGGGGAGAGAGAGAGAGAGAGAGTATTTGAGTATTTGAGTAGAGAGAGAGAGAGAGAGAGAGAGAGAGAGAGAGAGAGAGAGAGAGAGAGAGAGAGAGAGAGAGAGAGAGAGAGAGAGAGAGTTTGAGTTTTATTGTCATTTGAACTTAGAAACAAAGTTATTGACAATTTTTGTTTTTAAAACTAACAGAATATGAGATGCGAATTGCATACATCCTCACAACTACACTAAGTCTTAAAACTACATATTTCTCTTGAGAAAGTCATCAATACTATAAAATACATCATTTAAAAGAATTTTTTTCACTTCCATTTTAAATTTTTTAATACTAGTGCTTTTGACATGTTCTGGTAGTGAGTTATACAGAATTGTCCCTCTATAAAATACATCATTTTGTGTCAACTTTAAAATACTGGTTTTTACATGGATGTCCCCTCTTCTCCTCGTTTCATAATTATGGATTTCTTCATTCAAAGTAAATTTCTGGATGTTGGTTTTTACATACATCAACATTTCTAAAATATAGATTGAAGGTAATGTTAGTATATTTGATAATTTAAACAGTGGGCGGCAGCTGGATGTTTGAGGAAGGCCATATATCGCTCTGACTGCACGCTTTTGTACTTTAAAAACTTCATTTGACATTGCAGAATTACCCCATATTAACGTACCATAAGTAATCATAGAATGGAACATTCCATAGTAGGCCAATTTGGCAGTCTCTACATTAGTCAAGTCTCTTATTCGTTTTATTCCAAATACCGTTTTGCTTGCTTTTTTTATTAACTCTTCGAGAGAGAAGAGAGAGAGAGAGAGAGAGAGAGAGAGAGAGAGAGAGAGAGAGAGAGAGAGAGAGAGAGAGAGAGAGAGAGAGAGAGAGAGAGAGAGAGAGAGAGAGAGAGAGAAGAGATAAGAGAGAGGTGTAGAGAGATTGATCAGCTGACTGGGTTAAATGTGTTCAAATTAATAGAGCAGGAAGCCCCCTTACAAATCAAGACCCTATGCACTACATTGTGAGGTAAATAACATCAGTTAAAAACAAGTGTAAAATACATAATGGATATATGTGTTAAGGGTAACCCATTACCCAATGATCTCTGGGTAATGTCATCTCTACCCGGGTAACGTTGGAATTTTCATAAATTTTTAAAATAAATAAGACATTACCAAGGGGCCTTGGGTAGTGTCGACATTACCCGGGTAAAGTCAACATTACCCGTAAACCGACATTACCCTTAACATATGCAATAAGAAAACTGAATAGGTAGTTAAAGTTATGGGACCGAGAATAGATATATAATCAAGTTAAACATTCAATATATAATCGGATTACAAGATAATGAAGGCAATGCTTGGCGTATAATTTACCCTACAGGGTTTTTGGCGTGCAGTGGCAGTTATTTTTACTCCAAACTGTACAGGCCGTGATGACTAATGATGATGCATTTTTAACAGTTCCATGGCGTGTCTATTACATCGAGATGGAGTTATACATATTCTGAAAACAGGTGCACAAAGTATGGTGAAAACATACTTCCTGCCTGAACAGACCCTCTGAGGAACTTGAGGTGCTCTATAACAAAAACCAAATCAGTCTGAAATGACTATTGCTGCACTAAAAAACCTTTCATACCACCAATGCTTCACCTTGCATATTTGTTTCTTGAAGCCATTCAGTTATTTAATTGTGTTTTACTGGCTACTCTTTATAATGAAAATTGTTGCCGCATGCACCATAAAATGTCAGCCTTTGTTATATAGTGAGGTATTATGAGCTCATATCTTGACACTAAGCACACAGATCATTAGAAAGAATTTTGGCCCTTAACTATTGATTCATTTCACAGATAGCCATGTCAGTAAATTGTGGTAAATAGTATTCTGTGTGGGGAAGTATTGACCATGAACAACTTAAAGCCTTATATATGCCAGATACATTTCATGTAATTTCATGTAATCAAAATTCCTTATAACTTGTGGTAAGGTGGAATAACATTGCTTAATTATTTTTTCATTATGACATTTCTAGCACTGGTGAAATATCACACCTAGATTTTGAGCTTCATTTTTGTATTGCAGTGACACTCTTTTAACAACCAATCTTGGTACTTCATCAGCATCACATATTAAAATGTAGTGCAAAAATACGGCTGTACTGTCGGTGGCTACCTCCGCCTGCCTACCAGGCAAACCACTGACAGCATTGTCGTGGTATCCCTTAGTAGGCAGGTGGCACTAACAGTACACCACTGTATTTGGGCCCATTTTTGCCTCCTTTCCTGGCAACACTGGTATCGAATCCCGCAGTGGTGCACTGTCTTGAAAAATCTCATTTAAAAATTACTTTAGCATGAAATGATCTGTCCTATTGATGGACAGTTGAAAGTACTAGAACTTTTTTAGGACGGCTTGCCATGAAGGCACTCAAAATGATATTGTTAAATTTTGTATGTTTAAGCACTAAAATTTGCACATTGCGATGTGCATGCCACTTTTTAATGCACAGTAATCATATTGTGGTAGTAATGTATGATTGATAGCACTGGAGAGGAAAATTTTGTGCAGTGTCATGTGCAAAATTGTACTTAAATAATGTAAGCTCAAATCCAATAATGTGTTCAGAAGAGCACAAAATAGTGCATTGGCATTTATTGTGCGCCCCTTGACCTGGCCGATCTTTGGAGTGTTACAGGTGCGGGAGGCGAGAGGCCACCTCAAGGATATTGGGTACAGCCTTGACCGCTACGATGAAGACGCCCTGGCCGGCGTAATCGATGAGGTGACCAAGGCGCTGGGCAACATCGCCGACAAACTCTCCTGCCACTGCGACGACTTCGAAAATGGTGAAGGTGGTGATGATGGTGACAGTGGTGATGATGGTGACAGTGGTGATGATGATGAAGACGATGAAGATGATGATGAAGACGATGAGTGAATAAGGAGAAGGGATTAGCACTAAGGTTTGATACTGCAAGTTTTGGTGAAGACTTAAGTTGAATCATCACTTTTGTTCAATCCATTTTTTTTTCAAAATTTACCAGTGCAATTTGTTTTGACTCTTACTTCTGTTTCCTTTTACCTTGTCTTTGGCTAGTCGATGATCAATAAAAGTTCTATGGAGAAGGCATGTTTTCTGAACCTGTCATGCATAATTTGTCTTCTACACATCATTTTTGGGGGAGAGCCATCAAGCCATGTTAGGCATAAGTCCTTTTAATTATTGGGGTATTATGATATGGGTTCAATGCAGATCTTTGTTTGTAAATACATACTATTTTGTGCCATTCATCATACATTCTTCTAGTCTGGCACATAGGATTCCACCAGAATAATCTCAGGAATTATAATTGAGAAAACATAACATTGAAAATACGCATCTTTAACCGAACACTTTTGGCTGAGGGATACCTCTTGATCCATGCATAAGCTTGTGAAATGCATGGCGCATTTTGGTTGTATGAAATAGGCGTTACCTGGTACAGAATTACAAATTATATTTTTTAATCAAAACGAGCGCTCTAGCGCAGCTTAGGTGGAACTGTCTTGTGATTTTTCTCATAATTGACAACGGTGTTGTGAGAGGGCATTTAAGGCAAAACCTTTGCACTATCGCGTCCGTTGAACAAGGACAAGTTGGGCGCGACTTCCACTCAAAAAGACGCGCGCTCACTGATAAGGCCTGAAAGTGAGATGAAAAATACAGCAGTCAGCACAGTACTATCTATGAGAACTTCAGTCACGTTGAGGTTAGAGGTTTTCGGCTGCTTGTGTTTGTTATTGTGTCGGCCAGCAAGCCTCGGCTCTGGAACCAGATTTGGTTGCAGAAACAGAAACAATTGTCTTTATTGGCGATTCTGAAGATCAAGCCTCTCATCATTTACTGACTCCCGGGGGGTCCTCCAGGAATCTATTGTCTTAGTGTAAATTTTAGTGTCTGAATGGGTTGTTAGAGTCCTTGTGAGGTGCTCGGTAAACCTAAACCGAGGGCTGTGTTTCTAAGCAGTCTTATGTGACATTTTTCTTTGGTTAGGTATCTCAAATTGACCTGTATTTAACACTTTCTGATCCTGGTTAGTGTAACAATGGTTATACACTGTTCTGCTTCTGACTGCGATCATAGCACTGAGAACAGTACCTGCGAAGCTGTCAAAGTGCCAAGAATTCCACCCTAGAGGGCAAAATTGGAACATGTCATTGCGTAAGTCTTGCATTTTATTCTAAGGAATGCTCTTGAGCCAGTCTTATACTTGTCTTGAATTTCTGACTGTTGCAGGTACAAAATTGTAATTCCTTATGAGTACTCTGTTATGCATTGTTCTAATTTTCTGAGTGGTGCAATGGTATAAACGCTGGAACGGCATCTCCTCCATTAAAAAAAAAAATTGGTGATATAAAATTTAGGTATTATGCCATTTGAATATAAAGTTCACTTTCTTGTACTGAAACATATCCCCGGCGTTATTGGCTGTTATTTTTTTGCTGTCTAGGAAGAGGGGAAGAGGCTTGCCAAATCTACAAATGTAGAGCTCTTATGAGTTTGGTTTTTATTGAGAGTGTTTCTGACTCATTGGCCTTGGTGACTGAGGGGAAGACGTAAAATACAAACAACCCATTGGTGTTGCATGATTGTAAGTCACATTGCTGCTATTTTTCTGTTGCTGTATTGGAACTGCAAGATGATTACAAGACTGGTTTTTTATGTTTCAGAAATAATATTGCTAAGGAAGGAAAGGTTCTCAATGACACTATATGAGACTGCTGCATTTCGCTTACATCATCCTCTAGACGCACTTCCAACATCAGTCATCTGATCAAACTTATCACTCTGATGCAGACCTGGGAGCATAGCAGTGCCCTGTGTAAAAAATTGTTTTTATACCGGCCAACCTCCTTGGTACCTGTTCACCAGAAAGTATGGAACACAATGGAACTACAGCATATGCTGAAAAGTGCAGATCTCTTGTGGTTTCAGACCATCCTGGGAGATGCACATGTGCTTCATTAGGTTACCATCCAACAAGAAATGAGGAAAGGGTCAGCCAAACAGAAAGAGTACTGCATGACATCATGACGCTACTCCGCTTGGTTTTTGTAACAAAGATGAGTTCTCAAGTTTTAGAGACAGTTTGGTACTTGGGAAGAGTCTCAACAGTTACTATAGAATTGATGGACAAAGTTGTTGTTTCAGAACAGGAGGGAGCAGAAAGTCGCAAGTGTCACGTCTTTCTTGTATGTGGGCTGTTGTAAAGGAATATACCGCATTACTGAGTATGCACAACTACAAACAGCATTCATATGGTGCCAAGTGAGGGATATGAGTTAATGGCTTGGAGAGCATCAGCTCTTTAAAGCAGACTTGAGGATAAACAAGGCAGTGTATAAAACAACTTACTTTAATTTTACGATCTTATAATTTCCAAATGTAGCTTTGAAGCTCCTTGTTTTACAGGTCATTCTAATGCACATGTTTTCCATTTCTTTTGCAATATGTTTACAATGCCTTTAAAGTACACTCTTGGATAGGCAGTGATTTCTATGTCGTGAGAAAACCAGTTGCTCATGACACTAACGAAACTGGGGAGAAATTTTGGACTTTGATTAATGATCTGTATGAATTGCTTTTAGTGGAAAGAGTGCTGCAGAAGGTCCCTTCTCACCAAGGGCAAACATCAGTCTGTGATTGTTTCAGTGTTATTGAGAACTATTCCATGGTTGATTGCACTGCTGTACAGGCATTTATGCCTGAATCCATGGAATCAAAACACAAAATATGAAGCAGCTACAGGGCTAAATTAAAAGGCCCTGTGGGTATGATGCCTGATGGTTGTCTGGTTTACAAATAAGTTGGTTCCTCGTTCAGTAAGTGACCAGCAAAAACTCAGAAAGTGCAATCCGGTTGATAGTTGGATTAAGGAGACTCCACGTGTAACTTCTGATCAAGTAGCATGCACGAATGTTCTTGTGGAAACAACTTTAAATTAAATTTAAAAATAATTAAATCCTGAACCTTACCAAGCCAGACTTGTATAGAGTGTGTTCCAGGTGTGTGTGGCATTTTAAAACTGTCCCCTTTAACTAAGGAGCTGAGTAATATACTGACTAACCCGTATTTTGACCTGGTAAAAACGTTCAGTATCGATGTTGCTGTGTGTGTACATGACCATTTTATGACATTCGCTGTAAAAACAACTCTAAAGATAATGAGAAATAAATGTAACAAGTATTTCATTTTGTTTCAATCTCTGTTCTGATGTTTTCTTTTTTTCCCCCATTTTGAAATTCTTGCCTCTATAGTGAAACGTAAGAACAGCACATGGCATATCTTTCTATGGCTGCACAACTTATGAAGCTTACACTAAAATGGCCCTTCATTTTACTCAACATTTGTTCTGGTTGTGCCAACAGTAACTTTGAATCTAAAAACAAAAATTTTCACAATGGTCGCGTTAGCATCAGTCATGTTCTTTGGCAGCAATCTGTAGGTCATAAGTATGATGACTTCTTATTATGAGATTGCCTCCAATTTTAATGCTTACACAGTATATCCTTTAGTAAGAGCGTTGGCCTGTTGACTGTTTCTGTAACAGAAATGTAACCAGTAAAACATGATAAAACAACAGAAAAACTCAGAGAAACAAACATAGTGGTGAAAGGTGAAGCATCAAAGGTTTTCTAATGCAGCAGTTCTCACTTGGGATTGATTTACTTTTTATTTTCGAACACTTTGAGTTCCTCAGAGGGTCCGTTCATGTAGGAGGTATATGCACTTTATACTTCATGCATCTGAATATGTGAGTCTATATTTAATATCCTTTTTCTTTAGTATTTCAAAAGACCAGATCTTGTTTGCCTTGCTAAAAGTGGACAGAGGCAAACATTATGTTCAAATATTCGATAAGAAATTGGCATTTTCAAAGTTAACTTTCTGACTACTACAAATGTACTGTATTTAATGCGCAGTTGACACATGCAATACAAAATATTTGTTATCGATTGGTGTCATAAATGAAGCTGAAGAATGTTAATGTTTTATAGTAATTTGATTAGCATCAGGTAACTAGAGGTGAAGAGGTTGAGAAATTCCTTATTTCAGAGTCTACTATTAATAATTAAATGACTTCATATATGATGTTTTGCTTGATGTCATTGCGCGCGAAAGCAAATTGGGATTAAATGGACAAAGTTTCTGACATACTGTAGTTTGCAGTAGCACTTGCACTCAACACATTGAGAATCTTCCAAGATTCATTATTTGTGGACAAGTGAAACTTGTGGTGTGATACCTACCAGCTACTCTTGTTGTTTGCCAATCCTCAGCAGCAGTAATAGCTTCTTGTGTGTGGTCATCCTGCGTAGATTTTGGTGCTCTGTATGATAAGGTTAATCATTCTTATTTCATTTTTTTGTTAAATTAAGTATGTGAAAGAAAAATGCCATTGGCTCAATATTGCTTCTACATCACCTACCCAAATCTCCTTTTAATGTACAAAAGAACCCTCTGGGCAACCCATGCAATACAACTTAAGCAACAGAGCGAAGCTGAAGGGCCTTTAAGTATTTAGTTGAAATGTGATTAAAACAGTACTATTCCTCATCCACAGATATTTTGCAGGAAATGTGGATCATTACAGGAAAATCTCATGGAAGATGCCTTGTTTGCTTGTATAAAATGTAAAGTTCGGCTGACGTGGCTGACATGAAATAACGGACATCTTAAAATACGGACCAAACTCAGATTTCGGCTCAATTGAAACAGAAACCTGCCGTAGTTACTTCCAAATTTGCATGAGTGGCTGTGTGATTCGGAATTGAATACCGGATGTATTCCCGCTTTTGCCACCGTGTGAACTACCAACCTAAGCACGTTACCCTAAACTTGGAAAGCAGTAAAAAAAAAAAAAAAAAAAAACTCGAAATCCCGGTAAAATCCGACGAAAAACAATGGGAAGCAATGTGAAAATTTTCAATTACACATTTTAACTGCTTGTCAGAGCGGTGGAGGATGTCACTGGGTCGAGCTTCTTCTTGTTATTCGCCGAATCCTGGCTGCACAGTCAGGGGTCAGGTGCCTCGGGACGATGTTATTCGCAGGTAAAATTTCGCGGGGGCAAACTTAACTAACCTAACCATGACGGGGGGAGTGTTTTCCTGCGGATAACATTTTAGCTCGTCCAAACGCCACCCGCAGGTATTTCCAGCATTTTCTTGCAAAAAAAGACTTATCCGCAGTACTTTCCTGCATGCAGGAAAATACTTCGAATAGACACAACCGGTGCCTCGGCCAGGCACGGAGAGAAGAAGTGTGAACATCAACCTGAATGTGTCCCCGTTAGTGTGTGGCGGCGGTCGCTTCCCGCGCCAGTATCGGTGTGTGTGTGTGTGTTTGTTGTGTTGCTGCGCCGGCGGCAGGTCAGTTTTTCCAGGCTCTCGGTCGCCGTTTCGGTCCGCGTTGCGCCTGGAGCCGTGCTGCCGGTGGCGGCGTGGCTTTTCCGCGTCGGAGACGGCCGTTTTTCGCGACGTGCTTTGGCGAGGCGAGCCCGGCGGACGCGGTGCCGGCGCGCGGGCCTGCCGGCAGCGGCCTGCGGCGGCCTGTTCCAGCCTGTTCCGGCCTGTTCCGGCCTGTTCCAGCGGTTCCTTCGCTGGAGTGATCCGTGTGTTCCGCGGCGTGCTTTCCACCTCACGCACCCCTCGCGCTTCCCGGGCCGCCGGGACCGGTGCGGCCCCGCCATGGGCACCCTAACCTCGACGCCGCCCGGGTGAGTACCCGGCCCTCCCGGCCCCTTCCTGCCCTCTGCACCCTACTTCTGCGCCCAGTGGGGTTGTAAACTGAAAACTAATGCGCCTCTCGCACAAGTCGCGCGAACGGGAGTGAGGAGGGGTCCACGTGAGCCGAAAGCTGCTCCTAACCTCCCTCGCTTTTCTTGCCTTTTACCTCCCATCCTTTGTTTCCCCTCCCTCCAGCATACTTCTCACTCTACTCTCTCCTCTCTTTCTCTTAGCCCGCCTGATAAAGGAAGGAGACTGTTCAAGCCCTAAATAAGCCGCTTTCTGATATGCCTGTCTGCTCCTCACACGTGTCTGCACGTCTTTCGTAAACAAAGATGTTCGACTTCCAATTAGTGTAAGTGCTGGGTTGAATTGACAGATCAGAACGCTTCTCTTAGTGTGTTCATGGAAGTGGTTTGTTGCCATGCGCGTTGTTCAATATTGTTTGGGTTGAGATAAAGTGACCAAAAAATGACAACATAGATATTAGCATGAACTTGACACTTTAAAATTGACATCGCCTTGTAAGTTTTCTGCACTTTTGTTGCCCTTTCTTACACACCTTCCTCCTCTCACTTGACGAGCGTAGCTGGCACAGTATTGCGGCTAAATACCTCTGGGACGAATGTGCAATATTGCGTCAGTTACTTTCGTCGAGTGAGTGGATGAAGGTGTGATAAGGACAAGAGGCAAGATTGCAGAAAAATGACCAGCTGGTGTCATGCTATTATCTACACGTTGTCTCTTTTCAAAAAATTCTTTATTTGAGTGACAGTAATACTTAGGAATTGTATTTAAGAGAGCATTAATTGGTCAGAGACTAGTGTCCGGACAGACCACCTTAGTGGAGAGTAGGGAGTGAAACGCCGACACAGGATGCCTGCTGGGACACCAGTAGAATGTTTGTTGTTTACTGTATTGCGCTGGAAGCTATCGAGAACAAGTTTGTAAGCCTGTACTGTACTATAATTCCCAAATGTTATGTCGCGAGGCAGAGCTGCCGATCCGAGTCGAGCCAGCCGAGCCACGCTGAGCGGCGACTACGGTGAGCGGGTGAGCCGAGCCCGGTCTGCTCCGTGCCAGCCGTGCTTACGAGCCGAGGGTGTCTATAGTCGAGCCAGGCGGGGAGCCGAGCCGAGGCGCCCAGTGCAAGCGGAGTGCGCGGGACTGCCTACCGATCAGGCGCGAGAGAGAACCTCGAATATCTCCGTTATTTGACTTTTCCGACCCCGAGTGTCTTGTATCTATCAAATCAGCTCAGCGTCCTCTATTTGCCCTAAACGTTTGTCCACTTTTGACTAGGACACCCTGTATTTCGTCACTCTTCGATTTTCACCTCGCGTGACGAAATATAGTTTGGTGACAAAATTTTCGTCTCTTCTGGGCTAAACGCTGAAACAAATGATTTTATATCATTCTCATATACAATCTTTTTTGTGTCGAATTTTCGTCACAGCGATGTGTCACGATGAAATCTTGAACTAAATTGAAGAGTAGAGTTTTCGCAAAGTGGCGAAAAATATTTTTACCTTGTTCAGGATTTTTTCGTCACGCATGTTGTGACAAATCGTCACATAAAAACGTTTGTATCTGGGATTGGTAGAAAATTAAATTTTAGAGCGGTCGAGCCCGCACTATTTAAAGCTTACGAGGAAATGGTTCGTAAGCTGCATCGGACTGGTTGAGATCAGGGGCATGGCCAGACTTTGGTTTCGGGAGGGGGGGGGGGGAATATGCCGCGCTTATTGCCTACATTCAGGCGTTAAGCGGGTTGCCGGGTAGCCCGGTCTCCGGTTTCGAGAGGGGGGGGGGACGGGTTGATCCCCCCCCCTCCCTTACTACACCCCTGGCTGAGAGCGAGAGAGACGGGATGCCCCATTTCACTGCGGTAGTGCGCGGGCATCTCTCTCGCAGTCAAATGAGGCATCCTGTCTCTCTCGCTCTCACCAAGTCCGACACTGTTCGCAAGCTTACACCAGCTCGTGTGGAAGGATCTATTAAAACTACACTTTGAAGTGCACTGTCCAAACAGCAGTTCCCAAAACAGCAGTTTTACGACAGTTTAAATGCAGTTACAGTGCACTTCGCCCGTGTGTTCTTTTGTGCACGAAAATGGATGAAAACGGCATCGAGCGCCTGGAGCACAGGCAATTCCGCCTGGGGGATAGGCAACGTGGGCACGGATGTGCAGGGAATGCCTACCCTCCAGGCGGTTTCTCCTTTCTTGCCAGTTTTCGTGCACAAGAGGAGGTACGTAAAGTGCATGGAGAGGCTGAGGTGGACGCTAACACATTAATTTTCCATGTCCACGCAAGCACGGCGAAGTGCCACCAATTGAAATACTAGTTCATTTTACTGAATGTTCAAATCGATGACAATTCGTACGACAAGTTTGGAGTGGTTTCTAGTATTGTGACCCGCGTTGTCTCAGAGGCTGCCTGACACCACATGGGACGAGATGATACCGGCGACCGAGATCCGCGGTGCACAGCGGAGGCAGGCAGGGCCCGGACAGGTAAACGAAACACGACATGGGACAATTTGCAACGTAAAGGTGTGACAAATTGTGACATGCAAGGTACAATGAGTCCTATAATTATGGTACTAATTGTATCTCAGTTATGTTTTGTTAAAAACGAAACATTTTATGGGACAAAATTGTCCCATGTCATTTAGTGTGTATCTTATTTACTATGGTAATTATGCGTAACTACGCATCCACTTACAATTTAGCGCGTTTCTGAAGTTCCGTACAGTAATGCCGGGAATTGACAAGGGGCTCGAACGCCGTCGTCGTGTGGGCCCGTTTTGTGCCCTGGTCGGAGAGGGTCAATGCAGAGCTCAAGTAAATTATGTTGGGTGTCACGCTGTAGGAAACTTTTTTGAAAATTCCAAGCAATGGTTAGGAAAATTTCTTTCCCAATTTTTTTTTGGAAATTTTAAACATTTTTCCGGAAAAATCCAAAATATGTTTTTCATACGTTCTACTTTATTTCCATTACTTACTGTTCTAGCAACAAAAATCCTTTTCCATTTTTAGGATAAATCCAAACTCATTTTTGGAAAACTTCCAAAGAGCGATCTTGAAATTTTCTAAACCCAATTCTTTAAGAATTCACAAAGAAGTTTCTTACAGTACAAGGACATGAAATGCGGTGACGACGCAGGCGGCTGCGCGCCGTGGACTTTCCCTCCGGCCCGGCTTGGTGCGGAACGGTAGCCGTGCAGCCGGGCCAGGCGGACCGCTGCACCACCGCACCACCGGGCGCCCTAAGCTCTCTGACCGACGCCGACGAATGTATTTATTTACAGAACTCAGCGTGCGGGATGCGGCAGGATGAAGTCGGCGAGAGTATGATAGAAAAAGGTCTACGGATTCTAAAAGTATTTTTATTGTTGCGGAGCTCGGCGGCAATCGATTTAAAACTTAAATTTACGGCGATGTAATACGACGTCGGCTGCTGACCGTACTGTCACTTACAATAATTGACAAATTAAATACCATTCACGACTAATTTTATGTTGAAGTGGTTTCGGAGAATCGCAAAACTTCAATTAATCGAACGATATCACCATTCTTATTAATTGCTAACGTTTAAGGTGGTCCGAGTCGCTGCCATTTTCTGGCACGGCTAGAGTCGCTTATAATGTGTATCTACAAAAGTGGCTTTAGGAATACCCCCTGACAGTTTTTGTTCAGCCACTTTCCGTAGGATCGCGCCACTGTCTTCGTGAATTTTGGTAACATAACCACGTATCTGCGTGAGCATTCCATGCCAAGTACCGCACCTAGTTTCACGCTGCCGCCGGTCAGTGACTGTGGCCCGCTGCCCTCCCCCGCCTTCCCTCCTCGCCCCTCCCTTCTTTGGGTCCGGGCAGACCATAAAGTAATTATGCGGATCCCCATTGAAGCAGTGTCAACAAGGAGCCCCCCGCGTGGCTCCGCCGGGTCTCCGGGCACGCACATTCGGCTCGGTATTGTTCTCCTTTCATCAGCACGCTAATCTATTTTTTAAATATTTTACCACGCGTTCAAGTGTGTTCAATAATAAGATCAATACCTAGGGCACGTTTCGACAAACAAATCGGTGGTACGCAGACGTCTGTAGCCCTACCCGTTCGAATGTTGGTGGTTGTGGGTACTGGTCGGGACTGTCGTGTCGGTAATGTTATTGCAGGTAATGAACGACACATGCGACTCGATGCCGGGCCGAGCGGCACCGGCCACAGGGTCGCTAATCCGTGCTCCGTCTGAGACTATGACTTTCGTTGGAAACCGCAGCGGGAGAGAGAGAGAGAGAGTGGGGGGGGGGGGGGGTCTTCGCGACCAGCCTGATGGCTTGAGTACAATGTAAATTTGGTCGGTTCGCGGTATGTTTCGGCACATGTTGGCACGATCCGTTTGGCTAATTCCACTGCACCGGACAGCAGAGACCAGGGCCCGGGGCCCGGCGGGGACACCCAGTACAGAGGAGCGGCAAGTGCCGGCGGCTGACTCGGCCCGAGCAGCAGCGGGGGCCCGGCAGCCGGCAGCCGGGAAGGATAGTCAGGACGCTAAAGCTTTAAATGTGCACTTTATAGCAAGTTTGTTTTTATTTCGGAATTCCGTACTTTAAATGTCCCTCTTCAAAACTGGCTATGGAGCCAAACAAAATATTTTGGTCTTCATGCCGAAAAAGCGGGTTGCATATGTCTCAGGGGCATGCTGGATCTCGGAAACTAGAAGAGATATCGCCACCGGGCCAACGGCATTTTTTTCGTCTTTGTTGATATAGTAAACGACTAAATTTTCGAATGTACATCCTCAAAATTGCGAGGTACCCAGCCAAAAATGTGTTTTAATTTTACAAATATAAGATTTGCGTAAAATTTCTTCAAGTTAAAATATAGGTTGACGCACACCAAAAGATGCGCTGTTTAGTCAGCTCTCCGGAACTGCCTCTAGATTCGCGCTCACTCCACTGGTTGCCGAGTTGCAGCAGTTTGAGTGACGTGGGCCGGCAGCCGCGCGGGCCGTGCCGCGGGCGGCGTGGCCGCTCTGTCCCCATTAGGGTTTTAAAGGCCGGAAATTTTTCCGGAAAAAATTGGAAAAATTTCAAGATTTTTTGGAAAAATTTCATTGCTTTATTTTTCCAGGAAAAATTTGGAAAAATATTTTTTTGTTAGTTTTTAAGTTTACTGTGAATTTTATCCTGGGTAGAGGCAAAACCTTGGTTTTTGGTGCATTTTTGAACATAAAAATAATTGTTAAATACTTTTAAGTGGAAATTTCTTTAAATTTAGAGGTCAGGGTGAGGTAAATATGAGTAGGCAGCAGATCTTTGAATCACATTCAAGTCCTTTATTTAAAAGGAAACACATTTAGTCATTCACTTTAAAAAAACAAAACAAATTATACTTAGGAGCCTTTTACAGGAGTAACATAAAACTTGGTCTTTGGACTGGATGGCTCTAGCACATCTTTGAATCACATTGAAGTCCTTTATTTAAAAGGAAGCGGATTCAGTCATTCACTTTAAAAAAACAAAACAAATATGTTAATACTTAGCAACCTTTTACAGGAGGAATATAAAACTAAGTCTTTGGACTGGCTGGCTCTGATCACACAAAAGTAACAGACATCACATATACAAATCACAATTTCTATATTTGTATTTGACTAGTCCTGCTCCTGCTCAGGATACAAAAACCCAATGGGTACATCACTATCTGTCTCGGAATCAGAGACAGAGTAATCACTCTCACTACCCAACAGCTCCCATTCAAGCCCTTCGACTTCTGCACAATCAGGTACTGGATCAGGAACAATATCACAATCACTATCACTTTTATCATCACCATCAACAAAAAAATGCCTTCTAGATTTAGGCTTCATCTGTATGGCATTTTGAGAGAATCTCATGTTGCATCTGACTGCAACTTGCATCTCGACCCTTTCTTTTTTAGTCCTATTTCTGGATTTAGTATGAGTAGCCCCATGTACTGACCAGTTACGTTCACATGCAGCTGCAGTGCAGGGAACATTAAATAACCTAACAGCAATGGGAAACAGAGGTTCATCAGCACAGAACCCACCCCACCATGTTGATGGACTTATCATACTTGCAGATTCCCATATGGAATCGTTTGCAGAGTGGCGCCAGAGTTCTCCCACGTCCACGTCGTTGGCGCCGGGCAACGCTGCAGCGGTGCTGCAGCGGCTGAGAGGAGTATATGACGAGTGACAGGTGATTCAGAAACGCCGCGTGTTTTCTGTGATATGCAACCTAGGAAGCACTTGCTTCGTCTTTTTCTGTCTCGCGCGTCCGGCCGAGCCACGAAGAGACGGACGCTCTAAATGTCTAAGGACTATTTTGTCTTTGAGCTGGGGCCAGAGTTGAGCACATCTTAACCTGGGGACAATATCTCATCTACTTTGGAACAATTTTGTACTTTACGGACACAAAATTGTCTGTATATTTATATGTGCTCAAATCAAGCCCCAGTCTAAGGACAAAATTGTCCTTTTACATTTAGCCTGGAGATAGTGCGTTGCGGGATTGCATATCCAAGAAAAAATGCGGCGTTTCTGATCCACCTGGCATATGACCGACTGCGTAAGACAATCACATTTTTTTTACCCCCATCTGTACATGTCCCGCCAGAGCGCTTATCGGGACAAAATCTTTGATGTGAATCCAACTTCATGCCTATAACGTGGTCTAAGACCACGCATTAGCTGCTGCACGGTTCTGGTTCACTCTGTAACTAATGTGTGGTCGCTCACCATGCATTGGCTAATGGGTGATCTTCATGGGACAGTTGACAGTTGCCGTTTAACATACGGTCTGAATCTAGTCGAGCTTCTCTGCAAGCGTGGTTCCACTACCGTGCCGCAAACGGTACGCTGCGTGTGCCAATTGTTTCGACTTTTTGCCTAAAAGTGCAATATGAAAGTTTTTTTATGGCCTTTTACAGCTGTTTTGGCCGAATTATGAGGGTAAACCCCTCTGTTAGATACGCATTGAGGGGTTTGAATCCGTGATTGTGTTCTGTCGTCTCCAAACGCGTACACTATGGACCCCTGCTTCTTACACCGAATGTACGAAGTAAATTTAAGAGGGAAAAAGCCGCTTTACACAATGCGAGTTTAGCAGGACAACTCGGACTATTCCTATAGAATCACAATATTTTGATTGGTTTGTAAATTTTTTAATTAATTGTAATGTAGATGGGCTTCAGACAAGCGCTGGCAGCACGACTGGCATATTCGACCTCACCCATTCTCTTTAAAGTGACTGTTCTGGCCCTGTTATGGTTCTTTTCGGAGATCTGGTGCGCTCGATGTTTGCCAGGCCCGTGTCTTTGCTAGAAAGGTGCCTAATGAGGCCGATTCGCCATATTCTCGTCCCTTTTATTGGAATAATGCGTCAAACTAAAAGCAAAATGCTCAAAATAAACGTTTTGTTTCATCTTCGTAGTAATAGTCATTCAGCGATCTTAAAATGTTTTTTTTAAAATATAAAGTGCAATTGCTGGGAGTCTTGTTTACTAACGGAAAAGAAGGCAGTTCATTTTCCGTTTTAGGATGCACCCTGAATGTACATAACTATAATGACTAATGTACATCAATGTGTGTCAATTTTTTATATGTATATTGCGTAACCCTTTTTTGCCAGGAATGTCTTGCCGGCGTAGCTGCCCTCTGGTGACGGTTTTGTTGTATGTATTGTTTTGTGTTGTGGTGGCTGGCCGCGCTGCGACAGGCAGGACGGCCCCCGGTCAGTGTTCTGGGTCGGGCGGGCAAAGGCCTCACCCGAAACTCTTCTATCTCTTGCCGTCTCATGGGACCGTAAAGCGTGCGAGAGAGAAAGAGAGGCTGAAGACAGCCGGGCAATGTCTTGGCGTGCCTGCCCGGCCCGGAACACTGGCTGGGCCCCGGTGTGGCGGTGTCGGACTTGTAACGCTTGCTCTGCCCCGGCCTTGTCTGCATCCCTGTCTCTCTCTCTCCGCGCAGAGGCCGTCGCGGATATCAAGGAGGAGGTGCTGGACCTGGACGACGCCGTGGCCCCGGAGGCGGCGCCGCAGCCGGCCGCGGGGCTGCGGACTCTGCCGGCCGTGGGCAGCGCGCGGGCCTTCCGGCGCGTAGTGACGGCCCGCGGGACGCTGCTGCTCCCCGAGGGCTGCGAGCACGCCTTCAAGTCGCGGCGCGAGCTCAAGGCGCACCTGGCGCTGCACCGCGGCTCGGCGCCGTACGCGTGCGGCGCGTGCGGCTGGACGAGCGTGTGCGGCCGCGACCTGGACGCGCACTGCGCGGCGCGGCCGGGCTGCGCGGCGGCGCGGCAGCCGTTCCGCTGCGGCACCTGCCTGCGCGCCTTCCCGGACTCTGCGCTGCTGGAGCGGCACGCGCGGCAGCACGACGGGCCGCACGTGGCCTGCGACCGCTGCCCGCTCGTGTGCGCCGACCCCGCCGAGCTGGCGGCGCACGCGCGGGGGCACGCGCGGGGCCAGCGGGGGGCGCGCTGCGACCTGTGCCCACAGCGGTTCCCGTCGGCGCGGGCGCTGCGCAAGCACGCCGTGGAGGCGCACGCGCACTGGCGGTGCGGCGCGTGCCACGGCCGCTTCCCGGAGCTCGCCGACTACCTGGAGCACGTGGGCGAGCACACGGGCCGCTACCAGTGCCACCTCTGCCCGGAGGCCTTCGCCGGCTGGCTGAGCCTGCACAAGCACCGCCTCGGCCACGCCGCGGACGCGCTGTTCAGCTGCGGCACGTGCCGCAAGCAGTTCCAGTCCGAGGCCAAGCTGGGCGCGCACTGCAAGAGGGCGCACGCCCCCGAGCACCTGTGAGGCGTGTGGCGGCGGGCTGTGCTGCGGTTGTGCCCCGCAGCACACTGCCAACGCTTCGTGCCTATCCGTGAACGAGAACTGCTGTGATAATCGTCGCCCGGACGTGAATAGTGTGTGCCTTGTTTTGTGCCGAGTGACGGCGTATTCAGGTAACCCCAGGGCCGGAACACCGAGGGTGAATGCTGGAGGGCGAATGGTATATTTTAGAAAATTACTTAGGAGTTTAAGACGTATTGTCACATGACGCTAGGAAAAGGAGTCGCCGAAAGTCTGTGCTTAATACGTGCTTAAAAAGCGTTTTTAGTGTGCTATGTGATATTTTGCCCCATTACCTTGTTTTATTATGATATATGTAATTTATTCGCTAAAAAACCAAATTCCAATAAAAATTCTAAATGGCGCCAGAGCACTCCCACGTCCCCGTCGTTGGCGCCGGGCAACGCTGCAGTGGTGCTGCAGCGGCTGAGAGGAGTGGCCCGTCTTTTGTCCGTAATTACGTATTATTGTGTGCGTAGTTGCGTACAAAATCTTGCGGACAATGTTGTCCACAGTTACGTGTAAATTTGTACGTAGTCTATGGAAGTGTGTAGTTACGCACAATTGACAAAGTGCTTGAGTTACGAACAATATTATACAAAGCTACGCACAAGTTTCTCCCTAACTTTAGCTTTTTGTCAATTGTGCGTAACGACGTATGGTCCATAGACTGCGTACAAATTTATACGTAACTGCACAACATTGTCCATGAGATTTTGTACGTAGCTACGCACATAATTGTTCGTAAATAAGGATAAAATGGTGTGCGTGAGGCTTACGCACAAACGGATTGTGCAAAAATTTGGTACAGAAAAGAAGTTGATACACATTTAGTGCGAGGAGGTAAGTCCGGGAGGAAGCCCTGGGGGAGCCGGACTCTATTCTGCCTGTCTCCGGGGGTGTGGACCACGTCATCCTGGCACCGTGTCGGAGTTGGTTAGGTTAGGATATTTGTGGCTCAGGCAGGTTGACAGACAAGGGTTGGGTAGGAGTGGCATTGGAAACGAAATGATTGGTTGACAAGGGGATGCCCTGAGGTGTCACTCAGAATGTGGTGAACATTTTTTCGCATTATACATGTATATAGAATACACAAGACCCCCCGAAATCAAACAAGACCTCATTGAAACGTCTCCAGTGTGACTCCTGTGCATAACGCGCCGATCGGCAGCGGCTGGAGTTACAGCGTCTTCCTTTAAATTTCAGCCCTCTTCGGCCCTACTTTCGTAAAGTTGACCTTATGAAAGTACTTCGAATTTTTCAAAAAAAATAAATAAAATCCATTAACGCTAGTTTTAAATCAAGCCTATTTTAATGCTTTAAAAATTAATATCTTCGGAACTAGTCGACAAGGGCAGCAAAAATTTGGTTTCTGGGGGTCTTGTGCGCAGTATATACGGCAAAAAAAAGTTTCATCGAATTTGGATTCTGGCACCTCGGGGCATCCCCTTGTGAGCGGTACTGAAGCCCTTACCTGACTACTCCAAAAACGATATGTTTCTGTGTGTCCACGTGATTTCTCGGGAACGGTTGGACGTAAAAAAGCTCAGATTTGAACCACATCATTCTTGCATCTAACGGAGCCAACATCACGTTGGTTGAATGGCACTAAAAACAAAAGGATGACAATGATAAGGATTCGTTCGGCCGTTGTAACAGGAGCGTAGTTACAGACCGTGTGCAAGGAGCATTTGGCCCTGCATGGTCCTAATCGTCGGGTTACAGCCCGCCGAAGGCCAAGGCAGGTGTACCCCAGGCGTGTGGCGGCGGCAGTGTCGCTAGAAAAGTAGGCACAAAGTAGCCCATGCATGTCAGTAGTTTCCTTAGTAGGCAGGTGGAGGTAAGAACAATCTTGACACCCATGTGTTAGGGCTACTGTGTGCCCACCTTTCTGGCAGCACTGCGGTTGGCGGAGCAGTGCACACTAAATTCTTCTGTACAATTTCGTCCAGAATTGCGTACGAATTTACGCATACGCAGGTTACGTACTAATTCGTACTTAAATTATGTACAATTTTGAAGATTTGTTCACAATTGCGTACAATATTGTACATAACAGCGTACGAATTTGTACATAAGCTGCGTATGCACAAATTCATGCGCACTTCTGCACAAAATTACAGAAGCATTTAGCGTGTGACTCGCGGTGACCAAGCCTGTCACACGACTCCGCGCCTGCCGTACACCGACCTAAGCCTGCCGGCGGCTGTTACCCGGCGAGTGGGACCGTACTGGCTGTTTGAACCTGTGGGGTCCCAATCGTCGAGTGACACCCGCGAGCAGGCCAAGTTAGGCGTGCGCCTGGCGAAGCGTGTTACCCCACAAAGCGGTCTGGCGTACGCCTACCCTGTCCGAGAAATCTTAGGAGCTGCGGTACCCCTGTAGTGAGGTTCCGGTATGATGCGAGGAAGTAGTGGTCCAAGTAGGCACGTCCAGCGAGGGGAGAAGCATGACACTCCCTGAGCGGAGGTTCTTGTTTGGGAGCGTGGGCACACGGACAAATCTTTTTCGGGCTGGTCGGGTGAGGGACCGAGCGAGGCCTGCAACAAGCAGGACCCGCCACTTGGCTGGTCTTCTCCACTTCGCTGGACGTGGTGGGAGCGCCCGCCGCGCGCCGCCGCCCCCGCGCACACCGCCGTGGCCCTGCGGCCGGTGCCCGCGCTCGCTCGGCAGGGCCGGCGCGCGTTCGCTTCACGGCCCGAGACCGAAGCCATGAGGACCACGCTGGTACTCTACAAACCCGAGAGTGTGGTAACAAGCTTTTCCTAAAGCGTGATGGTCACCACACTGAAGGAAAAGCGTGATGGGCCACCACACATCAGGAAAAGCGTGGTAAGGCACCACACTCCTGTAAGAGTGTGATGGTGCCACACTCTTCACTGCGGTGCCATGCGTTTACATAGGCGTCATAGCAAGAGCTTGGTACCCATCACACTCTTACAAGAGTGTGATGCCTCGCCACGCTTTTCCCAAAGCGTAGAAGCCCATCACACTCTTCCTTCAGTGTGGCGCCCATCACACTTTAGGAAAAGCATGTTACCACACTCTTGGGTTTGTAGAGTAATCGGGGAACATGACATCACGCCCAGACGAATGTGACAAGTGTCTGAATGGTGTGTCACATTCGTTGGAGTGTGATGTCACATATTCGCTCCAATGTGACTCGCCTGATTATTGCTCGAACGAATGTGACACATGTCAAATTCGATTGAGCGTAATGTCACATTCCTGGATTAACAGTAGCAATAGGATATGTTACTGCATGCAAACCGGAACAAATGAAGTTGGCGACACTTCAACCTGTTTTCGACTAGGACGCTGCTGGTGCAGGTAAACATCGACAGGGTTCTGCGTCCACAACTCTGAAACAATCGCAGCCTGTGAGGTTCTGTGGACTGCGACTGACTGATATCCTCGTGGAGCCCACCTGGCTCCTTGGTGTGCGCTTGTTTGGGCCGCGTGGAGAAGTCGCGTGCATGTTGCTTGTAATAAGTTGTCATTGGCGCACGTGGTTTATTTGCTAATTTAGAAATAGGTTGGTTACGGCAACATACAGGTTTTAATCACGGTTCGTTTTCTCTTCAACAGCGTCTGAAGGTGACATGGATTTCCTGCGCCAAGTGTGCAGTGCGGTGCAGCTCGGGACCTCCCATGGCGTAACGCACGTGAGCCTTCCTGCCATTCAACTAGTGGAGCCCTCCACAACATCACTGGCAGAGGAGCTCGAGAACCTCGACTGCCTGAAACCTCCTGTGCCGGGCGACAATAGGGTAATGCGAGTTGTTATACTGTATACCAGCTCAGCCGTGCCAGGGAAAAGGTAGGCAAGCCCGCAACACTAGCCTTTCACGAGGTGTCCACTCTCGGCTCTGAGCCTGTTCGCATTTTGGCTGCCATGCCACTCTGCAAAGTGCTCGGCTGGACACCCCGCGCGAGGCTAGTGTTGCGGGCTTGCCTACCTGATCCCTGGCATGGTTGAGCTAGGACACCTGCTATTATATTCCCGTTTCTTTGTGTTTTCTTTTGCGGGGGTATTCATTTCGTAATTACGTTTTTTTAAAATTAAAACTTTGTTAACTTTGAAGTGTCAGTTTTGAAGATATAGGAAAATTCGACACGCAATCTGCTGTGTCAGAAGCCTGGGCCGCTCCGCCGGCACCATTAACACTAAATCTTAATGTACCTTCCATGTGTATTGTTCTGTACAGATCGAAGTATACCACGTACGGTAGCACGGTACAATTACAAAAATGTGCATTGCAATTTACCACGAAACTGCAAGTACGTGTGTGCAAATACAGTACTACTGTGTAATGTACTCAGAACTGTAAATTGCAATATACAATACGCCATAAAAATTTGTTCCGACATTCAGCGCGCGGATGGTATTTGCAGGGTTTACGTAACTTTAGGGTTTTTCTTATCTTTTCTTATCGTCACATTAACAAACGTTTGTGCATGTAACGTTGTCGTTTGCAACTCGGTAATAGAAGTTGTTGAGCTAAGGTGGACACCTGTGCTGCAGGTCCTAGAAGCCTTGTCATTGGCAATCTTCTTATGACACAATTACCGATAACGGGGTTCTAGACAGCGCACTGCAAAGAAAGTGATACAACAATATCCATTTGACATTAACCAATCATTGATTTTTAAATGAAAAAGTAAACGTAACGTTATTTCCCCCATATTGATAAGCTTAGTCCTCGACCATTTTGGCGTTACACGTTACGTTAAGTTATGGCCCCTCTGACTATGCAGCGATTCGTCTTAAACCCCGTGAGGCACTGGGTCTGACGGAGCCCACTTGGAAAAGTGTGGTCTGGACCCAGCCCGCCTATTTAGTCACTAGGGGGCGACTTCAGGGCTGACATTGTGTCAGTCACTTGACATAGGTTTCTTTTTTATACAGAAGCAGTTCTGGAATGGGGAATGTGGCAGTGCAGTTCTGTTCATTTGGTACTTTGCAGGTACCGCTGGTCGAAAACGGAAACGTATTCGTCCCCAAGGGGATACTCTACAATATTCCGTGGGTGGTTCCCAGACCGGACGACGCGCCCAAAGGCCAAAAGAAACCGGCGCAAAAGGACGCGGTCTACCCGTCGGAGCTGGTGAACCACTTGCTGAGCCTCCTGGTGCCCGACAGCGTCCTGATGAAGCTCAACGCCACCACACTGCCCGTCAGCATCTACTCTGCGATCAGAGGTGAGCTTGCGGCGGTGGCTCCCCTGTCAGGTTTGTAGATTGCTGCACTAATGATGGTCGATTGCCTGTCGCAGATTATTTGAACTACCGTCTGCCACCCCGTTCGAAGATGCTTGCCAGCACGCTTAACTCTTTGGTTACCAATAGGGCACAAAAACTTCGTTCTAGGTATATGAAATCAATAGTCCAAAGTCAATCAAATGACAAACATTCATAGGGGGTACTATTATGGCTTGGTGGAATTATCTCAGCGTCCAAGTGATGAACTAGCCTGTGGCCGTCCGCAGGTTAGTAGCTCATCACACTCCGTGCATCAGTTACAAACTTCAATCTCGGCAGAATCTCCGTTTGATGAGTAATTGGATAAGGCACGTCCGCGTAAAGCAGCCGCCCGCTATCATCGGACCAACCTCGTGTGTCTTAGAAACCGAGCCGGGACGGGTTGAAAAGATAGATCTACAGTTACAGTGCCTCCTTTCGAGATTTCAGACAAGTTAGGGCCGGCGTATTAAAAATATCCTTCCGAAGGCGGAGGGGGGATATGCAGGGGCAGGGGCTCGATCGCTTTGTAAAACGTAGACGCGGGGGAAACAGGACCAAATGTAACCCGGCCGCTCTCATCTAGGACCGTCATGGGAACTTACAGTCAAACTACCATGACAATGGTGAGGACACCAGAGCCACCCAGGCATCCGGGATCGCGCGCCGATCATATTCCGCGACCATGAAGCCACCGAGCACTGAGACGAGCACCACGAGGTGCCCGATGACGCCCCAGGGACGAGGCCGCGGGCTGGACGGCTGGCCGTCTGACCGAACCAGAGCCACCCCGGCATCCGCACCGCGCCGATCATATTCCGCGACCATGAAAGCCACCGAGCACTGACCACGAGGTCACCAGGGCGAGGCGCCCGCCAGGACGAGGCCCGCAGGCTGGAAGTCTGACGGCGAGGACGAGCCCACCCCGGCACGATCAACATTCCCGCGACCGATGAAAGCCACCGAGCACTGACAGCACCACGAGGTGCCCGATGACGCCCCCAGGCAGGACGAGGGCGCGGGCTGAACGACGGCGGTCGATCGAACCATGGATCCGGGCATCCTAAAACAATGTAGACATTTTTTTTTTAAATGTTGCGAGACTGAATGTTTTGTAGGTTTGACTACTCTACTGTTTTTTGTTATTGTTTTTATATGGTGTGTCACCAAAGGATCTCATTAAATAGATATTTGTTGTTCTATACACTTCCCTTGATGTTTTGAGCAGTTATTTTGCCGCTTTTCTTTTAAATAGCTCCAGAATCTGTGCTACTGCCATGTATGCTTGGCTGTGTGCTCTACTCGCTGGTGAACGAAAAACTCAATAAAGATTCCGATGGCGCCAGAGAGCTCCCACGTCCCCGTCGTTGGCGCCGGGCACTGCTGCACCTTCTGTGGCAGTGGCTGAGAGGAGTGCCCTGTTCCAATACGCTCGCTAACCAAGACAATTTTCTATGCGCAGGTGTTCGCCACTAAAGCTCGCTTGGCCTGGGCCTGGGAGCCTCCTGGAGTGCCCCTCTTCTTCCACTTCTTGCCAGCTTTTTACCTGTAACTCACTAAATATTTCTTTCTACGCTCTGCACTCATACGTGACGTGTTCTGCCGTTTGTTCCTCTCCACATGCTTATTCCGGAGAGGGTGCGATGTTTGGCAATGTTGCGTTGAAGGGACCATGCCCTGACAGTGTTCGCACCACATGCGGTGTTGGCACTATCCACTTGTTTCTTTCTCGATCCTCCAGTGTTGGAAAGATATGCCGTCGTTCTTCGCGCTTCTCGCACTCATTCCATTTCTCTTCCATCCTTCCTCCTGTATCCGTCCAGTCTCATTTAGTTTTGGGAATTCTTTCCCTCTTTCCTGAAGGCAGTCCAGTCCTCTTCTTGTCAACAGTCAGAGGTCAGCAGGAAGACGGTGTGGAGCCGAGCATAGCGCACCCGTCATGGCCTCGCGGTTCACACAGTCCTTCAAACGGTGACTGACGGCACACTTGCGGCAGGCTTCACCCACGGCGCTGCAGGCAGAGCTGAGGTGGCGGTACTTGAGCAACGTCGGGGCCAGGCTTCCTCTGCGCGCTTTCGCCACTGGCTTTACGAGTGCTTTCTTTGTAACCAATACTTAGTTTTCAATATTCACAACAGAATTAAACGCCAATCAATATAAATAAAACAGGAAAATTTTTAATCTGCTTTTTGACGCGCTAGTACCCTACTGCGCGCTTTCGCCACTGGCTTTACGAGTGCACTGCTAGCAGAGGTGGGGTCAACAGACGGCGCAGTGCTGACTGTGGAGACCACATCCGGTCTCACTAGGGAACTACGCCAGGTGGAAGTCACCTATTTTGATGACACTTATTTTTGCTCAATCTACTACGTATGAATAGTCCGTAAACCGAATTTTAGCTGCCCTACCGTGTTGGTTCCAGAGATATGAATTTCTAAGACGTTACAACACGCAATATTTGAAACAATCAGCTGTTATGATGGGGGAAAAAATTCGAGCACTTTTTCAAGGTTAATTTGACCGAAGTAGGAACCTGAAGGGCCCAAATTTCAAGGAAAACGCTTTGGCTCCAGCTGTTTTCGGGATATTGGCGTATTTTGTGCGGGAATGCGACAAGAACGCATGGCAACGTCTCCGGTTTGATTTCCGCACACAATGAGCCTATGTCTCGTAAACCGCTGGAGTTGCAGCGTTTTCCTTGAAATTTGGATCCTTCAGGATTCCACTTCGGTCAAATTGATCTTAGGAAAGTGTTTTTTTTCCTAACCATCATAACGGCCGATTTTTTGAAATATTGGCTGTTAAAATGTCATATAAATTCATATCTGAGGAACTAACAGGATTGGCCAGATAGAATTTGGTTTACGGACTATTCATATGTAGTAGATTGAGCAAAAAAAGATTCGTCAAAATCGGTGACTTACACCTGGCGTAGTTCCCTTGTCAGGTGGCCAGTCTGAGTGGCGGTCACATTTCTGAGTGAGGTATTAGAAATGGAGGCGTCGGGAAACGGCGCCACGACCGATGGCATGGAAAACTGAAGCACGCCTTCCTCCAAAGCGTGCACACTAAGTGTTGACTTTTTTCTGTAAATAATTTTTGCACAATTCGTTTGTGCGCAAGCCTTAAGCGCCCGATTTTATCCGTAGTTACGTACAAAATCTTCCTATGGACAATGTGCAGTTACGTGTACATTTATACGTAGTCTATGGAAGTGTATGTGCATGCGCAGTTAAGCGCAATTGATACAGTGGCGAAGTTACGGATAAACATGTCTGTAGCTATTTATAATATTGTTCGCAATTTAAGTACTTTGTCAACTGTGTGTAACAACGCATGCATATACACTTCCACAGACTACCTACAAGTTTAAACGTAACTGTGCACAATATTGTCCATAAGTTTTATGTACGTAACTACGCACATAGTTGTATGCAATTACGAATAAAGGACGGATAGACGCGTGCGCGCAAGGCTTCGACGCAAACGGGCTGTGCAAAAATTATATACAGAAAAATAGTTCATAAACATTGAGTGGGTGGATCGTATGTTGCCCGTTCTCGACCGTCTTGTGTTACGGGTTCGTGACGAACATGTGGAGCCATTCTCATTTCATGTTCAACCTCTTGAGCTTCAGCAGGGCCTTAGCATGGTCCACCGAATTTCCAACTTTGGCGGGATTGCCGATGACCTCGAAGGCATACATGTGGCCCAGCAAGAAATGGAGTGTTGCAACGGATTTTGACGTCAAATTTTGGCATCGAAACGACGGTTCTCTGCCCCATCTGTGTGGCTGAGTACAGTGTTGACAGGAAGGTAGGCAAAACGAAGCCTAGACACACAGTTTTTGTGTTGTTTAATAAGCCTGCCTCCGCCCGCCTACACAACTAAAGCTTACGAAGGAAAGTTGTTCGTAATGCAAAGAAATATGCGGCTACGTATTACGAACGTTTATACGAACTATCTGGCTGGTAATAAAAAGAATTAGTTCATAGCTCATTAAGAAAATACTTCGTAAGCGTACGAAGAAATGGTTCGTAGGTTGCGAAATAATTTTCTGTAATAACGACCAAATAGTTCGTAAGAAAGTTCGTAATATGTAGCCGCAGTTTTCTTTGTAAGATTTTTACAATGTACTAGTCAAAGTACTGCCAGCCATCACGAGGTGTCAAGCAGTAGGCAGGCGGAGGTAGGCACCGCAATTACACCTGTACGTTTCGGCTACCTTTTGCCTATTCTTCTGGACACACTGGCTGGGTTGTCCTCCAGGAAGCGATCGGCCTGCCTTATCTCCAGGGATCGACACGCCTGGCTAAAGCTGCGGTGAATACCTTTGCCCTGCTGGAGGAGTGCCCATAATTACCCAAAAATAGGTGGCACCCGTAGGCGCAATTAGGGCACCTATGACCGCCAATGGGTGGCACCTACCGGCGGCAACTACTGGGCGGCGCCTACAGGGACCGGGGCTGCTACACTACGTGAATCCATACACAGGGAACATGGTACCTCACAAGTGCACCTATGAGTGCCATTAAACGCATACTAACGTTATAAACGCTAATGGTAATGACCAAAGAGACATTGAAATTAATACGTGCCCAACATCAGTGCGCCCCCCCCCCCCCTATGGCGATGCCGAACTCCTTTGCCACATCCACGAAGGACTGCGCCGCGACCGCAATCCCTTCAACCCTCTTCGTTGGTCGTGCAGGGGATTACAGTAAAAATCCTACGAAGACCTGGCTTCGTATTACGAAGGCAGTCTGCGTAGCCTACGAAGAAAATGAGGTCTACGGAGACTTCATTTTCTTCGTAGACATTTTACTGTGATGTCTAGCGCTGCAGACAATGCCGCGATCTGAGCAAAGCCACAACCCCCACTCTCTACCGGTCGCTCCGTTCCATGCCCTCTGGGATCGGGGACATACTCGGCGTGCTGGTCGACGGCTTTCACGTAGGACATGAGCAGGTGGAAACCCCCCCAGGCTCGTACCCGTATTTTTCGGCGACCGTGGGCGTCGTTTTGTGCGTCAGAGTCGGGTAGTGATCCTGGATTGGATTCCTCTTAAGATGGGTACTTATTTTGGGGGTATTTATCGTTAAGTTCGCATGGAAGGCTTGTCGACAGGTGCTTTTGTGATGACCACCGGTGGGCATGCGCTGATGAAAGATTCTTTCTAGGCCGTTATGAACAAAGCTGGACTACTCTGACCAGAGAAGCAATCCTGTCCATGATCGTGCCAGCATCGATATTTCGCTTGCGCTATGGACAAATGGCACAAGCTGCCACAACACTTGATAAACTTTTTCTTAAAGTTGAATTCTACAGCACGCGGCTGAACATACCAACTCTCCCAGGCTTAACGGTCACCCACACTCATTTTGTCAACACTTTCTAAGTGGGGTTCATGAATAGGTCCAATGTATTCCTGGTTCTCCAGAGTATTAAAGACATCTTTTTATCTGGCTGTTGGGTACCTCAGTGCCAGTCTTCTTCTTTGCGTTAGGGTGAGCATACACCACCCCTCGCACACCTCTTGGTTCAGGTGGACTTTCAGTACTGTTACGCAGACATTTTCACCGTCCACGTCGACAGCAAAATATAATCTTGGCGGCCGGAATCGTTAATCCAAATCCTGAAATTCGGATAGAATTAAAAAATTATTGCTGCAAAGCGTAGATTTCTTCGAAGCCTTGATTTCATTAAAGAATTGATTTCTTTAGAGTATTGTTTTTTTTTAAAGCGTAGATTTCTTGAAAGCGTAGATTTCTTGAAAGCGTAGATTTCTTGAAAGCGTAGATTTCTTGAAAGCGTAGATTTCTTGAAAGCGTAGATTTCTTGAAAGCGTAGATTTCTTGAAAGCGTAGATTTCTTGAAAGCGTAGATTTCTTGAAAGCGTAGATTTCTTGAAAGCGTAGATTTCTTGAAAGCGTAGATTTCTTGAAAGCGTAGATTTCTTGAAAGCGTAGATTTCTTGAAAGCGTAGATTTCTTGAAAGCGTAGATTTCTTGAAAGCGTAGATTTCTTGAAAGCGTAGATTTCTTGAAAGCGTAGATTTCTTGAAAGCGTAGATTTCTTGAAAGCGTAGATTTCTTGAAAGCGTAGATTTCTCCAAAGCCTAGAATTCTTCAAGGCGTACTTTATCAGTGGCAAGAAAATTTGCAGGAAATGTGCAGCCCGTTGGGTATGTCCATATCTTATGTTTCTTTCAGTATTGCTCTTAAAATACTTGCACAGATTAAAATGGAATCCATTAGCTGAAGATAAAAATATTGGTGTCTTTCCGCTCCACTCGCCTCCTTAAGCCTCAGTGCTAGTCTTCTCTGCCTTGGGGTGAGCAGACATCCTGCCCACACCTCTTAGTGGAGGTGGACGTTCCGAACGGTCACGCAGACGTTTTCAGCGTCCACGTAGACATAAAAGTATAATGTCGGGCAGTAGATTTCTTCCGAAGCGAGCAAAGCCGCGAAACGTCGCCTTCGCAGCGACCTTCCTGCACCGCCTTGTAGTCCTCACGATTTCTGCCTCATTTTTGAGGACGTCAGTGAATGATTGAGCGGAGGCGGTAAGGCGTTCCAGCGCAGCCACCAAGGCACGGGCGCGGGAGTCTACGGATGCATGGGGCTCCGTGCTTTATTTCGCGCCTCCTCACATCAGGGATCTCCTATACACGCGCCTCCTCGTCACTGAAGCTCACGGGGTTATTTCCGGACTGACGGTTGTAATCGTGCTTCTTTGCCTGGCTACACTTCACATTATTGAACGTATCCTTTACCTGGTTCCCCGTCACCTACAAAACAAGAAGATGATTGAGGCGTACATTGCAACTGCATTTGACAAAACATATGGCCAGAGCTTACATCTACATCAAACAGCCTTGGCTCTGCCTTATTATGGTACTGATCACTTGCCAAAATTAGGAACCGCCTTCCATTCCCTAAAGAGTACTGAATAGGAGCCGCCACGTCAAACTGCAACGCTACAGCTAGGCATCGAAGTGCAATAAGTAAATGACGTAGTGGTCAAATCCTACGGAAGGGAACGTATCTCATGAGAAAAGTAACACATATGCTTGAGAGGGGTAAATCAACGACTACCAGAACTGGAGCAAGCAATGAAATGAAAGAACTTGCCTGTTTCGAGGTTTTTATTCTGAATGCCGATAAAACAAACAATAACAAACCAAACAACAAAACATAGAAACTAAACAAAACGAGTAAATTTGGACAAAGAAATAATAAAACAAGGGCTATTAACAGTTCTACACTCTAAATGTCTAAGGACAAATTTGTCCTTGAGCTGGGGCAAGATTCGAGCACATCTAAATCTGGGGACGATATCTCATCTACTTTGGAACAATTTAAGACTGTACGGATACTAAATTGTCTCTAGATTTAGATGTGCTCAAATCTGGCCCCAGCCCAAAGACAATATTGTTTGTCCTTTGACATTTAGCGTGTATGCGCACAACTCCCAAACCGGCTAACAGGAATCCGCGCGCAAATCTTGTTTCCTACCCGGTGTGGGCGAGCTTCACCAGTGTGGCCCCTGGCGTCGCGAACGCTGCGAATTAAAAGCACAACGACCAACGCGGGCAACGCAGTAACTAGCACCCAACCCTTGGTGAAGCCGCTGACAGTGGTGTCATGTCTCCTCTTGCCACGCTTCCTTATCCCTCTGGTGACCACATTGTGGGGTGAAGCTGCTGATGGTGGCAGGACGGCGTGCGAGGCTGGTGTTGTCTCTGCCTTGACTGCACAGTGGCGCGAAAGGCGACGCTCTGCGATTGGGAACCCCGCGTTATTTGATTGGCCGTACTGTGGCGCCGCAGATGTTCGAATTCAGCGCGAATTCAGGCGCATCCCGTGTAGGCATCAGCGGAAACGCTCGTTCACTACCGCTGTGCAGCGAGAAATAAGCAGCAGGTATGTGCGGGAGCCCATTTGGATATTTGCGACGCCATTCATCTGGCATGTGGTTGCGGACCCAAAATCGATTTGGTCCAAACAGTTTTAAGTCGAAGAAAGTCTGAATGGTTGCTATAACCGCACCAGCGACAGGCGCCCTCGGGACTTCATGGTCTGATGCTTCTTCTTCTGCTTCTTTTCCTTCGGGGCCTCCTGATTCGTCTTCTGTTCCACCTTCTTCTTCTGGTTCTGTATCGCACGCCATGGGTGCCAGAAGGTCGCTATTCTGTTCCTCCAGAACTGCAGCAGGGGTTGCGGTGGCTGCGGTCCATGCAAAACTTCAAGAACATCGCACTCCGAAACACGGTTCGCATCTGCTGACGCTTCTAGCACTTCAAACTGAAGTTCAAGATACGCACCGCCATACTTAAAAATATACTGACATTTTGCAACCATTTTCTGATGGTCACTGTATTCTAGTGGAAACTTAAAAACAGTGTTTTTCGTTCGAAACCAATTTAAAATTCCAGCCATATTATCAGACACGAGGTCGTCGTAGCACAGTTTATGAGCATCCCAGAAGAACAGCAAAACCTTTTTCTCAAACTCCCACGTCTCTTCAGGCCATCCGTTCGTTTGGTTCTTGTCCATCAATACGAGATACCCTTCCTTAGGAATATCCACTGGTCAGCTCTCTATGATGCCGTTCGCGAACAACGCCACCACGCCGTTGAACTGTTCCGCTAAGTTGTTGTCTAGCCAATAAATAAGGCTGTTCGCTTATGAAGCGTAGTGGCTGGCTAGGCTCGTGACGGCGTTCCAAAACGGCCGGTTGGCCGGCAGCGCACATCCTGCCACCTTGTCCACCTCCCCCTCCCTCTGCACCCCGCCAAAGAAGAAGGGCTGGCAGTTGGTGTGGCGGCCGAAGTAGTAGGCCGGCCCGTTCACAATATCTTGCCTTAGATATTCAACCCCCTGGGCAAAGGAGTAGCATGGAACGGGCAGAACACGCCGTTAATACCTTTTTTATGGGCGTACTCGAGCAATGTACACTACAATTTACCTGTATTGTTTTTTTAACACTTCGCTGCCGCCCATATACCGTTGACCAGTTTTAGATACCTCTGGCCCTCCTTCAAAAACTGTTTGAGAAGTAGCGGGAACTCCTCCCGCGTCGTAATGGCGGTTCGGCTTTTTTAATAGTTTCGGCTGCAATGGATCTTACACTCTATTTCCCGCACGAGGCATTGCGGTCAATATGGCAACAGGCACTGCAGCCTCGGAAACACGCTGCTGTCGTGGTCCGCTGAAATGACAGTAGTGCGTCGTCATCTTAGGTGTTAGCCCACCCACCCCCTCTCATCTGCACATGCGTGCTTACCTATTAGCGTCTCGTACTTCTCGTACTTGCTTACTAAAATTTTAATCGCAGTTGGTGTCAATTAGGTACATCACACATGGACAGAGATAAAAGCTTCCATAATTCTAAAATATTTTAGACAAAATTAAAACCACATCAGAAACGACGAGATGAAAAACTGAGAACCAATATACACATCAAAAGATTACGAATAACCAGTAACAATTACAGTAGTCTCCAATGCCCTTATATTGTAAAATTCATGCATAGCCCTAATGAAAGTTGGACATCTATTATTACTCTACTCAGAACATAAGATTGTCATTTACTCAAAAGAGAAGAGTAATATACACAATATACAGGAGTAAGAAGAGGCTAACTAGAGTAACCGTAATTACTTGGTGAATGTGGAAATATATCAGAAAGTCTTTCGTCAACAGTATCGGTATCTGAAACAGGTTTTTTACTTGAAGGCGGTCGAAGGTTTTGTAACAAAGTCAATTGAGGTAATTTATTTAATAAGCCAGCCTGCTCTAGAGCCTCTTCTATAGGTAGTAGTTCTATGGGTGATATACAGGTGGAGGGTGACGGAAGACTATTGAAGTGAACACGGGATGAAGTTGGGGTGGTGATTTGTTCAGTCGAGACGGAGGTGCCAGGGGTGACAGGGGTCGTTGAAATTGAGGGAGTGTTGGCACCCTTTAAAGTCTTTGGCGTCCGTGGAGTTCTGGAAAAAAATGGCAACAATTTGAGTCACAAGACAACTAGAGCCGGATGAATTCAATGGAAGCACATCACTTACCCAGGCTTCTGAGTCGAAGGCACAATGAGGTTTTTTCTGGCCCGAGGTCCCTTCTCCCTGTTTTCCCTCGGCTTCGGGGCCCGCCTCTCTGGTGTTGGCACCTCGATGTCCTTGGCCAGCTTGTCGGCCCTCCAGAAGCGGTGCAGGGCGTCTGAGGCATCAGAAAGGGACCTCGTGGCCTCCGTCACCATCTCCAGCTTGTTGGCAACAATGAATTGCAGCTGATGAGCGGCGATTTGATCGGTGGGGAATGCAGGGACGTGCTTCCTGAGCTCTTTCACCCGCCGATCGAAGAAGTCACTGTATTACCCTGTAAACATACAGGGTGTCCCAGTCAAAAGTTGACAAACGTTTAGGGCCAATAGAGGACGCGGAGCTTAATTGATCGATATAGGACACTCGGGCTCGCGCCTGATGGTCCTCTGAAGGACCTGTGAGCGCACGATTTTCTGCGTGTAGGCGGGGGCGTACTGGACGCGTGTATCCACGGCTAGGGAAGCGTGAAAAAAACTGTAAGCACACGCTTCTCTGCGTGATCATACTTGCGATCTGAGGTAAAGAGGTGACAGACAAGTTGAATAATTTGTGAAAGCTATTTATTATATCTGACTACATATCCACAAGGCTGGTAGTAGGTCCTGGCTGATCTACGGAATGAACGGGCCTGGAACAAAAACATTTCAAAATAAGTTTTAGAACAGGGTTGGATACTGTGGCAACGAAATCCAAACGGACTGAACGAGAATTCAAACTTACCGCGCCACGGAGGTGGCGGAGTTCGTAGCCCGGAGCAGGGCTTCCCCCATAGAGGAGGCGGAGGAGCAGGAGTTTGGCCTCCACTTGGCCTCACGCTGCGCCCGCTTCTGCCGGTGCCTCTCAAGAATGGGGTTGACGTAGGCCCCACTCTTCTTCGCGAGCTTCAGCTCTCTCTCCATACCTCTCGGCCCGTTCATTTCTTGGCAACGTGTCGAGAGGTACGATGGGAGCTTCTTAAGCTCGTAAAGGATGTCGGGCTTCGGTACTTCCCGCTTTTCGAGTCCTTTCTCCCCCAACACTACAAAAAAATGAAGAACGTCAATAGTAAGAACGTAAGCAATAACCTAAAATAATTTTCCTAAAATAAGAAAAACTAGTTTCATGACCAAAGGGGTCTCTCACAGACGATCCTTGAGATTGGGCAAATTTCATGAAAGGTGTTCTCACTAATGAAGGCACCACAGTAAATACTTGACAAGGAGATATCAGTAAAAAACATACACAGATACAGATCTAACAAGACACAGAGACACATACAAGTCGGTGACTCTCATAATAGTTCAATAATCAACTGCTTGCCAGTCCTTGGGATGAATGCACCTAGCGGTGCGCGGAGCGCCAACAGAGCGTCCAGGGACTTCCTGAAGGATTCTGAGTCGTTCTGCGCATAATTCTGAAGAGTAGGATAATCTCTTTTCGCCAACTCCTGAGCATACGCGGCAATGAGCTTCATATTTGATCTGTTGAGTGCTGGTGTAGCTGCAGGGGTGTGGAGCATGCCCACATATCGGGCATTCTTACCTAGTTTGGCAAGGAGCCCCATTGCCATGAATACATATCCTGCCTCACTGCGTGCTATGGGATTCATCAAAATCGCGGGGGTCTCATCAATAACATATCGCTGAATCATGGTCAGATGCGTGATCTCTACGTTGCAGTAGAGGGTCAGGAGGATATCACTCAAGGATTTGAGCGTGGAGTCTTTTTGACTTGAAGCCCACACTTGGGCCAACTCCAGGAGCACTCTTCGGAATGCGATCCTGGATCCTAACCTGCCATGCAAGATCCCGCTTGACTGCAAGCTTGGCATGCTAGCCTGCAGGTAGCTCTTGTGGTCTGCAGACATAGAGTTTTGTGTGCTTCGATTGTCGCAGGGTTCGCCCGACTTGGTAGGCTCCGCCACAGTGAAAGGACACCGGTTGTATCTTACGTAGAACAATTTTACTGTAACTTACCCAGAATGCACATGCTCAGATTGGTTCGTCCGCTGGTCAGCGCGACAACATTGACCCGCAGCCGACCCGCGCCCTCGCGGTGTCCGCCGCTGGCCGCGCTGCGGGGCGCCGCCGGCCCGTCCATGGCCCGGCGCCACACCTTCATGCCGTCCAGCCGGCGCAGATAGGTCTCCATGCCGTCAAGAGTCGGGCACGGCTGTTCAGATAGCAGGGCGGAGCATACCGCCTCCGGGAAGTGGTGCGCCAGCTTGATGGCAATGGTGCTCTCAGGGAGCGGTGGGTCCAGGAACTGTGCGCGGCGCGACATAGCAATGAACCATTCCGCCATGCCCACCCCGTTCTGTGCCGAGTACCGCCCCTGAATCAGCTCCATCTTCGCCATCTCCTGTCGCTCCTCACTCCAATACTCGCGCCTAAGGGCAGCGCGCAGCTGGTCGTTGGATGCGACGCAGCCCCGGCGCCGCTCCCGCAACCCCCAATCGCCCTGAGGTCTCCATGCCGTCAAGAGTCGGGCACGGCTGTTCAGATAGCAGGGCGGAGCATACCGCCTCCGGGAAGTGGTGCGCCGGCTTGATGGCAATGGTGCTCTCAGGGAGCGGTGGGTCCAGGAACTGTGCGCGGCGCGACATAGCAATGAACCATTCCGCCATGCCCACCCCGTTCTGTGCCGAGTACCGCCCCTGAATCAGCTCCATCTTCGCCATCTCCTGTCGCTCCTCACTCCAATACTCGCGCCTAAGGGCAGCGCGCAGCTGGTCGTTGGATGCGACGCAGCCCCGGCGCCGCTCCCGCAACCCCCAATCGCCCTGTAGGCAGTCCAGCGCGATGGTGAGACGGACCTCCGCCGGGACGCCGCAGTCGAGGAAATGTTGCTCGATTTCTTCCAGGAAGATTAGTGGGTTCACCTGTCCCCCGGAGAACTTGCACTTCGGTTCGCGCCTCGGTGGGAATGCCGCTGGTTGCAGCGGCGCCATGTGCACAGTAAATTCTTATGCAGTATTTCTGCATTAGTTATGGACGTTCTTGTGCATACAGAACGTTATGCACAAATTAATCCATAATTGTGGACAAATTATGCATAGTTGTGCACAATATCATGCATAATTGTGCACAAATTATGCATACCTTCTGTATGCACAGAAACGTCCATACATATGCACAAAAATTCTCCATAAGAGTTTAGTGTGTGGGCGCAACAATGGTGGAGGTGCCGCGGGCGCCGCCGCGGCGGCCGGCCCGCCGACGCTCGTCTCCGCCGTGCTGGTGATCGTGGTGCTGGAGTCCACGGATGTCAGCCGCTGCAGCGTGGCGAAAAAGAATCCAGTCTGAAACCAGTTGGAGCCGATAACTCTTACCGGCTCCCACTCCGTGGTTGCTGGTATTGGCCGGACCGTTTGAATGTTAAGTTGAATCGTCTCAATCTCTAATTTAGTGCCATTTTGTAGTGAATTATTTAAGTAGACCAAATCCGATATTGAAATGTCATCATTTGCCCAGTTTTGATCGACAATTAATCCTTGCACTTACGCAAAAATCGGCCGGATTCTTTTTACAACCTGATTTGCACACAATATTTCTACTGAAGCAGCCTGATTTAATACAATATATTCTTTTTCAGACATGGGTTGTACGGTTGTTGCATTAGTTACATCGCATGTGACATGGCATGCCTTTGCGAGAGTTCTTGGGTCTCTTTCGTGAAGTATGCCTGAAACACACATACTGAGATCGTTAGGACTACTGAACCTCGGTAGCAGGTATACACATCATCGTCTGTGAGTGTCGTTCGTAGCGAACGCACTGATGTGCCATCAGAAGCAAAGATTTTTTCTTCTTCCAGAATTTGGCGTGTCATGGAGTCAAGCAAAAATTTAATTGGCTTAATGTAAAACCTGGTATTTTGAATTTATTTTAATGATTGGAATACTAATTGATATCCGGAGCTGGAGCTCTCCTTTTCTGAAACACTGGACGTTTTTCCTACTATAGTACATATCGATATTATTCAGTGGGACCGCCAGCTCTAGGCCCGTCTCCGCCAGAGATTTTTGTTTATCGGAGAGGAAGGGGCTAAGCTCCCTCGCCGCTACACATTAGTGGTGATGTGTTATTGCCGCCTAATATTTAGGGGATCACAGTGCCAAACTGTGTCTGGATCACACCTGAGGCCAGGATTTTTCTGTGGTGCAGTAGATGCAGGCCCTTCGTTTGAAGCACCTGCACCCTATCTGCCCCATCATTTACAATATCAGATTGGGCTCCAGCTAGAAGCAGTAGTAGGAGGTGTGAGGGTGTGGATCTCCTCTATAATTAAATATTGATTGAACGGGGTGTTCTGCTTGATGGATTGATTGACTGATCTCGTATCGTTTGGAAAATAACACACAAGCGTTACAAAAAACAAGTCTTTTAATTTGAAAGTATCTTACACCTTAACCTCAATTTATACTACAAGGAAGGCACCACACAACACTCACAATCACAACCACTCTTCGGCTCTTTGGCCCACACACAATCACTGCACTTCACTTAGGGGTGATGCGACTCGCTGACGCGAGTGGCGCACAGGTGGTTGATGGTATAATCCAAAAGGCGGTGACACTGGGCGACGAGGGTGGCCGCGGAGCGCACTCGACGCGGCTTTCCTGCGAGTCTCTCAGGGTCCCGGATTACGTCGCGGCACTTCGGCGACGGAGTCGGACTTCGGCGAGGGCGGTGGCGGGGCGGACTCGACGCGACTTTCCTGCGAGCTCAAATCGGACTGATGTTTGCGCCGAGCCCTTCGTCCGTCCCCGACCTGCCCGAAGGTCCGGAGACTGCGTCCCGGGTCCTGCCGCTCCAGAAACCAAAGCGGCCTCACCAATCAGCACACTTGTTACAAGGATGTCCACGCCCCTTCCTAGGCCAGGGGGGCGCGGGGGAGCCTCGCTTGGCCCTTCTTCAAGTTCTGAGTCCCACTGTCCCCTACGGCTAGATGGTATACCGATATTCCAGTCCTTTAGCTTCCTCCCCCCCCCCCCCCCACCGGAGGGAGGGAGTACTAGGGGTCCAGGCACCTCGACGAGGTTCGGACTGAGGTACTCGCTGGCCCGTTCGGTATACCCCCAGGACAAGTCCCGGGTATATTTCACTCCCTCTGGGCGTGGGGAGGTTTTCCTTAACGCTGGTCAAGCCTCGGTACTGAGTTATCCGATTCTACCGGGCTGCCAACTACTAAGATCCACTCCTCAGAATACTCCTCAGACAGGTAAGAAAACGTTCGATCGAACACGTAGCCACTTAAAGTGCTACGGGGGGCCAGCACCTTGCCGGCCACCTGCTTCTGGATTCCTGGCTCGGCCGGCGCTCCCCCGTCGAGCCCGAGTGCTGGTCCCTGCGTGAACGGTGACCCCCACCCCAGGTGGACCCAGATCCGCCGGCGCTGCCACTGTGGTCCCTGGGTCGGCTTCCACTGCGAGCCCCTGAGCATTTCCTGTCACCCGATCGATACCTGTCCGAGCGATTCCTGTCACGCGAGCGATACCTGTCCGAGCGATTCCTGTCACGCGAGCGATACCTGTCACCCGAGCGATACCTGTCCGAGCGATTCCTGTCCCGACCGCGATTGAAACCTCGCGGTCGGTCGGAATCCCACGGTCGGCTGTGATCCCTCGAGTGACTGGACTCCCCTGGCCGGCTGGAGTTTCTCGGCCAGCTGTTCTCCTACCGGCGGCTGGAATCCCGCGACACGCTGGATTCCCTCGGCCGGCCGGAACTACTCCCCCTGCTGCGGCTGTGAGGAGTTGGGTCTCTCGGCCTTCCGCGATCGCTGATGTGCGTCGACTCCATCCGCGCCGTCAGTGTGGGTACCTGAAATTTCACCGCCGCACCCTTGTCCGTCGATTCCAGGTTCTCCAGCAGCATCAGGGACTGTTTGAACTCGTCGACCGACCGGAACGGGCCTACCGGCATCCTGTACCTCCGTAATTAGTGTAAGCTGTTAGGTTAAAGGGTCCCTATCTATATTTATCTACACGTTTACGATTAGGACTTATTTTATATTTAAATTTAGAGGATGTACAGATATGGTTAGGAGAAAAGAGTTAAAAGATCACCGCGCCACCAGCACCTGACAGCCAGCCTCAGCTCACCTCGCTCGTCTCGGTCCGTCCTGTTCTGCGTCTTGTCTCTGTCTGCCGCGTCCAGTGCGCCCGAGCCGTCGCGGGCCCCCCTGAGTGCGCGGGTGAACGGACTAGCCGTGCACGCATCAGCATTGCGATTCCTGGCTCGGCCGGCGCTCCCCCGTCGAGCCCGAGTGCTGGTCCCTGCGTGAACGGTGACCCCCACCCCAGGTGGACCCAGATCCGCCGGCGCTGCCACTGTGGTCCCTGGGTCGGCTTCCACTGCGAGCCCCTGAGCATTTCCTGTCACCCGATCTGCACCCGGTGGCGTCCCGCAGCGATACCTGTCCGAGCGATTCCTGTCACGCGAGCGATACCTGTCCGAGCGATTCCTGTCACGCGAGCGATACCTGTCACCCGAGCGATACCTGTCCGAGCGATTCCTGTCCCGACCGCGATTGAAACCTCGCGGTCGGTCGGAATCCCACGGTCGGCTGTGATCCCTCGAGTGACTGGACTCCCCTGGCCGGCTGGAGTTTCTCGGCCAGCTGTTCTCCTACCGGCGGCTGGAATCCCGCGACACGCTGGATTCCCTCGGCCGGCCGGAACTACTCCCCCTGCTGCGGCTGTGAGGAGTTGGGTCTCTCGGCCTTCCGCGATCGCTGATGTGCGTCGACTCCATCCGCGCCGTCAGTGTGGGTACCTGAAATTTCACCGCCGCACCCTTGTCCGTCGATTCCAGGTTCTCCAGCAGCATCAGGGACTGTTTGAACTCGTCGACCGACCGGAACGGGCCTACCGGCATCCTGTACCTCGCAGAGTCTGGCAAACCCGCCTGCACTTCGAGGTACAGCTCCTGTGGATCGTAATTAGTGTAAGCCCTTCTCATTAATGACAACATGTCGTGGAAGTACCCCCGCATTGACTAATCGGGGCTCTTACGGCGCTTCCGTAGGCTGCTTCTGGCCGCTAGCCTATCCGCAATCCCCGAGAAACCTTCCACAAGAGCCCGCCGCAGGTGAGGCCACGGGACCGCGCGCCCGTGCTGCCGGACTTAGTCCTGCAGCCACCCGACTACCTCCGTGCTCTTTACTGCCTCCTCCAAGTAGTGGAGACGCTCCTCGTCGGAGGCCCCGAAGTAGTTCATCCTGCTGTCAAACTGCTCCAGAAAATCGGTCATGCTGGAATCACGGCTTAGCTGGCCGCATGTTCTGCGGAATATACATGGCGTGAACCCCCTTCGGCCCCCGCCTACTCTGTTTGAAACCAGGATATGCGGGCCCTGGGATGTCCCCGTCCTGGAAAAACGCCGGTTCCTGGAAAGGGTAACTGTTGGTCTCCAACACCCGTCGAGGATCCCATGTGTCGACCACGCAAGCTGTCACTTGACAAGTGCCGCTGCAGTTTTCAGCCCCGATGCGAACCGAAAAGTCGTTAAGCCTCCCCCCCCCCCTTCCAGCTCAAACTGTAAAGGTTGGTGTGACGTGCTATGTCACGTGACTACTGAATTAAATGCTTAATTTTTCACTCCACAATATACACAATGTGTATGTTTAGATAATCCACGATAGGTTCTGCGGTACCGCACCATTTACTGTAAAGCTCCTACCCCCCCCCCCCCCCCCCCCCCCCCCCTCGCCCCGGACCTTTACCCACCCGGAACTCCCGATCCGTATCAACCCCGTTGCCCCGTTGCTTTTGACATCGTTGTATAGTCTGAGCAAGCATCGAACTGATGCAGCGATCTGCGTGTGCGCGTATGCGTCTTTTCTGAGCCCGCGAATTGTATCTACAAGGCTGGAGGGGCACTTTGGGGCAGGTAAATCTGGATGCACAAGGCTCTCCAAACGTTGGGCTTTCACGGGATGTGTCCCGGAGGTCAGTGTAAATTTTTTATTCGACTTGAAAGCTGCTTGGTATAATTTTTTATCCCGTTCCGACGAGTAATACACTCCTCATGGTGACCCATCTGGTCTGTCATCGTGCATAGTGGAGCCAAAACATTACTTTTACATGCGGCATCGAGAAAATATACGGTTTTCCAGTGTTCTCGACCGTTTCAATGGAAATATCGACCGATCTTCAACAGACAACCCGAAACATGATGTTATAGACGGTAAATCGTGCTATAACTTCACAATGGAGTGTCACACAGATAAAAGCTTTACTGCTTCTAAATCCCCATACCTTCGGCTATCCAGAGCGCTGCAAAAAACAATCCTGCCTGAGAAAAATTTCCTTCAGTTTTGTCCCTCTGAATAGGTCGCTCGTCCCACTGTGCGCTGCGCCTCCCAGCCACACCCACGCGCGGTTTATTTGTGGTTCATGTGGGAGTACTCACCGTGTGGAAAAGGAAGCTGCTGATGTGGCTGCCGGAACCGACGAAGCGCGGTCAGGCGTCGGGCTTCGGAGAGAACTGGTAGGCGCTACCAAAGCGGATGACCCAGGGCGGGGGGTCTCGCTGACATCGTCCTCCTCTTCTGCAGGCGACAGCGACGTCTTGGCTGCAGCTTCTTGGCTTGCACACTGACGGACTGCACCGGATGGTGCACACGCAAGTGCTCCAGTGCATTGGTTGCAGGTCTTCACGGCCTTGCAAAATTTACAGACGCACTTCTCTTTGTCGGGTGGATCCGTGTCCTTGAAATGCGCCCAGACAGGGGCTTTCCGCGCGGAGATGAACCCCGGCATGGCACGGGCTCACTCCGTCTTCACGGGCAAAACGACTGCGCCAAGCCTAGCGAGCGCGGGTACAACACTGAACTGCGCACGCTGGGTCGGAAGGGTGCACGCCGTGCCGAGCCCCGAGCGAGCACCGGCCGCGCACACGGGCGGCGCGGCCGGGCGCCGGGCGCTCAGTATTCTCGGAAGCGTGGCGGTGCACCCCCTCTCTTCCCCCCTTCCTTCCTCGACGCCTGAGCGTGAGGGGCTGACGCTGACCCAGCTCGACGGGCAAGGCCTCGGCGGCCCGCCAATGGGTAAGACGAGTAACATTATGCTATGTTGGCTGTGAGGGCGCCCGCGCACGCGGCCCGCGACCGGCTGATGCTGCCCTGCCCTGCCAGCACCGCGCTGCAAGAGCCCTCGCTGCTCCTGCTGCTGGTCGGTATTCAATACCGGACATAGAAATATTGAGGGTCAATATTCCATACCGTAAAATTGGAATATTAAAGGTCAGCATTTGATACCGCATACTGAAGTATTGAAGGTCAATATTCGATACCGTATAGTAAAATATTGAAGGTCAATACCCCTCATTAAAATATTGAAAGTCAATTTTCAATAGAAAATTCTCGAAATTGATCGTTTTCAATATTGCCATATTGAATTGTCAGTGTAAAAAAAAATTGATTCTCGATAACTTCCGCGAGGCGGTACTTCGGCTGTAGCTTTGCCGGGTACTGGAACTTCGCCTTTGGCTGGAAACAGACCTACACTCTGTCGCCTACTTCGAAGCTGGTGTCCGAGAGATTTCGGTCGTACCGTTACTTTTGTAGCCTTTTGAGGCGCGTTTTCCGGATTTCAACCTGGTCCCTTGTGTCCTGGCGCTGCTGCTCGAGGTCCTCGACAGTTATCGGCTTCGAAGGGAGGGGGAAATATCCTGATGCTGTGGGCACAACGCCATACAGGATTTCTACCGCTGACTTTCCACACTCCTGCTGCCGCTTGTTGACGGTACTTAACACTACAGGTAACAACATATCCCAGTTCTCTGCCGCATCTTTGCAGTAGAATCGGAGGGTATTTTTAATTTGCTTTATGGCCACGTCGGCCGCCCCATTCGAAAAATGGGCATCAGGTGGATTTACATTAAGTCTCTCCACCCTATGGAGTACCTATGGAGTCCATGAAGACCTTCGAGGTGAAATGTGGGCCCTCGTCACAAATGAGGGTGGTTGGGACGCACATGCCCGGCATCAGGGACAGCAGGGCCTTCTTTGCGTCCTTCGTTCGCTCTCTCCGCGTCGGTATTCCGAAATTCATGCCGCTGTACAGGTCGACCACGACGAGGCAGTGGCCGTTGTCGGACTAGGACCGCGTGCGTCACTTCCACGATGTCACTGGCCATGACCTGGAACGGCTGGTAGGACCGCACCGGCTGATGCTGACTTACTGCTCTTGTAGCGCGCACATTGGTGACAGTTTGCCGCGTATTCCGGGACTAATTCGGTCATTTTAGGAAAGGAAAATCATTTCGGCCACCCGCGTACCGTCCGCGGTGGGAGAGAACCTTGCCTTCAGATGGGTGGTGGCCTGGGCAAACGACTTATTCTGGTCTTGTGGCCAGACCGATGTGTCAAAATAGTCCTTGGCCTCCCCTTCCAGGGAGCCATTCTGGAGGGCGAGACGCCATATTGCCTCGGGGAGCTCTGTGTGAGCAAAGTATGCGAGATTTTTTTCAAACCTCCTGAACTTCTCTCCCGGTTTGCCCGCGAACGTTGGCGCCGGTACCGAGACCACAAACTGGGCCATCCTGCCTCGGTGCCGCTCTTCTCTTTGCCGGCTCCGCTCTCCTCTCGGACGGCTCCGCTCTTCTTCCAGCTTTTACGAACGTACCTGTGTCTACCTGCGTTCTGGGTCGTATCTGACTTGCTCGCTTATCCTGGGTCGTTCTATGCCATTTTAAGGTATTTTAAATGCTGATACATCCTTCCCAATTTTTAATATCGTTTATTTCCCAACACGTGTTCACCTAACCTAAACCTAGCCTACGCCCTACCTGTTGATCTATCTTTCATTATCTACATTACTATTAAGAGGTGGAACCCCTTTCGGCGGGTCCGAATCCTTTCGGCTGTGATTCGGGGGTGTCGTCTGCTAGGTGCACCGGACTGCATGCAGGTGCAGTCCATGTGACGAAAGCAAAGAAGGACCAGAAAGGCGGGCGCCCGTGGATTTGCAGGGGTTTCGTTTTACTCGTACTGTTAAGCGATGCAATCACCATTCGAAGTGGTAGTGGGACTAAATTAAAGCTAATGAATTTATCTTGACGTTTTCGCAAACCTTTTTAAGGTTCCTAAATAGTTACATTTGAAAATATTCTGCCAAAAATTGAGGGTATCTCGCGTGACCATGCGGCGCAGGAGCTCAGGGCCAGGGGGGGTGAAGTCCGAGCTGCGGGGAGGAGCGCGGGGACCGTGCGCGCTGGTCTGCTGCGCAGCTGCAGCAGGAGGAAGCAGACGACACAGTCACCGCCGGAGTGTTCATGACTGAATTTATGTCAAAATTGTGTATTCCAAGTGCACCTTTACGTGTGGCAATGTGTTTAAAGTATTCCTTACTTATTGGGCTTTCGGTCGCTTCCCAAACGTAAGATGTATACGGCGTATTGGCAGAGGAGTGGGAGTAATGAGTGTGTCGGGTAGGAATCTGACTGCAGCCAGTAATACGCGCAAAGCGATTCTAATAAACTGGATAAAGCTTCAGTTGTTTTACTTGTGCATGTCAAAATTTATTTGAAATATCCACCCATATGCCTCGGCTACGCGTGCGAAAACGAACGCGCTTTCCCAAGAAATGTTGGATGGTAACCAGAGTCAGTACTCTAACCTAACACGTCGCCGACTCCCGCGCGCTGCCGCGCCGATCCCGAGGCGGCCGCCCCCTCCTCCCCCCACACCATAACCACCACCCCCCTTGCCATACTCTCTTGCCCCCACCACCCCCGGCAGCACGGCGAACGTTCTACAGTGGCGCTGGCGGTGAGCTCCTGCGTCGCATGGTCACGCCCGGGCTGGCCTTTCTGGTCCTTCTTTGCTTTCGTCACATGTGCAGTCTCGGCCGCCTACCTGGCAGCGCAACCGGCGCTACCAACGCGCCGGCAGGGTTGGCCACCATGGAGTGGCGGCACGGCGCGGCGGGTTTGAATCCCGCGGTAGGTTCCCTACTCTACCTTAGCATTACATCACCATCGCCTTATTTAAAAAAAAAAAAAAAACAATGAAAAAAAAAGATTTTGATTCGGGGAAGTTGAACAAGAAATTTTTGGGCGATAGTGATAAAACTTAGCTATAGTGGCTGCCAGAATTACAACTTAAATCTAATCCTTAGACTAACAATGATGGTACTGAAAATTAACAAACAAATGGGATAACTATTTGACTCTAACTCGACTAGGGCTGGGGCGCTGGCAGCGCCAAGCGGCGGGTTTCGCGGACAGCCTGCCACCCTTCAGCCCGCGTTCTATGGCGCGGTGCGGGGCGGACGGCAGCCCTCTCAGCCCGCGGGGCGCGCCGCTGTGGGCCGAGGCTGCCGCGGTCCACAGATCCTCCCGCGCCCGGCGGAGTTCCGCGGCGTCTGCATCGAGCCACTGGCGTCCCCGGCCAGGGCCCGCTCCCGCTCCTCCAATTCGGCAATGGCCCCGGTGGCCATCGCCTGCATCCTGGACGCCTTTTCCAGGATGTCAGACCCTATGGCGCGGACGCTCGCTATCCGGCCCTCCCCCGCGGTCTGCAGGCCGCGCACTCCGAGCATTATTGTCCGTACGAATTGCCGCATCACCTCGAAGAATGATGTGACCGACTTACTTGGAGGCGATGATGGTGTGGCTCGGGGGGGGGGGGGGGGGGGGGGGCGGCAGCTGCTCCTGTTGCAGGAACAGCGTCCTTCGGGCTGCGCCGGCCACGGTGTAATACCCGTAGGGGGCCACGGGGTCGCTGGAGGCGTCGGAGGCGGTCGGGACGGCGGGGGCGGCTGTGGGCGCGGCGTCGCTGACGTCCGCGGCGGTCGGCGGGCGCATGACGGGCTTGCGAGGGCCTTCGGCGTCCCCGCGCTGCTGGGCGGCGACGGCGTGCCGAATAATTCTCGCACGCGCTCCGCGACTCGTTCGGTGTTGTGTTGACGAGGGGGCTGCGGGTCCGCTGCGGCTGGTTGCGGCGGTTTGATCTGCCTGGCAACTGGCAGCGGCCGTGTAGACTGCCGAAAGTACGGCATGTACCCGCGGCCTCGGGTGCGCGGCGCAGAGGGCTTCGTGGCGGACATGGTGTCTTCCTGGAGGTGCTGCTGCAACGGCGGCGGAGCGCAAACTGACGCTGCTGTTTGCGCGCTGCCCTTTGTAGATTGGCACCGTCCGGGGTTGGTTTATGACACCCTGCCCGCTCGGCGTTGCGCGTTTTCCTCGGCGACCCGTTGGTCGTCGGCCGGCTGCTGCAGCGGTGGCGGGGGTGGAGCCGCTGGGGTGCGTCTCTGCCTGTCCGCGGTGCGCTGCTGCGCCGGCAACGGTCCGGTGCAGTGCTGCTGCGGCGGTAGCGGCTGCAGTGGCATCCGTGGCGGCAGTGGCGGCGGCGGTGGTAGTAGCAGCGATGGTAGCGGCTGCAGGAGCGGTAGGGTGGAATATTGGCGGCAGTGCTGCCAACCGAGTGTTGCTTACGCTACTTACAATAAATGTCCTGCTCTACCCGTCACCCTTAAAACTATCCGGCTATGCGGAGAAAACTGTGAAAATATAGAGAAATTATGCTGGGGATGTCAGCGGTATGGCTGCTGGCTCGTGCTGGCGCCTGTTTGCCGACCAGGAGCCAGTAGCGGTAGAAAAATATGGCCACTAGGCTTGCAGAAATGAGAAGCGATATGGAGGACAGAGGCGGTGATGTGAAACTGGCCTCGGGATTCCTTAAGTCCTGACTGACGGCGGCGGCCTCCTTTCGGAGCGAGTGAAGCTCATTGATAGTGTGGGCGGAAAGGCCGGCAGGGCTCTGCAGCAGGACTTTCATGCGACTGGACACGCTGCTGCATGCGTCTGGCGGGGCCGCGGAGGGCGGCTGCGTTAGTGTCTGGACCACCGATAAATTGTTGAGAAGCGGCCAGGCGGGGCGGAAAGCGGGCATGAGCACGGCACCGGTGTCGTTCGGCGCGCTCAGTGGTTTGCCTATGGCGCGCGCAGTCAAAACATGACTGCCTAATTACGCTTCACAACGGGGCGTTAGGAGGGGGGGGGGGGGTCTGGAGTTGTCTTTTCTTATTTTGTGTTGTTTAAATAATAAAGGGGAGGTCTAGTAAAAGGGGTCTATCAAGAGGTCCCGGTTGAGTTCGATTCCACACGCTTTTCCTTTATATTGTAGGCACGTTAGTTTGCGAAATGAGTAACTCCAGAGTTCCCAATAGTATTATTTTATTAATATTTAGTCACACAGGATAACTTCTCTATTTACTCACGTAACCAGACAGATGGCAGTAGATACACAGGCTTAGTCTTGTAAACAATCGTTGTACACAATCGATGGAAGATGACAAAACTCAGGAGGTTTGAGACGTTCACACTTAGAAACTTTGAGCACACAACGGAGTCACAGAAAGAAACGTGAGCCAAGGAAGAATTCTATGGTGTTGGGAGCTCGTCTGGTGGCAAGGGAGTTACTCTGGTGGTCGACTGTGGTACTGACACATGGTCAGTCCCAAGTCGGACCTGTGCGAGGCAAGGCGGTAGACAGTCTTTTACTGTTAGGGAGTTACTGACGAGCTTTCGAGCTGCAAGCCCTTTTAAAACCTCAGCGCCACGCACAGGACGCGTGTCGCCGGGCCGGGCGGTCAGCGGAGCAGTGACACAATAATGAAATGCAAAGTCTATTCACTCGGCGCGCTCGGCTACCGCCGAGGATAGGAGGGGGTCATTGATCTATTAATGACTGTACGTAATAATAAGTGGATTTGTATAGCATAACGGGGGGTCCAGTGTCAACACTCCTGAGGCGGGCAGCTCGTGGGTCGTTGTGTCCAGGCGTGCTGGCGCGCTTTCCCGCGGGCACGCGACCGTGGCTCGTACGGGGGCTGGGACCGAAAATAGCTACCGGTTTGAATTTGGCGCGTTCATGAGGAAGGGAGCAATTGAGGTGCTCAGGTGCACGGGGCACGCGCTGTGCGTGTCGGTGCGATTAAGAAAGGCGGCGATAGCGCAGGCAGGGTGGTCAGCTGACTTAAGATCCTAGTTTACCGAACAGATTTTAAATGTAGCGGCTTTGCATTGATGTAAGTCTGAGAATTCCATTAAAATAAAATTTTGCAAATTATCTGATACGGCAATTAGTGGTTTTTCTGAGATTGTGAATGCAAATAGCTGAGACTGCGGGTGTCGCACGGGCACGCTGACTGCTTGCCATGCTGTAAAATGGCGCGCGGCGTCTGCCAAAGGTAGTTGGACAAATAGTCGTAACTTAGTGTCACTGACTAGCGCTGCCGAAACTGAGGCGAAAGAGTAAAATTGATAGAGATGAGCGCTGTTTGGCTTGACCGGAAAATGAAATCGGTCTGGGAGTTGCTCCGCGATAGCCAAAAGGGCTTTGTTTAGTGCTGCCGGGGGAAGAGAGTGAACTGACAGACGGCCTGCGGCCGTGTCACTCCAGGCGCGTTCTAGCTGGGACACGCGCTCCTTTGCGGCGTCCAAGACATCGCGTACGATGCGCGCTGTCGTGGCTATGGCCACAGACGCGGCCATGCGGCGCGTGACCTCGGCAAGGTCCTCCTGAAAAGATGTGGTCAAATGGTCTAATTTGTCAGCGAGAGCCGCGGTAGCGTCTGCAAGGCGTTGCAGTTGGCGAGAACTTTCGTGCGCGGCAAAAGTGGTCGCGTTGAGAACTGACAGACTATCCTCTACAAGGTGGACCATGTCGCTCGGCACGGCGCCTTGCTTGTCGATTCGCGCGCTTAAGTGATCCAAATCATCCGACTTGGCCACACCGAACAGCCATTTCAGCGCGGTTGATCCGCCGTCGAAGATAGCGGCGGGGCGTGTGCGTCCGGTCAACGTCTAGTAGATATCAAGCAGCAGATGCGTTATAGACGTCGAAAGGAGGGCCGGAAGAGTGGGGAGGGCGGACGGGCACTCACAGAGGATGGATGCAGTACGGCGGGGAAGCGAGAAGCCGATACGCCACGAGAAAGATAAGGTATGACCTCCAAACGTTAGCTCCGGTTTGCATTAGCCGGGATGCTTATTCGCCGAAGGCCGAGTTTGGCAACAGTAAGTGACACGTGCCTATGTGGCAGAACGCCGAACGATGAAGCGACATGACTCGCAGCACTTTGACGACCCTCGGATGCACGTCGTGGGGCTCTCAGTATTGATGTGTGCGCCCGGGGGTATATATTCAAGAGTCGTCAGAACTCGCCAGCGCGAGCTAACCATGTTTTCCATTATTTTACGCTGACGAAGAGGTATTACCAACTTATTGTGGGCTGACGTTGTTTGTGACATGTTTCTGTACTCGTACCAAAAGATTGCGTGAACCAAAGGTCGTACCGAGAGCCGTGAGTACGAGAAAACCGTTTAACGTGCCGTAACAGCGACACTGGCGCCACCTTATGGACATAATCAATTTTTCGTTCTGTACGTCCAGAGGGCGGCGCATTCGGCAAAGGAACAACATTTTAGCATATGGAATAATGCGAAAAGTATGTAACGGCGCTTCCTCATCCACTTTGCACAAAGAAGCCGTTGAATTGGAATTGGAGTCGGAACTTATTTTAAAGACGTATAGGTTAGTCGATTTATTTATTATTTATTTATTTAGTTATTTGGTCAACGTTCAGTGTCAAAGGGCACATAGACTGTATAGACGAACCGTGTACCGTTCGCCGGTGCTCAGCACAACTTTTTTTCTGCCAGAGGAAGCGGAGGTCGGTAGATTTTATGGGAGGTCTTGACGTAGACATCTAATAGACATCTATTAGATGTCTATCTTTAGACGTAGGTGAATGTTACAGACGTCCAAATAAAACATACGATTTAGATAGTAAAACGACCGTTTCAAGACCTTTACGCAACGAGGGCAAATACGTACGTACGCTTGAGTAATGGTCGATGGTGGTGATGCGCGGTCGATTGTAAGTAGACGTCTGCTTAATGTTTACCAGACATCTATAGATGCAGTGGACTATGGCTAGATCGTCTAATAAGATCTATAGACGTCTATAGATGAAGTAGATTATGTGTAGACCATCAAGATCTATAGACGTCTATAGATAGAGTAGATTATAAATAGACCGTCTACCGAGATCTATAGACGTCTCTTTCTTGTGTGGGCGGGGATGGGAGTGACGCCGCGACCACCACCGCCTTGCGACGGCCGTCAGCGCCGTCAGTATGGTGCCGAGAACCGCTCCGATGATGGCGGCCAGGGTGTCGATAGCCCACTCAGGGAAGCCCTGGTCGGCTCTCCCGGTCTCTCGTTCGTTGTGTGCCGTCAATGCATGGTCCCAAATTTCTCTCTCTTCTTCGGTCGCGAAGTCGATTATACTGGGTGCCTCTCCATTGGTCCACTGGACCGGAACCGAGCGATAAATTTTTAGGGCACCGTTCGAGGATGGGTCACACAAAATCCTGGCTGCAACGAGTGTCATTCGAGCATACCGAATTTCGCACTCACACGGCAGGTGAATGATGTCGACTCCCGCCTCGATGTTGCTGAGGGCGACCGGTCGTTGCAGAGGGCACCTCACCTCTAGAGGGTAGTTGTCGTGAGTAACAACCCAAAACCTGGACTCTCCGGCTTCTGTAACCATCGGTGCATCGCTTCGCTTACACTGAGGCTCACACGTGCTACTTGTGGACTCAACACCAGGGAAGAGTGGAACTAAGCACAGATTGAGTTCCAGGGGAAATTTGTTCCGGGGCAGGCCACACCAAAATTCATTTGATTTACAAAAATCCGCAGGTAAGAAGTGATATTTAACCCCAATCAGGCCAATTTCAAGGGGCTCAGTTATCGTGAAACACGTTAAGTCCCGGACTTTGTATGGTGCTGGATGCAGGCTCAGCAGCTTTGGGGAATCTCCTTTCCGCATAACTGGCAAGCGAAAATGGACCAAAAATTTATCTTTTGTGGCCACACAAGTTGCTCCCCTTACACTGTAGTACGCGCTGACATTTTGTTTCTGAATTATGAGCTGAGCGCCCACGCTCGAAATTCGCTGCGTTGCCTCTTCGATGGCAGTGTGCAGGCGGAATGGCTGGACCAGCCTCTCCGACAAGTACCCGAGCTGACACTTTTCGAGTGCCTGATCCGGTGTGTTCAGCCGGAGGACTGCCGCTATTCTCTGATTGAGGTTCTTCCACACTCCCTTCCCCTGGTCTACAGTGTCATGCGCTGCATACGCAGTCCGTTGTTCTCTCAGTACTTTGAATGCCTTCTCCACCTGTTTTAAAAAGTCTAGCCCCAGAGGTAGGCCGCGGTGGGAACTGACCCGGAAAGGGCTCCAGCGGGCTAGACCGGCTCGAGTCCCAGAATGTTACAAATTCAGCACTACTCCCGGGTGTGGCCCGGCGACCTGCGTCGGGGCCCCGTCCGGGCTTTTCCCGGGCTTCCCTCATCGGGCCGGTCCGGAACCTGTCCGAAATATGCTCCCGACCTGCGCGGGCCACCCCGGAACTTGTCCGAAATTTATTACTGGCTGACCCGAAATCGGTCACGAGTGGGAATGTGGCCACAAAGTTGTGGCCACAAAACGGTCAGCTTTTTCGGACCGACTGTAGGTATAGGGCGTTAGTCACGAGGCCACCTGTTCGCTTCCCGGCGGGTTTGCCTACCTTCCCGGGGCAGAATCACAAATATCGCTCCTACCGGGCCCTCATTGCCCCCCACGGGTCGTCATCGATGCGGACCGATGCCCGGCAGGTCTGCCTACCTTTCAGGGGAAATCTCAAGAATATTGCACATACAGGGCCCCCTTGGGTCTGTGGGTCGGCCTACCTTACAAAGCAGTTTCAAAAATATCACGTGTATCGCGGGCCAGCATGCGTCGAACGATGCAAAACTAAGCCAGTTCGATTTGCATTTCCTCCAGGATAAAGGGTAGCAGTAAAAACCAGGCCCATCAAGGCAACCAAGGAAATCCAAAAGCTAAGCGCACAAACGTAAGACATTTAGCACATCATAATAAACAAGCATCATAACCCTTGTTTCCTAAGTGTGCGACTAATCTTGTTTTAAACGATCCCAACTGAAATTTCCTTACCGTTTTCTTCGCGAGGTCACTGTCAACCTTAGGGAACATTTGTCACCTACCCCTGAAGTTGCAGAAGTACGCAAATTACGAGACCGTTCCACTCAGTGCGCCACTTTCAAGTGAGGTGACAAAAATCTTGCCGAGTGAAATTTCGACTTTTCTCACCGTTTTCCGTCGGTTCAGTGGTCCGATTACGTGCTGTGCGAGTACCGACGCTGTCAACCTCCGGGAACATTTGTGTCACCCACCCCTAAAGTTGCCGAGGAACACAAAAGGACAAGAAATTTCCGCTCAGTGCGGCACTTTAAAGCGAGGTGACAGAAATAATTCCGTTTAAAATTTTGAGTTTTCTCACCGATGTCTGTTTGTTCGGTGGTCTGACAGTAGGTTGTGCTAGTTGTGTAGTTAACCACTGGGAATAATTATGTCACCTACCCCTGAAATTGCTAAAGATAAGTGTTCTTCGTTCGGTGCGACACTTTCCAGAGGTGCTAGGAATTTTGTTACTACCTTGGGCCTGTTGGATTGTGTTTCTTCTAAAATTAATAACTTAGTTAATACGGCAAATTTTAGTGTTTTGTTTGGTCCTTTTTATACATTTTGGTGCTCACGGAGTTTAATGTACGATGTGCACTGAAGTGTTCTACAACATGCATAAATAACTGCAAAAAATTAAAAAGTAACAAAAAATTGTAATTATAATTAAAACTAATAAGAAGTGCAGTATGATACACTATACTATAATGACCTTTGAGTGATAAGATATAAAATATTGTTAAATTTATACACGGGCAACGGAATAGTAAATGCTGCTTTGTAATGTTATGATTACTTCAATTGGCCTAATTTTATTATGATTTTTGTATTCAAAAAATTTGCCTACTGGTTCAAACCTTGTTACTTGGATATCTTAATCTGATATCTATTTTGCTGTGTTCTGTTGTTTCTTCTTTCGGTAGGAGTCACAGAGCACGCATAAATATTCTTCTTCAGTTTCAGTGTACTTTTCCGCACCAGTTGATACATGGAGTGTGAATCCATATGTAGCATGCTTTGCACTGAATCATGCATGTAATTTTACTATCATGAAATATTCTGTATTCGTCTTGTGCGCAATCTAGACACTTATGACGCATGTTGGGAAGGTTTTCTAAATTTTTTTTGGCTATTTCCATTCGGAACGTGTGAGGGTTAAACCTTTGGAGCATAATGGTTTTCATTGCGTTCAGTGCAACTGCTGTAACGTATATGCCACAATTAACCGAGTCCTTTTGTTTAGGAGCATCCAGAATGGGTGTTTCTTTCCACCCTTTCACCTTTATCCTTTCAGTTGACACTTTGTTCCGTTTCTCAAGAAATCCGAGGAATGTCTGAAGACCCTTTTTGTAGTTTTGTACATCAAGTGGGTCGTAGTAGAAATACAGTTTTTTTTTCGGTGTCCGCGATTATTAGACACCAATGGTTCCCTCTGACAAAAACTGGTATTATCAGAGTCTTGTCTTTAAATGGGTTTTCTGCAAGTTTGACAGGGCACTTGGCGTTTTCGTCACTGGCACTGCAGGCATGAACTGAGTAAATATATAAGTGTTTTTTTTATGAATTTCCAAGTCAATATTCTAAACAATGGCCAGGTCAATTAGATAGTTTTGAAAGCCAGCTTCCAGTGCAGATTGCTTAAATTGTCCGTTGTGACTTCTATGAATGAATTTGGATAGCTAATCACGATAGTGGGGTCACCTTGTTTCCACATAATACTGTGGGTCCGATACGAGCCCATTTTCATGTGCGGTGGTATCTAGCTTTTCCCTGAGAGGCGTCCCGGATAGAGATCTATTCACTCCACTTCTGGCACAGTCAAATATCAACTTCACTAGGTTCACTCTGTACTCGTCAGGATTAAATTCCTGAATGTTGTGTAGAGATAGAAGATCTTCAACAAACTTTATAATAAAAACCCCACAGTTATTGTCAGCTGCCTGTCTCGGATACTGTAACTGACCCTCCTGAATATCAGTAATCATTTCATCATTATGGGGTGTATGGCTATTAATATATAGTTTGAATGTTTCAAGAGATTGTTTATTTTCATCATCGAAATTCCCATCTGCTGGGTCCAAAAGGAAGAAAAAGCATCTCGTACGATCCACAAACACCAGGAACCAATGGTGCGTGACGTGCACAGGTAGCAGCAGCTTTGAATAGTCACGGAGACGCGAAGGGTTGAATGTTTTGCCGAATGTGGCAGGCGCACTGAAAATCCTTTTGCCTACTGTTGTATTACCGACATAAACGGAACCTCTGCCATGGTGTAAGGTTATAATCCATAAACAAGCATCAATCAAGGACGATGTCAACGGGCCGTCGTCAAGCATTAGCAGAAGGTCACTTAAGTAAAGTGGCTTGTGACCTTCATACAACATAACGTCTGGGTTAGGTGAGGTTCAGGTAATGGTGTTGAATTAATTCTTGTTCTTCGCATGTGAGCCTTGAAAAATATTTGTATTTTGGCAGGTCACATCCACGCAGAGTGTTAAATCTGTAGTGGCATTTAGCCACCTGAGCTCCGATACGCCCGTCTTGAGCGACATCTTTGCAATCATCTATGTCTGCCTAACATGTGAATGTGATAATGACTCTAGTGCTTTCGACATTTTGGATAACAGGCCCTTTTTACCACACGATGTAGTTTGACATCCTAATGTTGGTGATTCAGATTCTTTACTTCTTCTTGTCAAGATAGGATTATTGCCCGCGGCTCAGCATGCCGTAGCAGCGTCTAGCCAGCTGGGTTCAAACCCGACCTCAGGGCCCGCGACTCAGCTTGCCGTAGCAGCGTCTAGTCAGCAAGGTCCCTTGGTCACAGCCGCGGACTCAGCTTGCCGTAGCAGCGTCTAGTCACACAGGCCGGTAGCGTGAATCCGGAGTAGGGTCCGTGAGGATGGAGAAGAGAGTGAACTTGGTTGATATAAGTTACTTTTAATTTAAGAGAAAATTTACTTGGGCCTGGCTCCCATCTTAGTATACGAGGTGCACCGGTGGAGGTGACACCAGCAACTGTTCCTTCTCCCGGCTCGACCCCTTTCTTTTATCACCCCCGGCCGAACGCTCCGGAGGGATGCGGGGGAGGAACCGCGCCGTTTCGGACGCGGCCACCGAACTCGGAGACAGCCCGCCTCCAGAGCTGCCAATTATACCTGGCCCGGGCTGCCAACCTAAACGGGGCCCGCGCGGTGGCGGGTAAATTCAAAAATGGACAGCGCGCGCGGAGCGGCGACTGTACATAACTATGGCCATATTAAAAAAAACGGAAAAAAAAAGATTGACGATTGTACATACGAATGAAATGAATTACTGGAATACTGGAATACGAGATACAAAATGTTTGTGTGTTGTAGTTCATCAATTTTACAAACACACTGAGAGAAAAAAAAATACTAAAAAGTGGAAGCCAGAAAAAAATACAAACAAGAGAATATGAATACACAACTTAAAATTAACTTAACTGTAATCCTTATAATTAAAACCGCAAGGCGTCCAACGATTCAGTTGCGCCGGCGCTGTCGTTTTCCCGTCGTGCCTTGGCAGCACGCACCTCGCCGCGTGAGCGGCGTTTCACCAGTCGCCGTCCGCCGAGGTTGTGGCGGCTCGCTGATACTATTGCCGCGGCGATGGCCTCTTCGAGCTTGTCCCGCACCGTGGAGCTGCCCTGCACGGATGCGAGGGCGAGGGCGTCAGCAAAAAGCCGAATGCGCCGCACGTCCTCGCTGATGGCAGGAGTGCTTGACACGAGTCGGTCCAGTGCTGCTTGTCCGGGGCGGGAAGCTGGCGGCGGGCGTACCTCCGGCGAGCAGGGGGCGGCGTCCGCGCAGTTCACGGGCGCTGGCCTGGATTGCGTGGACGCAGCTCGCGGCGGAGCGCGGTTCTGCGGCCTGCACGGCCGTGTCGCCGTCCGTACCCACGGCTGCGGCTCCGGCTAGTCCTGCGGACGCGGGGGTGCCGGCTGGAGCCGGGCGGTGGCTTCTTCGCGGGCACGCTCACTGGTGAAATAACCGTACATTTTTGGCGGCGAAGTGCACTGTGTGGCTACAAGGCACAGACTGACGTCCAACTGGACCTGCGACAGCGCTCGGACTGCGAGGCGCTCAATAATGGCCTTGTAATTCAAAATTAAAGCTAGGCCAATCAGCAAATCCTCTTCTAAAGACACGTTGTCTTCACATATGAAAAATCGGTGGCCCAATTCGAAACTGCTGCGATTTAATTTCACATACACGTCACCCAACAATTTAATTTTTTCTCCTCCGATTCCTTGGGCGAGTGACACATGGCGCCTGTACGGCGCGTCCGGTGGCAAAGTAGAAACCTTTATTAGGCTAATTGCCGATCCACAGTCCAGAAAACAGGCACGCTGAAGTCCGCCAACAGACATTCGGCATACCAACCCCTTGGCAAGCTGCTTGCCGTTACGCCCCATGTTATCTGATTACTATTTTTAGCTCTGATTTCACTTCTTTTGAATAGCTTTCTAGTATGCAGAGGGCAGGGTAGGAAATATGGAGTAGTCTGGTTGAGTGTAACAACTGAACTGGTATTTATTAGTCACCAAAAACAAAAGGCTGCGATAAAACAAAAGAGCATCGGGCTTGTCGTACCAACCTAACTAACATAGCAGTACTACCAACTGTTATTTAATGAAAGTTATTGTTTGCACTACAACACCCCAACACTACGGTGTTCACCGTTTTCACTGATACAAGCTTGGGGGGAGGGGATGCTGCTTTCGTGGGGCGCCTTAGCGGCGGCTGCTGGGAGCCCCGGAGTCGTTTTCCGAGCGCGCTCGTCCGATGTCCTGTAGACGGAACTTGCAGGTGGCAATGTAGTGCCCGTCTCTTCCACAGTAATAGCAAATTCCACGGCGTGAACCGTCACTGTTCCGCGGGAATGGGTCGCGGCCCCTTGAATTGTCTCGCCGACCGCGAGATGAATCTCTCCCGTAGTCTCGCCCGTAGTCTCGGCCCCTTGAACTGTCTCGCCGACCGCGAGATGAATCTCTTCCGTAGTCTCGCTCGTAGTCTCGGCCACGAGAACTGTCTCTGTAGTCTCGGCCCCTTGAAAAATTCCGGCGTTCGCGAGATGGATCTCGCATGTAGTCACCCCTATATTGTCTCCCACGAGAGCTGTCGCGACCGTCTCGGCCCCTCGAAAAGTCTTGTCGGCTGCGTGAAGAGTCTCGGACGTCACTGCTGAAACGAGCCCGGCCACGAGAAACATCTCTAGTGTGATGTCTCCCTTCGGATGCCTCCCTCGAGTGGTCTCTGAATCTTGAGTGAGACCTCCCGTCGCGCTGCTGCGCTCTGGCACCGGAGCGGGGCGCTGGTGTCGGCGCCTCGATGTGTGCCACTACAGGCACCGCTGTATTTTCAACTGATTTTAAATACCGTTCTTCCCGTTCGGCGAAGTGGATAGCCTCTTCCAGTGTTTGAGGCTCCCTGGAATAGGTCGCGCGGCGAATTTCCGGTACTAGACCGGCCTGGAACTGCGCCAGTTCCTCCTCTCTCATGACTTCTTTTCGTGCGTCAAGCACATTGCATTCTATCTTTTCTGTACAGTCGTCGCAACTGCGACCACACAGCTGAAGGGTCTTTCGTGCTGCCATGCGCACACGCGTGGCGAACTCTTGCACCGACTCGCCCTGTTGTTGCTTGCAATCCGCAAGCGAGGCGCGGCCCTCCTGCCTGGTAGGTGTGTAATCGAACCGTTTGAGCAGAGCTTCCTTTAGATCCTCCCATGGGGCACATTCTAGTTTGGGGTCCGCATCTAGGAGGTCTGCTGCCGACCCTTGCATTTTTAACTTGGCAATTTCCGCCAGCTGTTTGTTATCACAAAGGGCCAGACGGCCCACAGCCGAAACTGCCCGGACAAAGTCTTTTACCGGAGTGTTACCATTAAAGGTCGGGATTAAAGTGAGGGCGCCCGCGAAAGACATTGCGCGACCCGCGTCTTCTATGTTCCTGGCCGCCGGGATGTCCGAGCGACCCGGTTCAGGACCGCTGTCGGCCACCATGATTTAATACAGCCGAAGAAGGAATATGAATAGAGAGAGAGAGAGAGATAGTAGCGGGGGAGGGAGGGGAAGGGGGGGTCACACCGGCACTGCACTCAGCGACTCACCGTCACGCCAACTGCGGTATCCAAAGTAATCCAGGAAATAATTGCAGGCGTAATCCGATAGGCACTTATCACTGTATCACTGCACCATTTGATATTTAAAATAACACTGCACTACGAAATATTTGTCACTGCACTGATCACTGATTTAAACTAATTTGAGAAAAATATTGAACGTTGGAAGAAGCACAAACACACACCCACACAGAAAAAAGAGTTCTATTAGACGTCTTATAGACGTCTATTCGTAGATGAAAAAAGGTCTAGTAGAGGTCTTTTTTCATCTACAGATAGATAATCTACAGTCCATCTAATGGCTTAATTTACAACGTATATTAGACGTCTTTTCTTAGATATCTATGAGATATCTGCTGTGAGTCTATAAGACATCTGCCGAGTGTCTATTAGCCATCTACCTTATGTCTATGAAACATCCTTTGTGTATACTGCTGCTGGTCTATTGGCTGTCTATTTAACATCTATGAGTCATAATGCTTCAGATGTCACTCTACTAATCAGTGTATGATTCTAGGATGTATGACAAGGTGGTTTAGACGTGTCTAGATGTAGGTCTAGATCTATGTCTAGATCTATGTCTAGATCTATGTCTAGATCTAGATCTAGATCTAGATCTATGCCTAGATCTAGATCTATGTCTAGATCTAGATCTATGTCTAGTCTAGATCTATGTCTAGATCTATGTCTAGATCTATGTCTAGATCTAGGTCTAGGTGTAAATAACAGTCTAGTAAGGCAATAAAAGTCAGGGCCAGATCAATACACAGAAATCATTGAAACAATATAATAGACCATAAGATGAAATGTCACAGAATTAAAACACCTCAGTTAAAAATGGTTCATCAATTAAAAATAATTGCTTAACTATAAGCATTGTCTACGAAATCAAATCATCTGGGTCGCCTTCTGCTTCATCCCTTGAGAATTCAAAAACTTCTTCACCAACGAATTCCAAATCTGAACTGAAAATGAAAAAAAAAATTAATTTTTCTTAAACACCATCTACGTATAGAGGACCATAACTTCAGTAAAAGGGGTTGAAATTGAGATTGGGAACAAGGTGCACGCCTGATAGGCAGAGGCTGATGGGATCCTAAACAATGCCACCAACTACACCTTGTTTCTCTCTCTACTGAGTAGGTATGTTGTACATGAAGAATAGACTTACTTGGATTTCACACTGAAAATTGAAGGGCTACCAGCCTTTGCACGACTTGAGGTACTAACAGGATTGCTGTAATATTTATGAGGCGTCAGTATACAATCATTACAAAAGATATTAAATAATCCAAATTTAAAAAAATAAAATAATTGTACCTATTAAAATGATTGTCCAATTCATCAAAATTGTCTTCACTCTTTTCTTTCTTGATTCTCTTACGTGGAAAAGATGGTTCAGAAACTGATTGAACAGCTGCCAGGGAAGATTTCTGAGATGTGTTGCGTAAATCCTGATGATCACTGCATTAAGAAAACACACGATGTTAGAAACTGTGTGAGCAATCAAATAAATTTGATTCTTTTGAAAAGCCTTAGTCTTACTTACATATTAAAAGAACTGTCAAGGTCAAGTGCATCATCAGGTTTGATTCCCCTACTCTTATTATCCTTAGTTTTCTTGGGAGAGGAAGATGCCAACTTCTTCTTGGGAGCTAAAGAGTTATCACTATCTCCATCACTGCAAAGAGAAAAAAAACATACAAAATGCAAAATAAAATGCTTTAAAAGTAAATTCAGTGACAAGAATTACTAGAAAAAGAAAGAATCAAAAGGGCAAGTAGCTCTGAAGTTTCCACTGTCCTTACAGATTAAACAAAAATCAACACCCACCAGTTGAAATCAGCATCCAGATCACTATGAGGATCTTCATCAAATTCTTCCTTTTTATTAATCTTTTGTTTGAGCTGTGCCACTTTGTTTGGAGTTAAAATATTCCTCTTAACTCTGGACCTTCTTGGTGTTCTATTCTTGCTCACAGTTTCCTTTGGCGTTCCGGTAGCCTTCTTTGGTGTTGATTTCTTTGGCGTTCCGGTGGCCTTCTTAGGTGATGATTTATCATCAGATAAATCTCCCTCATTTGTAGCACTGAAAAAAGAAAAACAAAGTCTATAAATTGTCAAAGATAACTGTTGTATATATTTAATTAACCCTCTACATTCCTGTAATATTGTCATGTCACCTGTCTAGTTAAGTATATACATTTAAAGTTCCCTCCATTGTACATATTACTCATACCATGTACAGACCATGTATCATACCATGTAATTAAAGTTATTAGCTAAATGTCAGTATATTTACAACAATAACAAATTGAACCCTTAAGAATTTTATGTTGCAGAGAACTATAAGAATTAGGATAATATATAATCTCTAGAAACTGATGTGGCTCAAAGGATGTTACTTCTGAGCTTTAAAGGCAATACTCACATTGAACAATACTTCCTAAAATGCTTTCCTCCGGAACGCTGTGGTGCCAGCCGAAGCCAATTGGCAACAATTTCTTTCATATCCCCGGTTTTTCGAGGATACTTTCCTTTGGAAAGCAGCCCTAAAATAAACCAGAAAGAAGGTGCTGCTACAATGCACTCGTGAAGCTCATCACTCTTCAACTTTTATTTCGAGCTTATCTTGTGTCTGGAGTCAGACGGCATGCAACCTGTATGGTAGCTCTCTGTCACTGCAATGTAACAGTGTCTGGTAGAAAACCTTGTCCTGTATGGGATAGTGCTATTTTAGTCTTAACATTGCCATATACAAAAATATAAAACAAAAATAAAATTGATAAAATTAATTTAAAGGGAAAATGTATGGCAAAATAATGTAAAAAAAAACCTTGTTCTGAAAGTAAAAAGACTAAAAATACTATCCAAAACAGAAAAACGTTTTACACAGGACTGTAATATTATTGGGACAGAGAGCTACCACATAGGTCACAACCCTGTCCAACTCAAGACATGAGATAATTTGACCACAAAGTAAAAGTAGCTGAGTGATGAGTTTCTTGAGTCCATAGTAGCAGCAGCTACACCGTTATATCTTGCAACACAGTGTAACTTGTAGAAGACGCAAGTTCAAATATTAAAAATACTCACAACTTAAGATTTTAACAAAATACTGCTCACTAAATTTCAATTTTTTACGGCCTCCCCAGTTAAATTCTGTGGCAAGCGAGTTTGTCATCACAGAAGATAATGCCAAGCGAACAAAATCATCAATAGTTGATGCATGGGTGCAGCGGTCTTTTAGAACTAATGCCTGTAAAAAAAGAATGCGCAAATTATAACTCAAACCTCTAAAATATAATTACCTATTAAGAAAGGGAGAACAGAAGAATTCACCAACTGACGAAAGAAAAAAGAGAACCCAACCTAATATAACATGCACAACAAGGAAGGATTAACTACAACATCTACAAAATAAGAGAGAGTCAAGTGAAGAAAGAAGAGATGAGTTTTCCTTTACCACTTCTTGAGCAAATTTCTTATCATTTTTCAACTTTGCATCAAACTTTTTCCAGACTTCAACATCTAATGCAGGCAGTCCTGCTGTTTCCAGTGGGTCAGTAGAATTTTCCTCAACAATGAAGCTGCTTTTTCCTGAGGGAGTAGGAATGGAAGTAGCCTGTCGCCCTTGGGACGTTTTAGCTACAGATGTAGTCAACTCCTTTATCTGGGAGCGCATCTCCGTGATATTTAGGATAATGTATCCTTTAAACTCTAAACAGACACATGCCAAAAATGAGCAATAATGTGCCCTTTTCTCCTTGACTACAAAAGGGAATTTAGAAAAAAAAAACAAATTTTTGGCTATTTGGTTTTTTTTAAAGGTTTTGACAGATATTAAATTTAAATGTTGGGGCTTTCTAGTATTTCCAAAACAAGTAGCCAAATACTGAGGGATAAAATTTAGAAACTGTAACCTACTTATATTAGATCTAACTTCTTGGAAAACAAAATATGAATAACATAAAACAAAACTTTATTGTTTATCTGGACAAGAACAACAAATAGAATGCACTGCACTTCAGACACACAAAAAAAAACTTGTCTCATACACCTCCACCTTATTTGTACTAAGTAGTAAAAAAACAAGTAAACATTAAACTCGGGTAAAATGACTTGTTATTTACAAGCTTTCTTACCAGCATCTGACATTTTCTCGCCCAAAGCTATAGCCTGTTCCTTGGCAGATTTCTGTTTTGTTAGGCTTTGAGGAATCTTTGACTCAGTAGAATCATTGCGAATCTGTTTCGCCTGGCTTTGAGGAGTCTTTGACTCAGTAGAATCATTGCGAATCTGTTTCGCCTGGCTTTGAGGAGTCTTTGACTCAGTAGAATCATTGCGAATCTGTTTCGCCTGGCTTTGAGGAGTCTTTGACTCAGTAGAATCATTGCGAATCTGTTTCGCCTGGCTTGTTTTCAACTTCTCAGAGGACTCATCGCCAGGCATCTCTTTCCCTTGGCTTCCAGGTATTTCAGTACTCTCTCCTAAATGGTCAGACTTTCTTTGGCTTGAAGGCGTGCCACCATCCTGTGTCGAAACAAGAGGAGAAACAACAAAATAAAGATGTTTTAAAGGCATTCAACATTTTTAGAATTACTTAGATTAAAGCACTCACTGAATCAGGCTGAGCACCAGAAGACAGTTTAGAAGAAGTGGAAGATTCAGCTTTCACAGAAGAAATGTTTGATTTGGAATGTCGAAGTTGGGTTTTGTCTGCCAAGATTTTGCCTGTAAGATGAACAAAGCAGAGTCAAAAGAATCTCTATCAATCAATTTGAAGTTAAAAAGAAACAGAAGTACAAAATTACCTGTTTCAGTAGGATGTATTAATGTTTTTGGCAGCTTGGGAAACATCAAATTCACTTTCGAGGACAGGCCTTCTTCCTCTTCTTCATCACTGCTGATAATTTGGTTCCTGTTCTTCACCCTGCGGCTACGACTGCCTTTGTCAGGTTTGTCATCAATGTCCGTGTTTAAATCAGTCTCTGTGACTTCTTCAGCCAATCTTAATTTAAGTCGGACTTTTGAGAACTCATCTACAAAATAAAGATAGTTCGAATTAGATTGAAGCAACAACCTGTTTTGATCTGTGACATAAAATTAAAAAAGGATGTGTAAAATCATACCAGAGTATGCTCGTACCCTGACTGGAAACATCTCCCAGTCTTTTTCAGGCTCCATATCTGAGCTCTGAATGAATTTGTCAAAAGCAAGTTGGCTCATTTTCTTAGCAAATGTAGGCCATGCTGCAAAGGCCCCATCTTCAGAAAGCCAACTGCCCTGCACAACTGCTGGGCCATCGGGAAAGTCGACAAGAACATACTTCTCTGTAAAAAAGAAAAGAAGGAAATTAGTAAACAAAAGTTCCAGACCCTTTATTTTTTAACAGTGACAGTTTAAAGAGTAGCATTTACCTAAATCTTTAGCAGTCTGAGATGTGCATTTAACTATACTAATGAAGCAAAGGAAAAGTACCAAATCCATCTTTAAAAGGTATTCTAAAACATTTTTTGGCTATCATATTAATAGGCCAAGATTGCAAACTGGACAAATTCTTAGCAAAGTATATACCAAATTTAGAAGAGTCACATGGAAATTGATACAGGTCTGACAAAGACAGGAATTTCCTTCCACCTATTACTTTTGATTTATCAGTCTTCAGAAAAGCAAAGTTTTCAGCAACAACTATAGATCCATCAGTCATAGCACAGCAGTTATTGGCTTTTGACAAATTTATCTTCGCGGTCCCAGTTTGGAAACGGTTGTACTGAGGATTTATGCACCAAGGAGGAAGAGGTCCATTTTTGTGCACATCACTAAAACCATCAGTAGGTAAGGGAGATAACTTAGGCTTCCGTAGAATTTGTTCTTGATACCTGCGTGCCAATTGCTGCAAGGGTTTTTCGCCTTTTCTTACTAGTTTCTTTAAAGTCTCATAAAAATTTTCATACCTAAACGCACTGAATTTGTCAACAGTGCCATGTTCCCTGCAGTCATCAACCAAATGAGGCAAATTATGAACGTTGTGACTAACACGAGTTTTGCCATACAGCACAGCAAAGGCTTTGACAAAGTAAATCAGCAACTCTTGAGAATAATCAATATAAGTCTTTATATGTTCCTCACTGCAAAGAATTAAGATAGCAACATGCAGGACTAGCAAATGTTCAAATAAATCCTTTCTCATATTATTTTTAAAGACAATTGGAAGAAGGTACAGCAGAAGCAAACGCCACTCAGTTGCCTTGAAGCGTTTGACAAACACTAAGGACCTCGGTTTTCTTGCAAACTCAAAAGGAGTCCATTCTGCACAAGCTGTGAGCATGTTAGAAATAGTGCAGATAACACTACCCGACCTTTTTTGGGCCAGCGATTATCATGTACACTACTTTGCGGAATACTCCCAACAAAACTAAGTGCATATAATCCAACACCACATTCGTAACAGGACGGAAAGTTTTTAAAGATGAAAGTATGGTAGGTCCATGGTGATGATCTTCTTGAAGCATCAAATTGAATGATTCATCTGTTCTCTTGTCACACTTCTGATTAAGAAAGAAAACAGTTTTGTTCTCAACTTCCCCTTTTATGGTGCACTTAGAGCAACTGAAGTATCCTGTATGGCCTTTAAAATTCAACAGCCAAGCTTTGGCAACAGCGTCACAAACGCACAAGTACACTTCTACAGTCACATTTTTTCCTTCATGATCAAATCCGTTCTCTACTAATTCATTTACTTCTTCAACAAAATCGATTAAAAAGTCATCACTGCTGTTGGGTTTTCCCTTGCCAAAGTATACCCCAGCAAGCACCACTTCTTTAGAATCATTGAAGCAACAACATATAGGATAGAAGTCAGTATTTGCTGATGAAGCTAGTGGCACACCATCCACACTGAACGATATTCGTACACAAGAGCAGCCAGATTTAGAAATAAAATCTCTCAAGTCTTTGGAAATACCTCGATGCCAGTATTCACCAGGAGGAACAGATCGTACTGCAGTCACTATTGGAGTCTTTAGGAGAGTTTTGGGAGTTTTTGGAAAGTTACCAAAGTTATTAGCTCTAAAAAAATCTAGCATTTTCCCAATTAAAACGTGAGATGCATTTTCTTCAAGCATGATCTGAACAAAGTTATTTTTAATTACTTCATTTTTATTTTCTTCTTCTGACCTTGTTTCAGAGGGGTCAACATCAAGCCAATCCAGATCCTCACCATCTGAATTTGTATCATGGACCGAATCAGTGTCAGAGTTTGAAGAGACTTGGCAGTAATCACAATGCATACATGACACACCATCAGTATGCTGACAAGTTTCACAGGCATTGCAGCGGCAGGTGATACATATTGTTAGGGGCCGGGTTGCGGAATAATCCACACGGATCGGGAGTCAGACACTGAGTGGCCGGTTTATTAGGACCGTAACCAAGGGCGACAATACAGGACAGCAGTGCCAACCGTGGAGTACGAATAACCCAAAGAGCGCCCCCTAACACTCTCCCCCACGTTGAACAGAGAGAGCTAGCGCTGGGTCCTTAATGAGTCAAGGTTCATGTTCGATGAGCAGAGCAGACGAAGAGGCCGCGACGGAGAACACCAGGAACAGGATCAGGGCGGAGATGGGCAGGCTCGTAGGATGTTGCGGTCCAGCGTCAGGATCAGCAGATGGAGGGCACCATGATGCAGCAGGGGCCGGGCGCCTCGAGGACGTCATGGCGCTAACAGGACACCGAGACAGGAGCGGATCGGGGGCCGGACGGGGAGCGGGCAGCCGGCAGCGCGTCGTCGGAGGGGAACAGGGCACGTCAGCGAGCCGGGAGGGCCGCGTCACATGAGACCTGCAAACCAGCGCGAGTCTGACTCTTGTCGGGAACACATCGTAAATCATAAAGGCACACGCACTGACCGAATGCGAATCTCCAAGGGTCCGTCCGATTTGACTAGAGTGCATGTGCGATTGCACTCGTGTTTCTTAGTTCAGCAAGGCAATGCAATGATTGCGTTTAAGTTTAGGTTCAGATCTCAACACTAGGCTTCTCTCGACACCCTCCACCAAACCATGATAGAGCTCATCTACGCATCGTGCGCATCCCACGGCGCCGGCGGACGGCACTGCGTCCTGCGTCGGGCACAGCTGAGGGCTGCAGCGGAATGTCGCGTCGCTTTAGCCCCTCCCGGTTCGGATGGGGGGCAGTAGTATAGGTGCCCCATTCTGACGGGTCGCCATCTTGGTGCCCCATTCTGACGGGTAGCCTTTTAACCTAACCCAACCTAACCCGCCGCTATCCTGGTGGCCCATTCTGACGGGTCGTCACCTAACCCAACCTAACCCGCCCCCATCTTGGTGCCCCATTCTGACGGGTAGCCGTGTAACCTAACCCAACCTAACCCGCCGCTATCCTGGTGGCCCATTCTGACGGGTCGTCACCTAACCCAACCTAACCCTCCCCCATCTTGGTGCCCCATTCTGACGGGTAGCCGTGTAACCTAACCCAACCTAACCCTCTGCCATCTTGGTGCCCCATTCTGACGGGTAGCCGTGTAACCTAACCCAACCTAACCGCCGCCATCTTGCCCCCCTAGGTCACCTGACCTAACCCAACCCCGCCGCCATCTTGTGCCCCATTCTGACGGGTCGTCACCTAACCCAACCCCGCCGCCATCTTGGCCCCAGGTCACCTGACCTCACCCAACCCAACCTAACCCGGTGAGGGTTAAGGACGACATTCACCAAAAAATAAGATTATAGCCCAATCTTTTTTTCTGAATGGTCTCTCAAGCCCTAGACGTTTAGGCAACACGCAGGTTTAAACACGCCTCATAGCCGAAACACGTAACGACACTCGTGTTCCGCGCCGACGTTTGAATTCTCGCGCCATCCGCGCCGGGGCAGCCCGGGCTGTGGTTTCGCGTAGCGCTGGCTTCGGGGAGCCTTTGTCGAGACGGTTCTCGGCTCGGCGTCGGCGACCCCCCTCTCCACCCTGGCCACGGCAGGGTGGAGGGGAGCAGGGGGAACACGCCGCGGCGACGCCGCGCGCCCCGCGCCGTTGCCTCAGACGTGGAGAGACTTCCAACCGGGACGGTGTGTAAGTGTGTATTACCAACTGTCAGGTAAGAAATATCCCTAGCTGTTTCCCACTGCGCCCTAGAGGCAAGCTAGATACAGTCGTTAGAACTTTTTTGTGCGGAAAATTCTATCCCCAGTAGGCCTATACAAAAACCGCAATCATTTTTTTCTGTTTTAAATTTTTTGGTGAAAACTTGTTATGTTTAAAATTTTTTGTTTTAAAAAAATTGTTTCAAAATTTTTTTGTTTTAAAAAATTGTTTTAAATTTTTTGAAAATGGTTTTAAATTTTTTTGTGAATTTTTTTCTGTTTAAAATTCATTTTGTGAATTTTTTTGTTTTAAATTTTTTTTTGTGAATTTTTTTTGTTTTAAATTTTTTTTTGTGAAAATATTTTTTCTGTTTTATAAATTTTTTAAAAGAAACTAAAGAATTATTTTTTTCTTGAAGTACACCCTTGTGATTTATTATTTGGGAGTATAGAGTGAGCAGTGTACATGTGCTTGAACATTTTCCTGACTAAGGCATCATTTTTTTCTGCATTGTCTGTGAATAATGTTTTCACAAATTTGTGCAGCGTGTAACCGTGTGCTCTGTGTGCTAAGTATAGGGCGCAATACTCTCCACACACTTTAGAATCGATTGCTTGTAAACTGGTGTGGTTGTACGTCCACTTTTTACACACTCTATCCATAAACTTGCGATGCTGTGATACTATTGGTGGCATACCATATGAATCCCAGAACTCTCCTGCTCCGTTCTTATCGATAAAGCTACCCAGTGAGACCCTGGTTTTGAGATAGGATCTGTGTTACATATGAGTAATGCTGGTCGTTTGTCTAATCGTCTTGGCAACGTGTCTGCCGCGAAAACACCTTCAAAGAGAGGAGCGATGTGTTTGTCCGTTCGCATCATCGTGTCTAACGTACCACCGTCTAAGCCCTCGTCCATGATCAGACGTTATAGTCAACAATCACATTCCTATTTTTATCGATTTCGATCAAGTTCTGGAACTCGGCATAAATAATGCAGTTCACTGGTGCAGCGATAGGAGCTCCGAACTTCACTTCAAGACGAAGTGTCCCTTGTCTCTGGAGATTCCAGTGGGGTTCGTTTGCGGACAGATCTGGAGAGAGGTCGAAACAGTACAGAGCACTCCCGCCAGGGTAAGCGGCAAAACTAACGTTATTGCCTTCGTCCTTCCAATGAATGCCTGTCCCACAGAAGAGTGTGTTGTACGCTTCCATGTACAGTCCGTTAGGAAAGTCAGGTGTCGGTGGCTGAGCCGTGACGGGATGACCGTCTACCATCAGGCTGAGGTAGTTCACATTTAAGTGCTGGAAGTTAAAGGGATTCCGTGCAAAATCTCCATTAAAAGCACGATTGTCCACAAACCCTATAATCACTCTCTGGGGCATCTGATTCATGTACAGATTATCGATATTTTTATCTCTCAGCCCTTGGGTGATTGTGACTGTTTTAATGTCCACTCTATTCACGGGGTACTTGGCAGGAGCTTTCTCTAAGGCTTGCACGTGTGCGAGCAGAACAGAGGGGGAGACAGTGACTTTCCGGACGTACAGTGTAGCGTCAAGGAGACGTATCTTCTCCGTCCCAGCTGTGGACATGAGTGTGAACGCATCACGATTTCTGATCAGTTTTATACGGAGCTCTACGTTATTCAGCAGAAAATGGTCTTGGTTGAAAAAATCGATATGAAGGGGACCCATCATCTCAAACGTACGGCTTCTTGCTGTGAGGTCACGCCTCTGGGCAAGGCCTGCGTTTTCTTCGTCATTCAGAGAGTCGAAATGATCAGGCGTGTCATCGTACCACAGTCTCTGTGTCATGTGAGAATTTTTTGCAGCTGTATCGTAATTTAGAAGCGACTCGATGTAAGCTCTGTAAGGATAGGTCATGCTGGAGTGAGATATCACTTTCTGATTAAGACTGATGTCAACTTGACTCCAGAGTGCGTGGAGAGCATAATTAACTGGTGCAGCATCGCTGTTGTCAGCAGCTGCTATGTCTGTGCCATCAGCCTTGACTATTTTTGCTTTCACATACAGCATCGTGTGGGCTGGGTCGATGTATTCATGACCCACACCAGGAATCGAAAATTCTACGGTGTTTGCAGCATCGAGTGTCGTGAGTGGTTTGTAAGGCACCCAGTGTGTTCCCTCGAGAACGGTTTGGGTGGGTGGAACCAACCACAAATCCAGTTCTGAGCGGAGACACTCATGAGACTGGGGGTGCATGAAAGCCATTACTTATCGAATTCGTCTTTGCCTTCTGACGTGTTTCTCTTACGACCGCTAGCGGTAGAATGGTTCGCTTTGCGTGGTCTGCCCCTTTTTATACTCCCAGCCCCCTTCATAGAGGCCTCTGCCTTTCGCTTTAGCTGATTTATCATCTCCTGCATCTGTTTATTCATGCTATCGTTCAGATTTTGACCGGCCGCGACGTCGTTGAGAATCGCACCTCCGGCCCGCGCCGCCTCCCGACCGACAGCAGCCGCGCCGCTCCGGAACAGCGGAAAAACCGATCGAAATAGACCGCCGAGCCAGGAGCCTATGCCGTAGCCTTTCTGATACGGGGCGCCCGCGTAATAGTTCCCGGCAGCGCCCCCGCCGGCCTGATTGACGTAATAGTCGTTGTAGTGCGTCTGAGGAGCCATCACAGCTGTTTAAAGTGCACTAGCAGCGTCAACGTTCCGTGGTCGAATGGCAAGTATCGGCCTGCGTGGTCCCTTATATCGATTTCCAGGGTGTCGAAAGACTTTGTCTTCAACTCGAAGTAGATGGGGTTGTCAGGCGGGCGCTGCCTGCGCCGCCTGAGCGCACAGCGCACTAACGTGACGCGTGGGGCGCTAGCGCCCAGTGGGTAGGCACCCCTTCGTACGGGACAGACACGCGTCAGCGCCTAGCGCGGACGCGCCCGGCCGGTATGGAACTGCCAGGCCGGGGCGCTGCCCGCCCCGGCTGATAGAGGGGCCGCGCGGGTAGGGCGTCGCCCCGGGTAGCTCAAGCGGGTAGCTAATCGGGTAGGCATCGCCCCAGAGATGGGGCGTGGAGCTAGGCATATATCGGAGACTGGCCGGTGGCCAGGCAGTGTTCCCAGTACCGTCGTGGCCAGCAGTAGCCGCTGCCCGACGGCCGCGTACTCTATAGTAATAGCCGACGCAGGGCTAGTGTGTTGACATCGAGCACTCCGTGACCACCCGTGGTAGTCAGAGCAAGGTGTTCAAAGCTTGAACAGTGAGAAGGTGGGTGGGAAATTTGTTTCCCCGTGCCACCGTGACCGTGAAGAGGAAGCATGACGAGGTCGGTCGCCATGATTGTCAACTCAGCGGCAGAGCCAGTGCGCGCTGCAGGCCGTGTCGGAACGGACATGGACATACTCGTGAAGGAGGCGGCCCTGATAACTCCAGACAATGCGGAAGAAATTCTCCAGCAGCTCCAGATAGTGGCAAAACACTTGGATCTGAATAGGGCATCGCAGGATCTGGATAAGGATAACGATCTTATAGCAGAAGAGATCCGAAGGGAGTTCCCGGCGGCACGGCAGACAGTGTTTTTGTTTCGGAGGTGTGTGGCTACTGAGAGGGACGACCGTGTTATCAGCAGCGAGAAGCTAACGCAAATTCTGAATGACGTGCAAGTGGAATGCGACAAAGAAGGAAAGATTTACAACGAGACCGTCAGCGACGTACTACGTGAGATCCTGTTGTCAGTGTCACCGAGGCGGGCTACAAGAACGCGACGCGTCGCGGGTGATCCTGCCAGGCGTTCGCAGGATATGTATTTGGAGAATCCTTCGGCTGTGCGCGAGAAGTCGTCGGACCGGAGCTGCTACATAGGCGGCCAGGCAGCGGTCAACAGGCATCACAACTGTGGGCGTTGCGTGGAAATGCAGTCCATGCTGGCAACCATTCGCAAGGAAAATGAATACCTCAGAGCGCGAGCAGAGGAGCAAGGGAACAATATTTGTGAGCTCATGAAGATGTGGTGTTTGCATCCTCCGGGGCGTGTGAAATTAGCACTCGCGTTAAGTACAATATAAACACTTATGTATTCTAGGATATATATACAGATGGAATCTAAATCTAAGGTAATGCAAATGTACACGGTCGCTCGACGCAGCCACGACGCGATCGGGTCGGTGGCTGGTGATCTACTGCCGAACCCTCTGGCTGCCGGCCGGTCTGTCCTGCAGGGCGCTGTCCCGCCCAGGCTGGCAGCCGGCCGTGCGGCCAGGGTTTCGCCGCCCCCGCAGCCATCGGGCTCCGGAGTCGTCGGCGCGCGCCGGTCTGTCCGGCAGGGCGGCGGTGAGCCGCCCAGGCTGGCAGCCGGCCGCGCGGCCAGGGTCTGTCGCCCCCGCAGCCCTCAGCAGCGTGGCGCGCTGGCAGCGGAGGTAGGCAACCATGTTGGCACTGGCGTAGTATGGGTTGCCTACCCCCGAGGCGTTGTGGTGCACGGCGCCACAGGGGCCCCCCACGGAGAAGCGAAGCGTGTCTTTTAGAGGCGCTGCGGTGGGCGGGAGACACGCCCTGCGCGCGTGCGCTGGACGCGGGGGCCCCCGCTGGGCGGCGCGGGGGTTGGTGGGCGACGGTCCGCTCTCGGGGCCCTGGTGGGAGCCTGCGGCGGCGCCCCGGGCGGAGGCCCCTCGGCCGTTGGTTTAGGGGCGGGCGCGTCTTCAGCCAGCCGGAAGGCGGGCTTGACGCGGTCGATCGACACCCTGTCGACTCGGCCGGGGAGTTGCACCATTACCGTCTTGTCGTCCTTGGCGAGTACGGCGTGCGGCCCGGTGTAGGGTGGCTGCAGAGCGCCGCGCACCGTGTCGTCCCGGAGATACACGTGCGTGGCGGTGGCGAGGGCCGGGAACGTGAACACGGCCTTGCGGCCGTGGCGGGACGCGGGCTGCGGGCGCAGCAGCTCCACCTGCTTCCGGATGCGCGCGAGCAGGTTGGGCAGCTCGGCGGCCGGCGGCGGCGTGTTGCTGGGCTGCGTGAGGAGGTCCCCGGGAAGGCGGAGGGGCTCGCCGTAGACCAGGTCCGCTGTGGACGCGCCGATGTCCTCCTTGAGGGCGGATCGCAGGCCCAGTAAGACCCACGGGAGCGACGTGAGCCATGAGCTGTCGGAGTGGCACATCATGGAGGCCTTGAGCGGCCTGTGCCAGCGTTCCAGCATCCCCGATGTCTGGGGGTGATACGCCGTGCTGCGGTACTGCTGCGCGCCGAGCAGGCGGACGGTGGAGCGGAAAAGGTGGCTCTGAAACTGCGAGCCGCGGTCCGTCGTGAGGTACTGGGGGGCGCCAAACCGGGCGACCCAGTGCAGCAGAAACGCGCTGGTCACCGCCTCGGCGTCGGCGGTTTGGAGGGGTATGGCTTCGGGCCATCGCGTCCATCGGTCCATCATGGTGAGGATGTACCGGAAGCCGCTCGCGGACGGCAACACCCCGACCAGGTCCAGGTGGACGTGGCTGAAGCGCGCGGTGGGCGGATCGAAGTCGGCGAGTGGTGCGGACGCGTGACGCGTGACTTTTGCCCGTTGGCAGTGTTCGCACGCGTTCGCCCAAGCGCGTACGTCTTTGCGGAGCTCGGGCCACACGAACCGCGCGGACACGAGTCGGACGGATGAGCGCGCCCCGGGGTGGCTCAGACCGTGGATGGCGTCGAACGCGCGGCGGCGGAACGCGGCGGGTACGAACGGTCGCGGTCTGCCGGTGGACGTGTCGCAGAGGAGCGGTCGCGGGTGCCCGGGGACGGCGACCGGTTCGAGGCGGAGCGCGGAGCCGGGCGTCATGGGCGCCAGGTAGGCGCGAAGCTCGTCGTCCGTGGCCTGGGCCGCCTCCAAGTCCGCCGGTGTTGGCGGCGCCGTGATGGTGCACGTGGCCGCGCCTGGGGGCGGCGGCGGTGGGGGCTGTGGAGGGCTGTCCTCGGGGCTGCCGTCCTCGACGCGGCTGAGGGCATCGGCCACGACGTTGTCCTTGCCGGCGATGTGCTGGATGTCGGTCGTGAACTGACTTATGAAGGTGAGCTGGTTCAGTTGCACCGGCGCCAGCTTATCGCGTCGCTCCGCGAAGGCGTGTACCAGTGGCTTGTGGTCAGTGTAGATTGTGGCTGGCTGGGCCTCGAGGATCTGGCGCCAGTGCTGCACCGCCAGGTAGACCGCGAGCAGCTCGCGGTGGTACGGGGGCGTTTCTGCCTGTCGCTGTGATAGCTTCTTGGAGTAGAAGTCGAGGGGCTGCCACTGCTTGTCGACGCGCTGGTGCAGCGCGGCGCCCGCGGCTATCATGGAGGCGTCCACGAACAGGCCGAGCTGGGCGCCGGCGACGGGATGGGCGCGCATCGTGGCTTCGGCGAGGTGCCTCTTGCAGGCGTCGAAGGCGCGGAGAAGCTCGGGCGTCCACGGCACCGCCTGCGCCCCTTTGAGCGCGTTGGTGGCCAGGATGTCGTGGAGTGGGGCTTGGGCGTGAGCAGCGCGCGGGAGGAAGGAACGGTAAAAGTTGATGATCCCGAGGAACCGCCGGAGCCCCGCTGCCGTGGGGGGCGGAGGGTACTCCCGCAGCGCTGCGAGGCGGTCCGGCGGTGGGCGCGTCCCCCGGGAAGAGACCAGGATGCCGAGGAACCGGACCTCCGGCTGGCCGAGGACGGTCTTCTCGGCGTTGACGATGATGCCGTACTCGGCCAGTCGGGAGAAGAGGCTTCGGAGGTGCTGTCTGTGTTCGTCCTCGTTCTTGGAGAACACGAGGACGTCGTCAATGTAGGGGAAGCAGAACGTTAGGCCCCGGGTCACCTCGTCGATGAACCTTTGGAATGTCTGGGCCGCGTTGCGGAGTCCAAAGGTCATCATGGGGAACTCAAAGGCCCCGAAAGGCGTGGTGATGGCCGTTTTGGGGATGTCGTCCGGGTGCACGGGGATGTGGTGGTACGCCTTCACCATGTCCACGACGGAGAACACTGTGCACCCGGCGAGGTTGGCCGTGGCGTCCTGGATGTGTCGCACGGGGTACCGGTCCGGGACGGTGCGGGCGTTGAGAGCGCGGTAGTCCCCACACGGTCTCCACGCTGTTTCCCCTTTCGGGGCGAGGTGGAGCGGGGAGGACCACGGGCTGTCGGAGGGCCGCGCCGTGCCCGTGCGCACCATGTTGTCGAACTCGGCCTGTGCGACGAGGAGCTTGGCCGGCGCCAGGCGCCGGGGGCGGGCCGCGACGGGGGGTCCCGGTGTCGTCCGGATGTGGTGCACCGTCTTGTGCTTGACCGGGTGCGGCAGTCCGGCGGGTCGGGTCAGCTCTGGGAACTCGGCCAGGATCTTGGAGAAGGGCGACGTGTTGCCGGCCAGGGTCACGGCCTTGACGCTGTGCTGCTTCGTGTGCGCGGGGTTGCCCTGCACGAAGGTGTTGGACGGGGCGTGCACCAGCCGGTTGCGCTTGCAGTCCGTCAGCAGGTCATACTTGGCTAGGAAGTCCGCGCCGAGGATCGGGCACGACACGTCGGCGATTACGAACCGCCAAGGTAGAGGCTGGGGAAGGCCCAGGTCGATGGTGAGCTGCAGGGGGCCATATGTTGCTATCTGGCTGTTGTTGGCCGCGTCGAGGTGGTAGGGGACCGCGGTGTGCTTGCCGGGGAGGAAACCTCGCGGGAAACACGATAGGTCGGACCCTGGGTCCGCGAGGTAGCGGCGCTGGGTCGCCACGTCGGTGATGAATACGCGGCGAGAGGGCGGTGACGGGCAGCCGGAGGCCGCTACGAACGGCTGCCTCCGCCGTTTCCCGCCGCAAATTTGCACGGTTCACGGCACCGTGTCGCCCGTGCCCCGAACTTGTTGTGATACCAACACCAGTCTGGGTTGTCGGTGGGGGGGCTGGCGCGCTGCGGCCGGCGTGGTACCTGCGGCGACTTCAGGGCCGCCACTTGCTGGGTTAAGTCCATGATGCAGCTTGCCAGTTGTTGGACGTCCGGGTTTGGTGGCTGGGCGCTGGTGGCGCAGGTCGCCCCGGCGGCGCCCGTGTCGCTGGCCGCGGCCTCGGAGATTGAGTCGGCGAGTTCAGCCAGGGCGTCGAGGGGCAAGGCGGGCTGGCCGACGAGGACGGCCCGCGTCACCGGGGGCAGCCGCTGCATCCAGAGCTGCCGGAGCAGCGTGTCGCCGACGTCGGTGCCCGCGAGGGTGCGCATGTGGCGCAGCATGGACGACGGGCGGCGGTCGCCCACATCGTCAGGCGCCGTGAGCTGCCGCAGGCGCTGCGCCTGGGTCCCGAGTAGCCTCTCCAGCAGCTTGTTCTTCAGGGTGGTGTACGGGGTGCTGGGGTGGGGCGTGACGATGGCCTCACTGACTTCGGCGGCCTGTGCCTCTCCCAGGTGGCGCACCACCGTGGCGAATCTGCCGTGTTCGCCTAAGCTCGCCATGGCGAGCTCCGCCTGGGCAAACCAGGCCGCCGGCTGCGACTCCCAGAGCTTGACGCTGAGGGGGCGTGCGTCGCCCCGGTTGTGCGCGTCGTCCTGGTGGTCGCGGTCGTCGCGGTTGTCGCGGTCGTCGCGGTCGTCGCGGTCGTCGCGCTCATCGTCGGTAGTAGTAGGTATGGGAGTCGTGACGTCATCGTCATATGGGACTTCCGGTCTGGGTGCCTACGTCAGGTCCCCCCACCCTTCCCCCCCCCCCATGGCTACGTCACGCCCCTTCCCCCCTGTCCCACCGCAGGACCCGCCGCCGCCGCCGCGCCGCCGCCGCCCCCCTTCCCCCCTGTCCCGCCGCCGCGCCGCCGCCGCCGCCGCCGCCGCCCCCCTTCCCCCCTGTCCCGCCGCCGCGCCGCCGCCGCGCCGCCGCCGCCGCCGCCGCGCCGCCGCTGTCGCGCCGCCGCCCCCTTCCCCCCTCGCTCGGGCTCGCGCCACGTCTGTGCGTGTCTGCTGCTGAGGCGTGTGTGTGCGGTGCGGTGACCGTGTCTGCGTATAAGGGCGGTCAGGTGATACGCTCGGCCCGCTCTCATGGCGGTAATGGAACTAAGCGTCTCCCCGCGGGGGAGCTGTAGGTATCGCTGCAATGCAGTTCCGACGGGCTAAATCAATGATTTCGCAGAAATCATTATTTAGAACGGTGGTAGCTGCCCAAAACCTTTGATTCCCCTCAAATCGTTGGTGACGGCAATATCAATGTTTTCGCAGAAAATCATTATATTGTCGGAGACAACGTCCGCAGCGTGATGGGGGGAGGAAATAAAAAACAAAACATTTGTATAAACAATCAGGTGTCTTTATTAAGACTTAAGTAGCAACACACGAATTTCCGTCTCAACATACTGAGGGTACAAAAAGAATAATTCGTACAGAAACATTTTATGACATGTAGAAGATGTGCGGATCATGCTGTCCAAGGTCGCTCGTGCACGCATCATGATGAACAGCGAGGATAAGTGGGCCTCGCGGCGGGGAGAGTCCGTGATGTCCGCCCTCACACGCTCAAAAAAGTCCTTCTGTAGTGAGTTGACAGTCTTCTGTAGCTCCTTCAAGTGATGCAGCTGCATGATGAGTAGAGGACGAAGCGTACGTAGCGCAGCCCAGTCGTCGGCATCGAGCTGAATACTGGTTTTGTTACCAAAGGATGCCAGAAACAGGTGCCAGGGAGCAAACATGTGAGGCTTGCGAGGTAGAATGGCCATGTCCTTAGACAGCACCCTGTTCGACTGCCACACGAAGCTCTCAGCAGTCAGTACACTCTCTGCCCACGGGACTGTGTCCAGCAGCTGCAGGGCCTCAAAGAACGGACACCTCACTCCTGTACCGTCCTTGCGCACGATGTCGAGGTAGGGCGTAGCGGAGTGCTCAGGATTCAGTGCCACAACCGCATGTCTGGAATCACTGAGGCGGTACTGCGATCGAAAGACCCCCTGGGGTAACTTGCTCGAGGGATTTGGCACCCGGGGGCCGATCTTCATCGGGAATTGGGCGGGAGCCGCAGGCGGCGATGACCACAGTGCTCCCATGATGACGTGTCAGCGCCGACTGCCACCCTGACGCCTGGACGCTCTCCTTTTGAAGCGTCGCCGGAAACTGCGCTCGATGTGACGATCGTTCGTCTGGGTGTCACGTGTACAAAAGTGTCCCGTAAAGTCTCGCAGTGAGAGGCCTCTTGCGCAATGCATGAGGAACATGATGCAATACTGGCCGCACACGTTGCTCCCAATGCTCTGCAGATCCTGAGTGTTGTGTCGCCAGGACACGCACGCGCGTCTCAGGAATGCGAGGTGATGTCTGTTGTCTGGGGGCCGTCCGTAACTGTCGAACCACATGCCCCGGCGATGCTCGTCCACAAACACGGCGTACCAGTGTTGTCCGGGCATATGCTGAGGCTGACTGTTGACGACGGCTCCGAATGGAACAGACACACGGGTCGGCAGGGTGTCTGAGGCATAGACACCTCCGAATATGGGTCTCGTGAAGGGGTCACTCATCAGGACATGCTCTATTTCGTCGGAATACATCTTAATTGGCAAAGTCGGCAAAGAAGGTGCGCTCCTTGTTCACCTCCAGAAGGTTCGAAAACTCCAGGTACAGTACGCAGACAACGGTGGTGGGGAGGGGCTTCGCGAAGCGAACGTCGATGCGAAGGCTGCCGTGCCTCTGAAGGCTCCAGTGATCGTCAGAAGAGCTCAGATCAGCGGAAAGGTCCAGGCATGTCAGCGCATAACCGTGAGGGTAATCCAGCAGCTCGATGTCAAGGCCCTCGTCTCGGTGGTGAATGCCGCTCCCAGAGAACAGACTGTGGTAGTTGTTGATGTACCCGTTAGCGAAATCAGGCTGCAGAGCCTTCGAGGGCACCTGCACTCCATCGAGAGATACAGCCAGACTGTTGAGATCGAAATGCTCAAAATTCCAGGGGTTCTCCTTCAGGTCCCCGTTGTAGGCTGAGGAACGAACGAATCCCACGACGATTCGACGCGGTAGTACTCCTGACACTATGCCATCCAGGCTCTTGCTCTGTATTCCCTGAGACAATGTCACCGTACGCACCTCGGCACGCGTGACAGGGTACTTGGCAGTGGTGCACTCCAGGGCCCTGGAGTGGCCGACAAGCACAGAAGGGCTCAGCTTCGCCTTACGTACGAAGAGTGTGGCATCTTGGATGACAGCCTTGCAGTCGGGGTCGTCTGACATGAGACAGAAGGCATCCTTGGCGCGCGTCAGCCGAAGACGCAGTTCCACCCCGTTGAGCAGATATTTTGACTGCTGGAAAAAATCGAGATGCAGGTTTCCTAACATTTCGAAAGTGTCCAGATTTGACCGCATCTTAAGCCGTTTCTGAAGGCCCTCATTGTCCTTCAGACTGTTCATCTGCCCTGCCGTGTCTTTGATGTACAGGCGTGTCTGTAGATGTGAGCTCTTCGCATCCCTGCCATAGCCCAGTAGGGTCTCGTAATATGCCTTGTAATTGTAATTATGACACGCAATGCTCTTGGAGTTTAGAGTCAGGTCAATTTGGGAAAATAGGGCGTGCATAAATAGGTTCACTGGGGCGGTGGTATAGGGCTGGTTCTCCTGGGTGGGTGGGCGTGTAGGAACTTTCACGGTGAGCTGTAGCAGGGTCTGGCTAGCGTCCAGATACTCATCTCCTGTACCCCCGATGAGGAACTCGATCGGAGCGTTGTCGGAGAGGGCAGCGATCGGCTTCTAGGGTACCCACATTCCCTGCTGAATCGAGGAGTTGGTGACGGGGAGGGCGAACAAGTCGAGCTCTGTCGACACTCCCTCGGATGAACTGGAGTGTAGCAGCGCCATGGCTAGCCAAAGATGTCCTTGACGGCGGGGAGCTTGCGACGACTGGCTCGCTTGCGACGAACCTCGGTGTGCACGGGCAGAGCGCTGACACTCGAATGACGGCCCTTCCGCCGCTTGGCACTTAAAATACCTGCCCCAGTCATGTCGCTGATCTTACGTTTCACACCTGCCGTGATTGCTTCTCCCGCCTCACCCAGGCGTTGGCGGAACGACTCGCCGACGGGCTTCTTGTTGACGAGGTCTCCAAGGAACTGGGCCCCTGAGTTAAGGGCCTGCTTCGACACATACCGGGCGCCACTCGAGAGCAGAGGAATAATGGCCCGAAATAGGCCCCCCAGAAAGCCGTGGCCGCGCTGCACCTGGTTGGGAGCGGTGTAGATGGAGCCGATGCCTGAGCCCGCCTAGGGTACCCGGTTTATGCTTTTTATATTTATTCTAGGGATCTATTTTCAGCCTTGTGATCTTAAATTGATTTTACCTCTCTCACTAGGTTAAGTCACCACGTGTTCGGCCATGTGGATGGTTTAAAGTTTCGGACGTATTCTGTGTATCGGAACCATTGTTAGGGGGGGGGGTTTACCTGAGCTTTTGTATGGTTGTGGGTATGGTAACCATGTTTAAATGATTGACCGCAAGGCTTCCCTTGTGTTTGAACCTTTATTGGTCGCGGCCTACCCTACTCTAACCTACACTAACCTAACCTCTTAGGCAGCCACACGTGAGGAGGGATGCAGACCGTACTCACCAGCCCGACTCAGCCCTTTCTTGGGTCCGGAAGCATAGGTCGCACTAATTCTCAGTTGGGCACTTGTTTCTTGATGGTTCGTAGCACTCACGGCACTTCTCGCACTTTCACCTTTCACTCCACACTCTCTGCTCACTCCACGCACGTTCGCCTACACTCACACTCTCCCTCCTTCTGCCCTTTTTCCTCCGTTTTCTCCCTTCCGGGCGTCTCGCCTAGCCTCGCTGTCGCGGCCGGCGAGTGTCGCCCCCTCGCGGGTCCGGCCGGTACCTCTCCTGTCCGATCAGCCGAGTTGGCTATATTCGCCCCCTCAGCTGACCGGCCTCGGGTGTCTGGAGGCCCCGGCCTGCCGCCCGGCTAACACCAGGTAATAATTTGTGTGGGCGTGATGAACCATGTCGTCTAGGTTAGTTTTCGGAAGTGTAGTAGAGCCGAGCACGTTCCAAAGCAGAATGACAGAATATCCCCCGTGTAGCTTCTTCAATGGAATTCCACTGTGTCAAACTGCTTCTTCAGAAGGGGAACGTACATGGGAGGTTCGAACGTACGACAGGCCGTGTGTCCGTGACGGTACTTGGTCTTGTCAACCGTGAGCGTGCGTATGACAGGCGACGTCACGTGAGCGATGCGCTGAGGCACGATCAGGTCGCAATATGCCATGATCATGGGAGGCAGGCCGAGCGACAGGTCGACCACTCTGCCTGCCCGTTGTCCGGTGACACGACCCGTTTCCTTAACGGGATGAGTCATGTCGAAAAGATTGTCACCAGGCTCATAGCCGAGCTGCAGCATGAGCTGATCTGAAAGAGTAAGCACGGCTCCTCCCGAGGGGACCTTTGAGGGCCGAGATACGTATCCGGTCGTCTCACTGTAGACACAGACCTCTGTTCCCTCCGAAGAGGACGCATCTGGGTCACAGTCCCTGTCAAGGGCGTGTGATATAGCCGTGTTTACGCGACGCATAAGATCTTTGGCGTCGGCGTAATATCCAGCCGCCACACGCGCCCTGCATTCAGGCTGTCCGGGGTACCTATAGATGACATGGTTCTGACCCTCGACTACGTTAAATAGCGTACAGGGATAGGATAGTTCAACCAGAGCGACCTCCCACTCGCCTGTCAGTGTCACGGGCTGTTCCAGACGGACAGTGAAGTTCGCTGTCGTATTATCGTACTGCTCTAACGAGGAGTTACTTAGTAGTGTGAGGTAGAAAGAGCTCATAGTTTTTGTTACAGGCGCACTAAATCAGACTCTTTAACCCACTGGTCAGCCTCAGGCCCATATCCCTCCCAGCGAACGAGATGTCGACGACTGCGACCTTTTCCCTTCGTCTGCACTATATATTGTACGCGATTGTGGGTAGGTTTCTTTACAAGTTGTAGTTCATGGGAATAAAATAACCCCTCGATTTCTTGTCCCCGCCAGTCCACGATGCTGTAGCATGGTTGTGCACGCTTGTACACAGCGTTGATGACAAATGTCTCGGTTGTCCATCCCGTCTCAGCCCCTTTCTCGAATCGTGCCTTCTCCTTGGCAATACGCACTGTGTCGCCCACCTTCAGTCTAGCGGGGACTGTACGCTCAGGAAAACGGTACAGTCTGTTGTACACCTGCAGAACATTCTCGGGACCCACATCCTCTGGTGCCATGCCGATGCTCCGATGCCTGGCCCGGTTGTAGCTATTTGCTAGGGCTGGTAACTGGTCGATGTATCGATAGGAGCCTTTCGCCGTGAACATCTTCCATAGCTTCTCTCTCAGTGTTCGAATCAGCCTCTCGGCTATGCTGCACTTCATTTCGGGATCTCTTGCCTTAAAATGATGAATGCCGAGCGACTTTAGGTAAGTTCCGAGCTTCCTATTACAGTATTCCTTGCCACTGTCACTGGATATACTCTGGGGCCGCCTGTCCGTGGCCTCAAAAATCTGCCTGAATCCAGCGGTAACATCGTCCGCAGACTTCGTGCGCAAAGGAGCCAGCCAACACATCTTACTGAAGCAATCGATCACGACCAAAACGTACACATGCTGATCGTTATATTTTTTGAGGGCAGGTAGGCACAGTAAATCCGTCTGCCATATCTGGTCTATGTTGTCGACATAGACACGATTCCGGGGAAACTTGCGTCTGATTCTGCGATTCAGAGTGTATGCATCCTGAGCTCTCAGAAACTCTCTTACGCGCTCCTTGGATATCCTCTTGCCGACGGCCTCCCATAGCTTCTGCACAGAGCCGTAGCCTGCTGGGTGCCCTATATCGTAGTACACCCGTCTCAGAGTCGCCTGCATGGTGTTCTAAAATCGAAACGGTCGCCACAGGGCGCACAGCTTGGACGAGCTGCTACGCTGCTTCGAGGCCTTTGCGGAACGGCGGGGCGTGGGGCGTGGCGGCGCGGGCCGGCGCCTGGAGGGGCGTTTCCTGGGGGGCGTGGCAGGGCGTGGCGGCTGTGTGTCCTCGTCCAGTCCCCGGCCTACAATGACGTTTCGGCGCTGTGCGTTACCAATAAGTGACTGTGGAAAATTGCGTGCCTTGAGGTGGCGAGCTAGAGCCCTCCACCCATGAGGCTCCACGCCCTTTCGTTCGCGCAGCATGTCAGCTATAAGATCGAGTATATTTGACCCGGCAATGCTAACGCCATCGATACTAAGACTGCCGCTCGCGTCCCAGGCAAGGGCCTTATCTGAGGCTAGCATGTCGTAGATCACACCTGCGTTACTTCTGTATTTCTTCGGCGTCAAGGCGATGACCTGGGCCTTCAGGTCCGCGGAGGAGGCCTCCTCGTCGGCAACGAGTGGCAGTGTGATGGGTTGCCTACCTTCGTGAGTGACCCTAAGAAAACGTTGCAACTGTTGATTATACAGATTCCAGCGTTCGTCGTCCGATAACCCTGTCATGTTCAGTATCCTCTGCATCTCCGAGTTAAGTTCGTTCTTGTCGGTCAGACTAGAGGGGACGGCTGCGGGTGCCGGCTGCTGCCGCATACGCTCAAGAGCCTCAGGCTCAAGCAGGACGTAACGCTTGGCGTGAGACATGATTTCAAGCGAAGAGCTTCTGCACGGCGCCTGTGATGAGGGGTGCCAGAAGGAGCGGAAGAAACGACCCTCCCGACTGAACGAGAACGCGCTTCTTTTTCTGCCACGACTGGCCACGAGAGACGAGAGAACGAAGCGTCTTTTTGTGACGAGCAGATCGATGTATCGCTGTCTGTCCGCCTCAGAGCGACACCAGGGAGGGAACCCACTGGCCTCCGTTTTGCCTTTGAGGAATGCATTAATGTAGCCTGCAAAGAGCCCTCCCAGATCGTCAGCTCTGGAGAACACAGACAGCTGAGGGTAGTGTTACACCTCGTAGGTGTCTAGAACCTGGTAGCCAGCCTCCACGGCGGCCTCTACCTCCCAGGTGGGCCAGGTTCCCTTGATGGCCCGCTCTTCATCCTGGTGGGTACATGCGTCGCCGGTGCCCCGCTCCGCACACGTCCGACAGAGAGCGAATACCAGATGTTTGCGTACCCTCATGGGCAGGACGGCAAAGAACAGGGCGCGCGGTGGCAAAACGCGGCACTTGACGAACCCATGGCACTCGCTGAGGGGTGGGAAGTGAGGCCCTAGCAGGACTTCGGGATGGCCTTTCACATACGGAGAGGTCTTGTTCACATACGGGTACAGTGATCTGAAACAGACATATACAGTACAGACCATGATCGACTGTCTACTTTAAATGTCTCTGTGCTCGCTGTGGCCCCTGCACTTACGTAAAATCTACGTAGTGAATTTCCTCTCCCTCCGCTGCCTCGTGGTAAAACGTGACGGCGTCTGTGCGGCCTCCGAAAAAGGCGTCTCTCACATTCAGAGGCGGAACATAGGTCTCCATGAACGCCTGCCCTGCTGGGGTCCTCTTCTGTGCCGCCCACTCACAGCCCCATACGGAGATGACACGGTGCCCCGACACCTCTAGGCGATGCTGTTTGCGCAGCGTGGACTCGTAGCGCAGAGCCATCGTCTCGTAAGGGCTGTTCCGCAGGGACGCCTGACGCGCTGGAAAGCACTGGGGGTGCCCATGCCACCAGCACCTAGAGTCACACACACACACACACAGATGAGACACGTACCTGACTATTAATGACAGTGCATAGGCAACCATACGTACCCGTTGTACTCAAAGCACGTTGGTACGCCGTCAATGACGGCAAATCCGTCCACCTTATAGTTTAGGCGTCGCACTTCTCTGCCCCTCTCAGCGTGTACAATCTGAACGGGAGGCAGCCCAGCCTGCAACCTCTCGCCGTTTAGGGTCTCCTCGGTGTACGCCAGCCACTCGAGGGCCTCTCCACTTTGTACATCTGCCGCCCGATACCCCTGGGGCGGGTAGATACCGATGGTGTCCGGCTCGAGAAAGTTCCGGCGGTACGCAAGGAGAGCCAGCGAGGCGAGGGTAGGCGTCTCGCGCAGGGGGTCAACGCTTGTCTCCTCGATACAGTCTCGTCGGAAAGCTAGACACCCCTTGCGCAGCAGCACAACATCCCTCTTGCAGTAATCCACGATCTCTCTTCTGAAGTTGAACACATAATTCTGGGCTCGCAAATCAGCGTGCCACTTGATGAATCGGGAGTGCTCAGCCTCAGACATGCTGTCTGGCCCGTAGTAGTGCACGTCAGGCAGGGGCCCCTCGTACGCCCAGCGCTCGGCGGACCCGTCGTTAAAAAAGTGTGGGAAGGAACCCTTCTCCTCAGGCAGCTCAAACGTGGCCGAGAACCGTTTTAAGGGCATCTGTAGCCAGTTTACAGAGTCTTTGAAAATCAGATGCTCTGCCGTCATCTGGAGAATTTTCCTTCCCACACAGATAACGTCCGGTGTCCACCGGAGCACCTCCAGCATGTGGCGCAAAAGGAAGTGGTGGTCATACGCCTTGCCTGTGGAGCAGCAGAGAGAAAATGAGTATGGGGACATCGACGTAGGCTCGCGCGTGTGAGACGTGCGAGAGAGAGAGAGACGGACGCGGAGTATCGACACATGAGCCCGGTCGAGGCGCAGAATGAGAGAGCGGAGAGAAAGAGAAACAGAGAGAGGTGCGGAGCGGCGCTGCGGGCCTGAGTCGGAGGGGGGGGGGGGGTCGAGAGCGGCGCGAGAGCGGGCCGAGAGGAGCGACGCCGAGGCGGAAGGGGAAGAGAGAGAGAGAGAGAGAGTGAGAGAGAGAGGACTTACCGTTGTGGGCTTCATTTTAGGAAGAGCCACGGTGTTGCTGCGGTAGCTATGGACGCCAAGAAGAGGAGGGGGAGGAGACCCGAGCCAGCTCCGGTCGGGCCTCGCATGTGTCAATGGGCGGCTGCCTTCACGCTTTAATGAGTGTGTACTGGAGGCCTTTAAATCAGCACATGCGATCAAATTTCCGTCCGAATTTCAATTGAGCTCCTTACATTAACGTGTTCAGAGCAGAATTTCAAGTTATCACATATAAAATTCACCCCTAAAATTTAATTTTTGCCCGGAGAATTTGTGGTCTATGCAAATATATTTTTGGCCGTGTAGGCCGTAATTTTGGAGATAATCGTTTGAAATTTGGACAGGTTATTGGTAAAGTATATTCGAACATGATGCCGTTTAAACCGCGTCGATATTTGAAGTAGTTCAAAATTTCACCCATGGTGCCCTCGCCCTCCACTACCCCAAGATCGACGCCCCCTGCCGGAACGAAACATGTGTGCGGACCGTCGCCCGCGTCCCCAAGCACTGCCTATTGTGTATCGTTCGGTGTTGCTGCAGTTGCTGAGGGAGCAGCGCCAGCACCAACTTCTGCTTTGAGGCTCTTACTAAAATGAACATGGTATATATGACGGTGACCTCCGTCTGATCGCGGCCAGCCAGCCCCCTCAGATGATCGAAGAACTGAGCGACGCAGCGCTCGCCTTCAAACACTCGCTGCCTCTGCCCAGATTTTACGCACTCGAAGTCACTGAGGGGAATCGCAACGCAGCGGTGACACACCGTCTCACAAACGAGCAAGTTTGGCTTGTGCTCCATTACATTGGCATTTCCGACCATAGGTTCGGACTGCGATGCTTCTATATCAAAAAAACACATTCCCCAGGTATCCTCGGTGGAGGGTCCCTCGTCCGGCTGCATGTAGCAGAAGTGGGGATTCCCCTCCGTGCTGACGACGTGCTTGTTGCAGAGCCCACAAAAGGACTCTCCGCACTAATGAGCCTCCCCCCGCTTCCTATCACGTAGGGAGTAGGTGTCGCCACAGAGGTCACAGCAGCGGATAATGTCGCACACCGTCCGCCCTCGCGAATAGATGCGATCCTGGCGGTGCCGCTCATAGCAGGCCGCAGTGCGAAAAGTCCTTTTGCACGTCTCACAGAACACGCCGGCGCCCTCCTGCTCACACCTCTGAGGCCCCCGGCACATACGGCAGGAGTCCGGACAGTGATGGCCCCCACGGTTGCTGAAGCCTTTGAGACAGCGCTCACAGGCATACGACCAGCCAAATGCCCCAGTGAGGGACCTGATACAGTCAAAATGTTCATTTTGGTGTATCAGGTAGATACTCTGACGAGGCCTGTCCTCTGTGGAGGGTGGCCCCGCCAGCCGTTCCTTGCCCCTCGTGTCTAGGAACACATGGACGGCATAACCCAGGAGCACCGCCTGACAGGCCTGCACCTGATCGATGCTGCAGGGCTGGTCAGCATTAGCTCCCGCTAGCCGGCAGAGCGCTGCAGCCTGCTGCCTGGTCTGCTCGTCCGAGTTGGAGCGATAGATAGGGGAGCCTACAGGCACCCCCTCGCAGACCGCCCTGCCCGCAACGATGCTCCGTGCCAGGCACATGTTGTCAGTGTTCTGAATGGCAATGACACTTCGGCGCTTTCTAATGCGCCAGTCGGCATAGGTCATGCCTTTGAAGTTGTTCTTTCGCCCCCTGCCGCCTCCGGGGACTCTCATGACACTCAATTTAATCTCTAGGGGTTCCTCCACCTTGAATTCCGAGTTAGACTGCATAGCGAGCTGAATTTTGTCAAGAATCACATGCGCGGACATCTGGTCTGCCCGTCTGTAATGGAGCCCTATGGGTCCCCGTGCTGCGTTGCTATTCCCCACGTAAAGCGCGAGGCGGTCGGCAGGAAGAATGCCGTACTCTTCCTGAACCGACTGTAGGAGGGCTGCAAGTTCTGCCTCCAGCCAGGAGAGAATGTGTTCCCACTGGGGGCGCGACCAGGCGCACCACGCGCGTGATGCGCTCCGTACGGAATTTGACACTCCTCTCATAGCCGGAGGACAGCACCTCGAAGTGCCTCACCTGGGGACTGGCAGGAGGCGGCGAAGCCTGCGGCGAAGCCTGCGGCGAGGCCTGCGGCGAGGCCTGCGGCGAGGCCTGCGGCGGGTCCTGCGGCGAGGCCTGCGGTAAGGACGGGCCTGTGACGTCAGCAGAGGTCGTTGGCTGGTCCAGTGACGACGGCAGTGGGGGGACCAGCTGTTCCCCGGTCAGCTGGTCTCCGTGCTACACGAGATACATAAAACAGCGATAAACACACCGGCTCACTCACACGCACACACACACCCGCCCGGTCTCACTCACAGGCTGCTCTGCGTCACGTCGCGCCCCACTGCGGGTCACCGCCATACCGCCAAGCTGTAACAGAAAGTCAGCTGTAGCCGACACACACACACACACACGCACCCACACAAACACACACACATCTGACTCATGTTCCCTTACCTGCTGGGAGAGGATGTCCCCGGCCGCTGTAGCGTACCGGATCACAGATCTCTGGCGCTGCTGGGCAGCCCGGCGCAGGCGCCAGGCCCTCCGTAGACGGGAACCACGCAGGGACAACATTACTCCGAGTCCTCGACGTAGAATCGGCTCTGCCAGCCGAATGCTTCCCCTCGGTCCACGGTAAGCACACCACGGCAACGGCACTCTAGGTCGATGCGGACAAGGCGTATGTGACACGTGTCACAGCGATGTATGGGGTCCTCCAATGTATCACTACACTCCGACGCGTCAAGCACTAGCGATCGGTGAGTCACTCGCCTTTCCACACTTTGCAGCCCCGTGCGTGGCACATGGGCGGGGCACACTGTTAAAATCCGTCCGGAGGCGACGATAAATGTCTCGTCGTAGATGACGCACGCCAGCGTCTCACCCATCGGAGCCCGACTCCACCCCCGACTCGTCCGCTTCAAGGTCCAGTTCCGGCCGTCCCCTCGCCCACGCAGCAGCCACGTAAGCAGCACAGCGGCACTTTACCGTGAATGTTTGTAGAACACGGTTACAGACACAACACTTGTTATAGAAAACACTGTTCACCACTTCTTGAGGCACTGCGCATTCACATGTAATGTGCAAATGTTTGTATGCTACCCGCTGTGCCGAGCACGGGCGATGCGTCGCACAAAAGTACTGATTCGGCGTCTCGTACGCCTCGTAGATACGGCACCCGAGATACACCCCCGGGGTGAGTGTAAGGTGCTCAGGCGTCATGACTCCACGCCGGAGTCATCACTCTCCTCCAGTAAAAACCCGTTGCCCCGCTGCACAGCCCTAAACTGCCTGCAGTTGCAGTCCTGGACAAAGCGTGCCAACCAGCGGTGGCAGACTGCGCACGCCCGCCAGCACCACTGCTCCTGCACCTGGCCAGGACAGTGCCACAAACGAGTGTTGTGCGTGTTGCACAAAATCAGAGAGTAGATGCCGGCTACTGGCGACAGATGCTCCACGCAGTAGTACGCCAAATTCTCGCCGTAGTACACTTGGTAGTAGGAAGCCACGACACACCCGACGATGTCACCCGAAGGCAGAGCTGACATGGTACCTCTCCGGGAGTGCGCGGCCGACTGACGAGTGCCCTGTGACCAGCAGCCCCCGAGGGCCCTTGGGGGGGTGGGGGGGGGGGGGGGGGGGAGGGAAGGGGGGCATTTCGCGGACCCCGCAGACGGCACCTGACACTTGCTGGGTAGCCAAAACATCCGAGACGGTACTCGTCCAGACGTGATTGTGGGTCATATCTGAACCTCTGGGGACCGACACCTCTGGATGTGAGACAGACCGCGGCCGGCCACACACGCAGGCACGCACACACGCACCCCCACACACACACGGTTGCTCGGCACCGGCGGAGCTCTGTCTCTCTCACACTCTCGGTCGACGCCGTCGGAGCTCTCTCTCTCGCACACCCCGGTGGCCAAGTGCCGACGTGTCAGCCCCCGGGCTGCGGAGCTGTCCCGACAGGTTTCGACATGTCCGTCCCCCCTCCCCCGGGCTGCGGAGCTGTCACGACAGGTTTCGACATGTCCGTCCCCCCTCCCCCTGGCTGCGGAGCTGTCCCGACAGGTCTCGACATGTCCGTCCCCCCTCCCCCCGGCTGCGGAGCTGTCCCGACATGTCAGTCCCCCCCCCATCCCCCCGGCTGCGGAGCTGTCCCGACAGGTCTCGACATGTCCGTCCCCCCCCCCTCCCCCGGCTGCGGTGAAAGGGGTCGCCGATTTCAAAATCAAATAATGTTAATATGTAGCGTGATCGGTGCGGTCCTGCACGGCCACCCACGCACCGACTAGTTCTCGGTACGACCCCGGCCATGGCGTGTTCGACTCCTCCCTGTCGGCCCGGTCTCAATAACGCACAGCCACATGCCGGGCTCGAGGAAATGTGAAATGGGTGTACACGTCCTCGCAGCCACCTGATCCTGGCGTGGCAGCAAATGTGCGCATCGAGGCCACAGGGCGGGTTCTAGGAAGACGCCATGGATACCCGGCCACGGCCAGGGACATGCGAGGAAGAGGGCGGAGTTCGAACGGCTTCCAGATGCGGGCTAAACCGTGTCGGTCGCCAGCGCCGTTTGCTGCCGCTGCTCTCGCAGCCCTTGGCGGCCATCTCTCGGACCAGGCCCGGAGCGTGGGACAAAGACCAGAGCACAGCGGGCCGTCCGCCGGCCACACTGGGGGTGTGACGGACCCACAAATCGGAGAACGGCGGGCCTGTCACCTGAACGGCTTGCATGTGTGGATGTCTGCCTTGCGACGCCGAGGGCGGCAGGGCCCGACCACTTCCTGTGCGTCTCCACACTCGGTGCCTGGGGCCGGCACTACACTGTAATTGTGCTGGTCACCCGGGAGTTCCCAAAACCCTCCAGTAGAATTAAGATAGGATTAAGCCACCACCAACATCAAGAGAACGGCATGAGACGCCCCCGGGTCCAGAAGAGCCACCTCCCCGCGCATAGCCCGTTCACTACCACGGCCGCCTGCCGCGGGTCGCGAGAAGACGCCGCACGCCGCGGTGGCCCAGCGGCCCGCACCAGCGCCGGCCGAGGGTCCAGCCGGGGCAGCCGAGCTGGCAGACAGGCAGGCGGGCCGGAATCTGCATACGTGGCCCGGCTTGCGGGTCACCCGGTATGCGTTCGGGTGGTGTGGGCGAGGGGGCGGCGGCCGGAACCGAAGGACCAAGCGAGGCTCCCCCGCGCGCCCCTGGCCTAGGAGGGGGCGTGGACATCTTTGTAACAAGTGTGCTGATTGGTGAGCCCGCTTTGGTTTCTGGAGCGGCAGGACCCGGGACGCAGTCTCCGGAGCTTCGGGCAGGTCGGGGACGGACGAAGGGCTCGGCGCAAACATCAGTCCAGTTTGAGCTCGCAGGAAAGTCGCGTCGAGTCCGCTCCGCCACCGCCCTCGCTGAAGTCCGACTCCGTCGCCGAAGGGCCGCGATGTAATCCGGGAACACTGAGAGACTAGTAGGAAAGCCGCGTCGAGTGCGCTCCGCGGCCACCCTCGTCTTCCCGTGTCGCCGCCCTTGGGATTACACCATCCACCACCGGTCCGCCACTCGCGGCCAGCGAGTCCCACCATCCCTAAGTGCAGTGATAGTGATTGTGGGCCGAAGAGCCGAAGAGTGTGTGTGTGATCGTGGTTTTGATTGTTGTGTGGTGAAGTCCGTGTAGTGTAGTCTTTTTAGATTAAGGTGTAAATATTTTCACATTAAAAGACTTGGCTTGTACGATTGCTTGTCATTTCCCAAACAATTTGAGATCAGTCAATCATCCATCAAGCAGAACACCCGAGCACTCAAAAATTGAGAGAGGAGAACCACACCCTCACAGCGGAGCTGACCCGACAGGTCTCGACATGTCAGTCCCCCCACCCCGACACTGGTGTGGACAGGCATGAACCGACACCAGGAGGCCTCCAGGACCAGCACAGTGGGACAGTTGAGCGCCGGGCTCAGAGCTGCCCGTCCACGCTATGACCTCCGAGTCATCTTGCCTACCGTCGTGGGTCGCACAGGCAGCCGAGGACACCATGGCCGCCAGCATGCAGCGGGACACTCCCGCCGCCGACACCCGCATCGTGTGCGTCAGGACTTTCAACATCACCAAGATGGGGACGAAGCAACTACGCGTCGGCTTCGACGTCCTAGACCACTTCACCCCGTACCTGTACATCACGTCCAGTACGGGACAGGGAGTACGCATGGAGGACCAGGAGTTTTGCGACATGGTCAACGGCCCAGCCTTCGCGTGGGTCAGGAGGGCCTTCAAGACCAGCGCCGAGTGCAGCACACGCCCTGTGCGCCCCGTCGACAAACCGAAGCTTTTCACCGCCGTCGAGTTCGATGGGGGCCCCCAGCACCCGGCGCAGCACAGCGAGATAGACGGCCCCGCCAGGAAGACACCCATCAGGTACGGAGAGACTCCGCACATGCTGACGGTCCGCTCTCTGGCGCAGGGTGGAGGAGGGCGTGTTATCGTAGGAATAGAACCCCGTGACTCGACAGAGAAAGCAGTGTACATGTCGGAGTCAACGTGGGAGTTTTTGCATGATGTGTGTCCTACTGTGGTGTCAGTGTATCATGAGTGTGTGCGAAAAGGGGCGATTGCTGAGGCCTTTTTCACGTCCTACTTTGATGTTCTAAGTCACAGCCTGCACAGGAACCAACATTTTAATCGTGAGGCTTTTGAAAGGGAGGTCACGCACATTGACTCTATGCTGCGGCAGGCGTGGAGGACTCATCCCTATCCTGCTTTTTCGGCAACGAGCAGTGAGATCAGTGATTTCATAGATGACATGCGCAAGGAGCTGTGTGCGTTTCACTTTGACTATGTACGCGACCAGATAGTCCAGCGTGTAAGAAAAATGTTATAACCTTTTGTGTTTCTCGGAACGCAATAAACGGTACTGTTCTCCTGCTTGTGTATTTTTTATTATTTCCCCGAACTCAGCGGAGCGGGCCTCCCAGGCCGACGGAGACGGCGAGTGAGCAAAGGAGAGCGCGAGCACGCCCTGAACCTGAGGCGCGATGTTCAGACGACCACCCACACACACACACGGGCCCCACCGACAGCCCCCCCACGCTCATGAGCACCACCGTGATGAGGCGACACCGCACGTATGAGTCACAGAGCCCCAGCGGGGAGTCGGGGAAAAGTCGGAGAGTCCAAGCCGTGTGGTTGTGGGTTCAAGTCTCGACCCCCCGCTGAGGCTCTTTTGTATTTTTACTCTGCATTTTTTTCGACCAACACCTGCCTTAGACCGGGCGAGCAACACATGAGCCACAGACAGACAACTCGTGTGGGAGTGGGGGACCGCTGCGGAGAGCGGGGACGCTGCCAGGTGAGCTGGGAGACGCGAGCGGCATAGCACCTGCTGAGAGGGGGTACCGCGGCGCCGGCCAGGTAGTAGGGGGGAGCTCAGCGCGGCAGCAGATACGCCCGACCCGAGCGGAGCCGAGCCAGCAGGTCGACCGGGCAGGCGGCACCGGTCCAGGCGAGGGGGCCCCGCGGGGGGAGGCGGGCCAGCGGGGCCCAGCGGGGCCCAGCGGGACCCAGCGGGACCCAGCGGGACCGCGGACACGCCGTGCCGAGGGTACCTGCACGACGCTGTTAGGTAAGGTGAGCCCTGCCTCAGGAGAGAGGGCGAGGGGAGAGGGACGGAGACCGAGCGAGGGGGGAAGGGGGCGGCGGCGGCGCGGCGGCGGGAGACCGGCGGTGGGACAGGGGGGAAGGGGCGTGACGTAGCCATGGGGGGGAAGGGTGGGGGGACCTGACGTAGGCACACACACCGGAAGTCCCATATGACGATGACATCACGACTCCCATACCTTCTACTAGCTGCTCTTTACAGAGACAAGAAGGTATTTACGTTCCCAAATTCGTTTGCACCTGCAAATAATAGCATAGGTTAGTAGAATCGATAGGGAATCGATCAAAATGATTGTGCTCATCAGTGAGACTTACGTAAACCGAGATTGTGGCTGGTCCTGCATAGCACGGTGTCAGGTACATCAATTTCATATGTTCGGAAAAGGGAACGACGGTAGGCGCCGGTGCGTCGGGGTCCAGCCGCCTTGCGAGTGCTCTGGCCGCCCGGCAGCACCACCGGGGACACTTCCGCAAAGGGGAAGGGTAGATGTTAGAATGCAAGGATGAACTGACTGAAAACAAGACGAACGTGGTAAAAATAAATCGGTGACTTATACCGACATCTGATGCGGGAAATCCCAAGACGGGTGACGAGAGTGGCGATAAAAAATCTCTCCCCCACCCCATCCCTTTACGCCCTGTCACGGCCGCAGCCCCCACCCCTGACGCCTATGGGTAGGCCAGCCTTGCGCCACCTCGGCCGGACAGGCTGCCTCCGCGCCGCCGTCGTCGGCCGCCCGCCGAGATGGCGCCACCGTTGCGCAGCCTTCCCTCCCCGCGACCACTCGAACGAAGGCAATCAGCTGGTGCCGCGCCGGGGTAGCAGACCGCTCTCGCCCCTACTCCCCACTGCGAGCCATGTACAGGGTGCTTCAGATACATACACCGCAGTACGTTGGGCTGCCTACCCTCCCGACTGCAGGCGTTCGTGCCGCTAAGAGCAGCGGAGAGTGGTGGAGGAGAAGGAGCGGTGGCGGCGCACTGCGCGCGCCGCGCCGTGTCGTCTGCACGAGTCGTCTGCTCGCCCGATCCGGCCCGGGTAGAAAGAGATGGTGCTACAGACGCGGCACCGGTGCGAGCGAGAACGCCTCGCCCACACGGCAAGCCGCGCGCCGTCTGCTGTCCGAGCACCCGTGTCACAGCGAGATGAAGCCGCGAGGGGAAGGGGTTGCCACGTCCGTAGCACCATCTCTTTCTACCCAGGCTGGATCGGGCGAGCAGACGACTCGTGCAGACGACACGGCGCGCGCGCGCTGTGCCGCCGCTCCGTCTCCCCCACCATTCTCCACTGCTTAAGAGCACGAGCACGAGCGCCTGCAGTCGGGAGGGTAGGCAGCCCAACGTACTGCGGTGTATGTATCTGAAGCCCCCTGTAGGAGCGACGTACTGTTGAGCGTATCGCAACTCAAATTTTGAAGGTGCTTTGTTAGACGGTGGCTGTTTATTTAGTGCTACGGTGGTGGACCATCGCTGAAGTAACGGTGTTGTTGGAGAGAGCTCTGGACTGCCGTTCAATTGACTTCTTACTCCATCTGAAAGTCAACAGTCGCACGGATAGGTTAGGTGCCCGCCTTGCAGTACCACCAACCTCTGTTGCTGTGTGACAACCAAAGCAGCCAGGGGCGCCGATCTATTTCAAAACAGGTATGGCGAAGGTCCGCGTCATGCACCCACCCACCCCCTTTTTGGAGGCACCCCCTTCTCCATCACCAAAAATGTATATGTTAGGATAGAGCCCGGGTATTTTGGGCCAATAAAACTGTGTTTTTTAAAAAACGTAGTAATTAAGGAAATGCAACAAATGCAGCGTACAATTCATCAACGTTTAATTGATGTCATTTAACCAAAGCATATACATATGTTTGTCATATAAATACATAATTTAAAAATGTAAACTACCTGTACAAAAGTGCTTTGCTCAGCATTGGGCTTTTTCCAGCAAACATGTCTACTACTACATCAATATCTATTTTAATGTCATTTTCGCAGCCTATGATCATAAGTTGTTCGAAACGGCTTTGAAACATGGATGTTCTTAACCGGTGCTTTATTAGCTTTATCTTTGAGATTTTTCGCTCGAATGACACACTGGTAATTGCTATGCTGACACCGATTTTGACAAGTACAAACAAATGCGGGAAAGCAGATTGCAAGCCAGCGGCACACATGAGCTGAAAAATGTCAACAAGACTACCCGCGTTTGCGGGCTTTGACGCCTCATGCGTTTCAGCAGCAGCGTCCGAGTCCGCATCTCCAGAAGAGCTCAGATCAGAAGAGGCACGGGCGTCGAGGTCATCTTCACAGTGGAGGCGCTGTGGTAGGTTTAGAGCTTTTTCCAGCTCCACGAAACTTCTGCAAAACTGAACGTACTCGCGGACTACTTCTTCTGCCTTCAGGAAGGTTGAATAGACAGAGCAAATACCCGCAAACGCGTCTTTAGGCAGTTTTCCAGGGTCCTGCCGAATCTCCAAAATTCGTTTGCGACTCAGCAAAGACAGATCTTTCAGTAAGGCAGACGTGCTGTCGCTAAATCTGCTCTCAATGGCATTTTCTGCTACAGCCAGCGACTCATAGAAGGTCTCAACCTTTGCCCGCACTACGGGATCGACGATAGGTTCGTCTTCGGCTAACTCGCCACGCAGGCGAGCCTTGCGCCTCACACGCACGGGAGGTGGCTCCGGCTCAAAGTCGATGCTGCTTTTGCTTGCAAACTCTGCTGCTCTGTCCAGGATAGCATGAAAGCCCTCGTCAGACCTGATGACCTGGAGGTCATGCTTTGTTTTAGTGAGAACACCATCTGCTACTAAGAAGTCCAAGTCCCTGGCTTGCAGTATTTTCGTTACAGGGCCTAAAATGCTGAACATCTTTTTGAAGATAAATGCAGATGTAAGAAAGCGGTTAGATATTAAGTACTTAATAATGCCCTAAAATTTAGAAATCAGTTTGTAGTCCTTGTTGCTATTTTTTTTCTCACTTTCGATAGTTTTCTCAAGCGTGCTAACCACTGCTGCCTGGGTGCTTACGGCCGTTGAGAGTGAATTGTCGTAGGAACTCCAACGTGTAGTTCTCACTCTTTGCAGCATAAGCGGGCGTTGATCTGGGTACAGCTTAGCCTGCAATTCCCGGTAGCTATCCACTCTTGTCTTAGCATTAGATATGTCATTGTAAATTGTTTCCAGGTTGCCGAATAGGTCAACAGCATCGGCGCAGCACGTCACTGTCGAGACAACAACTAGATTGAAGCGATGCGTATGGCACCAAGAATACACAGCAGGAGCCTCCGCCAGGATGCGGGTCTTGACGCCCAGCTCGTCACCACGCATGTTTCCGGCTCCGTCATAGGACTGACCAATACACTGTTTTTTCCAGTTACGGGCGAGCTTCACCATAGCATCCTTGAATGCATCAAAAATCTTCTCCCCCGTGGAGTGAGGGGTCTCGGTCACCGCCACAAGGCGCTCATGTACTTGGCCTCGGCCATAAACAACTTTAGTGTACCTTATAACGATGACTAGCTGCTCCTTCTTTGATGCATCAAATGTGGAGTCCATTGAGACTGACCACACGGAAGCATCGCGAATTTCATTACATATTACATCTAGTATGTATTGCGCAAGGCACTCTATCAGTTGGTTTTGTCTCTCCCACGTGACAAACGATGTAATACTCTTCCCTTTAGCTCGGACTTCCTCAAGATGGCCAGCAAGAACAGGATTTGATTTGGCAAGAAGAAGTACTAGATCTAAAAAGTTGCCCTTGTTGGCAGTCTCCGCCGTAGTCTTGTGGCCTCTAAACGCCATGCAGTGCTTCGCAAGGTACTCTGTACCACCGATGAGAACTTTAACCACCTCCCTGTTTGATGCAATTTTCGCGTTCCGCTCCCGCTCCAGAGCAGGCAAAATTGGCAAAGAGGTGACCCGCAAGAACCTAGCCAACGACGAGGCAGCGTGCCTGTCGCTAGTTTCATGCTTTGTAATGCAACTAACTGCGTTTTTCCAGGTGTTGAACCCGTCTGCTGTCCAACATTTGGAAGCCTTTTGCCCAAAAAGCATGCAATCCAAGCAATAAATTCTGTCTTTGGATACCGAGTAGGATAACCATTCCCTTTTAGCGACCGAACTGTCGGTCAGCTTAACTTGGAACCAATCGCGGCAAAATCTCCTTCCATCCTTGTCTGGTGGAAATTCGCCCCCAGGTGTTTCCTTTGTTGTTGGTTGACAGGGACCTCTGCGTGCAAGGAGACCCACGATCTCAGGCGGCGGGGTCTTCTTAGAAATGGCAGCAGCAATTATAGCTGGGTCACCGTCCGTCGAACACGACGCAGGGTCAGGCTGCTCAACCTTGGCAATGGAAACAAAAAAATAGGGGATAAATATGGAGGGTTATTGAAGAAAACGCGGCTCAAGTTCAATATGCAATGTTTTTCAAAAAGTCCGCGATTAACTCAAAGTGCTTGGCGTTATAAATATTTGGTTTGATTAAAATTTTGAAAAGTGAGTTGCATGAAAAAGCATAAAGGAAAGCTACGGAAAGAGACTCACCAGTGCGATGAGTTCGGCGTCTTTATCGACTTCAGTGATGTCAGGCGGGTGATCACCGCCTGAGGCCAGCCTCCCGGCTGGCCAGTAGCGGCCATATCACGGTGTGCCCGTGGTGGCACTGTACCGGGCGCGTGGGATATCACGGTTTGTGGCAGATAGTCGGCATGATTAAGACACGGCGCTCAGAGCGAGCGTCCGGATGTCAGTACCGCGCTCCGCGCTGCGTGCGCGGGTGAACGCTCACTAAGTATCAACATGATTCCCAGCACTCTGCCGTCCCACGCCGCCGCGGTACTATATGTATTAGCAGCGCCCAATAGCCGGGCAGTTCTTAGTCGCACTCCGTCACGGCTGGTGTCGGCACGTCCGCGTGCCCACCATGTAGTGCCAAGCCGCCCACACCTCCACCGCGCCGCTACGCCGTCTGCCTGCTGCCGTTGGCCATGTTCGGGGTCGGTCGACACCGAACTCAACCACTGGTCCTCCTCAACAACCACTGAACCTCTGACACTGCTCTGCGGCCTGCACTGGGCACTGCGACTGCTGGACTGCGGCGGGTGGAGACTCACCGCAGATTCGAAAAATATAGTCCCCCTAAGCAATTTGGCGGCTTGGCTAAATGATCTATAGTACAGTTGGTACGCGTAGAAAGTTTACGCTATTCTGAGATGAATCCAGCTGCAATTTCTCATTTGCAATTTCTCATAGTTGCCCGCCCCGACCTATTCTCCGCCTTCTGCCCCCCCCCCTCTCTTTCTCTCTCTCACTCTCTCATGTTCCCTTTAATGACACCTACCATACTCTTACCTGTGATTCAAATCTGGATGTGATTAGCAGTAATTGTCCTGAATTACTTCTCACTTTTGGTCAAACTCCAGCTCCAGGTTTTTTTAAACATTACATGATTTATGCTGTATTTAACTTATCCGTTCCTTGTTGCAGGATGAGAAAAGTAACATATAGAGATTTCAAAAAAGTCAACGTTGAAAATTTACTTAATGATGTAGAAGGAATTCAATGGTCTGATGTGTTCGACTTAAATGATGTAAACAGGAAGGTAGAAAAATTTAATGACTTCATAAATGGATTGATGGATAAACATGCACCAGAACAGACAAGAGTGTTCAAACAATATTCTGCTCCATGGATGAACAATTATACTAGGAAGTTGTTACGAAGGAAAAATAAGTTGAGAAGGAGGTGCAATAGAACCAAATGTCCCAAAGATTTAGAAAATTTCAGGAAAGCTAGGAATAAGGTAAAGCAAGTGATAAGAAATACTAAGATCAAATACTTTTATGATAAGTTTGGTAATGTTAAGGATTCTAAATCACTCTGGAGTACAATACGTTCTTTGAATATTGGGAAATCTAGTAATGAGACGGCAGATCTGGCAGTTGATGTAAATGTTTTGAATCAACATTATGCTTCTGTGTCCACAGTTAGAGATGAAAAATTGATTGAAGAAACCATTTTAGATTATGATCAAAAGTGTAAGGTCAAGTTCAGTACAGACAATTCTGATAGGTTCCACTTTAATTATGTACTACCTGAAGATATTATTAAATCGATCAATTCTATTAAGTCTAGGGCAACAGGAGTAGATGGAGTCTGTATAGTTTTCATCAAATTGTGTTTGCCAGCGTTGTTACCTGTCCTCTTCAATTACTGTTTGCAAAATAGTGCCTTTCCAGATGTTTGGAAACAAGCAAATATAGTTCCTATTTTAAAGGTTAAAACGCCTAATGTTTGTAAAGATTATAGACCCATTAGTATTTTGTGTGTTTTGGGTAAAGTATTGAAGAAAATAGTACATAGACAAGTAACAGAATTTTTAACCAAAAAATGTTTGTACCCTGAAAACCAATCTGGTTATAGGAATGGATTTAGCACAATTACTGCTCTACTAGAGGTAACTGATGACATGCGTGAGGCTATTGACAAGAGACTGATTTCTTTGTTAGTTTTACTAGATCTAAGCAAAGCATTTGATTGTGTGCATCATGATTTATTATGTGTTAAGTTAAAATATCTGGGATTTTCTGATGCAACAATTAATTGGTTTAAGTCGTACTTGAGTCAACGCCAGGGCTGTTAACGTTAATTAACGGACTAACGGCGTTAATTAACGCCGTTGACGTTAACGTTAGCGCGTTAACTTTTTGTATTAACGTAAACGTAACCGGATTTCGTTAATGGTGGACATTAACGCATTAACGCCGTTCACGCGTTAAATATCGCGATAAATACTGCATTTATTTGGGTAGGTCGATTTGATATCCGAGCTCGCGGTCCCCACTCGCTAGCTCGATTATTCGAGCTACGGAATTCGGAGCTACGGAATTCGTTGGGGGACGCAACACTGGAAATGGAGGTGCTGTTGGCCCTCAACAAGATGTTTTGGTGATTGTATTTTTCTACTTTTGTACTTTTATGTACTGTCATTTACTACTCCATTTCAAGTCATAATTTAATTTTATAAAATGAATGACTCAGAGTTTCAGTAAATCAATGTGCCACTTGCCACTCCAATGTGTTTTATGTTTTTTATGTTCTTCTTTTTCTTTACTTAATGAAATAAATATCTGAAAATCTAATATGTATTCTTTTTTCAGCTTCTCTGCCCTTTTCGCAAAGATATGAAGTCAATTATTATCATGGCATCGAAATAACGAAGGATAATGTGGTATTAACGTTAACGCCGTTAACGCGTTAATTTAACGTTAACGCGTTAACGTTGCACATTAACGTTAACGACCAGCGTTAGTGGGTCCTTAACGCATTAACGTTAACGCGTTAACATTTACAATTAACGTTAACAGCCCTGGTCAACGCAGACACAGAGTATTTGTATCTTTAAACCAAGTATCTGAGTGGGTCGCTGTATTAACAGGAGTACCGCAGGGAAGCGTGCTAGGCCCACTGCTACTTGTTTGACTTGCCAGATGTACTCACTAAATGTTCTTATGTAATGTATGCTGATGACATACAATTGTACATACACTTCCCACCCAGAGAAATGTCCTCTCATATCAATATGCTAGTATGTGATGTAATTAATATTATCAAATATTGTGATCAACACAATTTAGTACTGAATGTGTCAAAAACCCAAGCAATTATTGTTGGATCCCAAAGATTTATTAAGATGTTAGATAAAATGATAATACCAGCACCACCACCACTCAATATAAATGGATGTGTTGTACCCTATAGTTCTAGTGTTAAGAATCTAGGTGTAATTTTTGATAGTACACTGGTTTGGACTGAGCATTGTAATTTCGTTGTGAACAAAATCCTTGGAATATTAGCACAGCTAAGGAGATCCTTCTCTTTTATACCACTCAACATAAGGAAGACTCTGATCATGACCTTGGTAATGCCTCACTTGGATTATGGAAATACTGTCCTTACAGATATAGTTGGTTACAACAATACAAAACTACAAAGAGTATTGAATGCCTGTGTGAGATTCATAACTGGGGTCTCCAATTTTGAGCATATAACGCCATCTTATGTTAATTTACAGCTGTTGAAAGTGGAGGATTGAAGGAAACTGGCTGTTATAGTTATGGTTTACAAGATAATAAGTACTGGTGTTCCATCATATTTGTTTAATAAGTACTGCTTAACAGCTAATTCTAACACACAGAGAACAAGGTCCAGTAGATCTCTACTTCAGTTATCAATCCATAGGACAGGGAAATTTCACGAATCTTTTTTAATTCAGTCATGTAAGTTATGGAATGAGTTTAATTTGTATCAGTACTTAGGAAAACCGGTGAATCATGTGAAAAAGATAACCGAAAAGTACTTTCTACAAACAATGTAATGGTCTGAATATTTTTACTTGTAAGTATGTATGTGATAGCTTATGTTCTTTAACTAATTTCATTTTGAGATTGCCTGTATCATTTGACAAAATGTACTTTGTCATTCTATTATCATTCAATTAATGAGAGCGGGCTTACGTTGGCAGTGGAGCTTAATAGCTCTGTAATGTAAATCCAAAAAAACAATAAATCAAATCAAAATCAAATCTCTCTCTCTCCCTCCCCCCCCCCCCCCCCTCTCTCTCTCTCTGTCTCTCTCTTTCTCATATAGTTAATCGAAACTTCAGTACATAACCAATGTGCACGCATGGTGCATGGTTCCCTTAGTATTGATAAAATATTCAGATCATATTTTTCACTATGCTATGTGGTTTTCATAATAAGTGCGCTGCCGTGTGCTGGCTGACACTCAATTTTTCAAAAAATAGAATTGGATAATGCTTCAAGTGACCAAGGCGCTATAAAAGCTATTAAAATTAAAACAAAGCCAATATTTGTCATTGTGCTACATGACCGTATAAGATAAAGAAGATAAGTGATTCAATGCGCATATTAATATTCTGAAAGTTGCTGAGTATCGAAGATGCTTCACAGCTTTGTATCATTAGCATCTTGTCATAATTTTCTTGAGTTTTCCTATATTGAAGGACTATACTAGACCTACTTTTAAATGTTTCTGTTTGCTGTAGAGAATGCTGAAGCCCTTCAAGGGCTCATCGACAGGACCAGGCCACTGGTTGGGGCCACAAGGGCAGCCGGCCCAAGCCCAAGTACATACTCAAAGGCCACTTTTGCTGTCGCCAGGGAGAAGGCTACAGCAGCGGCTGAGAAGGTAAAGTAACTTTGTCTTCGAAGGATAATTAATCTCATGAATAATTTAAATGCTAATATGTACTTTTTTTTGTAATAATTGGATAACTATTTTCTATGTCTCTCAGAAAAACAGCAAAGCATCTGCTGCAAGAGCCAGATCGACTAGAAATGCAGCGCTCAGCAAAATAGCGGCACCACAGGTATTATTTCTGAGCTGAACAGCTTTCATTACTAAGTATGGGTTATAACACAATCCTGATTTTAATTCCAGCTAAAGAGAAAGGGGGCAACCTTAAAAGTTAAAAATAATGAGAAACGGATGAGGGTACATAAGGAAAATATGGTGGTTAAGAAAGCGGGAGCTGCATTTCTTTGAACTAAATTAAATTAAAATGCTAGAGCTTCTCTTATATCTCTTTGTTTCTCTTTCAGGCTTCAAATTTGCCAGCAAAGAGTAATATCACAGATATGGTAGGTTACTGACTTTGAAGAAAGTGTATTAAGAGTAACAAGTTTCTCGATTTTATTTTTGTGTTTTTTCTTTCAGAGTGATCATTGTTGCTCGACGAATAAAAGAGAGATCGAGAGGCTGATGGCTCTCCCGACAGAAAAGGAGGTGGAAATCAATAAATTGAAGGCTGAGGCCGACGACAAGCAAGATATCCACAAAAAAAATTGGACAGAATTGAGTGTTTGTATCTGCTAATCAAGAATGTGTGACCGTAATTTGCATCTCTATGTAATTTTCACATGCTTTTCTTTTTGTTTCAGAGGTGAGAGCAGTGGAACAGCAGTGCAGACCCCAGTGGCAACATGCCAAATTAATGTCAAGAAAACAGCAACCGATGAGCCTGTTCCAGAGGGCATCACTGTGCTTAATGATGAGGTATTTTGCTAATTTTGGATTTTATGATGTAATTATGTGATTTCACAAAAACTACCTAAACTAATTTATGAGATATAATTTTGTTGCAGATTTTCCTGTTTTTCCACCAAAAAAACGACGTTGAGTCTCTCAACAGTTCAGTTTCTCAACAAAAGTGAACTTGTGCACGCAGAGAAAATTAAGTCTTTTAAGGGACGCCTCATTAGTGTCACCGAGATGGTCACTAGCCAGCGAATCTCAAGTCTGTCCCTGGATGGGTCAGACGGCAGAGTCCAGATTACTGAGGCTGAATGTATGGCTGTACGGGGTTAGTAAAATACTGATAATGAATCTGGTTTGTGTTGCAATGGAATGTGTTTCATCATGGCTCCTTACAGGTCTCCTGCTGGCCTTAGAATGGCGTTCTGTCAGTATTCCCCGTAATTGTGGGAACGGAGTCGAGATAAGTTATGTTAGAAGGTACATTGGAAAGTATGCGTCAGAGGAGCATTCTAAAAAAAGCTTTACAAGACGATCATGAAGGTCCGGTTGAAGAGCTCAGTCATTTCATTGTTTCCGACCTTTTAGACCAGGGCACAGGGGCGTAATTTTTTTTTCATTTAAAAAAAACTACTGTTAAAGAAATTCTCCCGTCTCTTCCCTAAATTTTCTGGTACCCATGCTAACTTTTTTTTTTTTTTGTAATTCAGCCTATAACATGTTCTTTTCAAAGTGGGAAGTTTTTGGTAACACTGGGTCTTCTGTCTTAGTCTTTCTCTTCCCTGGTTTGCTTTGTTTTTCCAGTTCTAGTTCTGCCTTTTAATAGACACTTGAAATCAGCTCTGATTCCGGACTATTTAATCATCCCGTGAAAAGTGACTATGCTGTCTACAACACCAATCACAACAGATACAACATATGTTTAGCAGTTGTCTCTTCAGAATGGAATCAATGTTCTGAAATCCTGCTGACACTTTTCCCACAGTCATTTCTGAACTGAGAGCACAAAATAGACCAGATTGAGTGCTGGAAGGGAAAACGATATCTGGAGGTGGTGAACTACATATGTTGACAGTCACTAATTCAATATATTAATTCACTCACTATGGATTACCCTGTAAAATGTAACGGTTTTGACACCACCGTAAGCAAAGCTGCATGAATAACGGACAGGACAAAACGTACAGTGAGGGTAAAAGTGGGTGGGCCGTGGGCTGTCTCCAGCTGGTAACGCTGGTTGGGTCTGCCCGCGGCTGGTGGAAAGTTAGCTTTGCACAGGGGTCTGTTGGGATTATAATCTATGGTGAAGTCAGGCTCTGCCTAGGTAGAGAGAATTGGGCGCTACTATAGGGTACGTTAGGCCCACGAAATGTGTTGTCCTACCTACCTACCGCTTTGACGCCGTTCATATACCACGTAACTGGCATCGGCGCAACATCACGCATGCACCCTCCCCTGTTTTCGAACGCAGATGTTTACGTAACGCGTTTTTCGTAACACGAATCCCCTTCCCCCCCCCCCCCCTCGAAGATCCCTTCATCCCCGGCTCACGCGAGAAAACTGTATGGGGGAGGGCGTTCGTAAAATACGTAACGCCCACTAACGACAGTCGTGTGCGGAACCGTCTCTGAAATGTTAAATACTGTAAAAATTCGGTGAGGGTGGACACATTATCATACAGATAGTTGAACTGGATCGTGCTGGATTACTCTTCAGTACCTCCCCCCCCCCCTTGCCCACACACACCGTACTTTACCAGTTTTGCCCCCGTTTCCTACCCGGCCCTGGCGAGCGCCTGGTACGTAGGCAAGTGCACGCGTGAGCGTATTGCGGGCTGGCCTACCCTCAACTTGGCAGGCGCCTCAGACATACATCGCCCGTTACGATCAGCTACATCATGTTAAGTCTTGGAAGTCTCTACGCTTCGCTCGATACATTACGCGCAGCATATCGGCGCGCACCCCTAGTAATATCCGATGTTTTTTCATGGTATGTCATAGGTAAAAGCGACACTGTCTGTAACACGACTAAAAGGCTGGAAGCAGGCGGAATTGGAGGGAACGTTCGGGTTGGTGCTCTGTCCTTTCCGGATTTCCCAACTAGGACGAATCTCACTCAAAGACTCGCAAGTGAAAATCGTTCGCTACTGATGCTATTTGTCGACAAGGCTCAGCCTCAGCATAGGCTCCTTGTGCTACAGCAGGGCGCCGGAAGGGTAGGCAACCATCACCAGAAAGTGCGCTCGCGCGCGGTGTGTGGCCTAGCCTACTCTCATCAGGCGCCCTGCACTGCACCACTCCGCGCCATTCGAACCCAACGACGGATGCTGACCAAATCGAGCACGACTAGCGTTGAGGGTACCTTAACGAAACCTTAGCAAACTGTAACAGACAAGGCCGACAAGGAGGGACTTACCAGAGACGCGTTAGACACATATTCTCGCAAGAAGTCCTGGTCAGAGACAGTCGAGGACAGACGTAGGACGAGCCAGCAGTCCCTCATTTGACCATAGGATGGCTGGGCACGTACGGGTTGCCCTTGAGTATTAAGCACTAATACCGACACTCGACACTGACCGCCAAAAAAGGGGAGGGGAGGGGGGGGGGGGGTTGACGCGGCCCCGGCCCTCAAGGTGACGACACGCACATAACGTCCGCACTGCTCCGCAGGCGGAGACCAACTAATCGTTTTGACATCAGCAGCGGTCTCTCAGCAGGCATTCTGCCTCGACCAATCAGCTTGCTGCAATTACGCCCATTTGCACAACAATGTAATACCGACTCAAGCCTGGGCTTCCTCAGTTTCGAGCACAGGTTGATGTCCTTAAGCTGTCATTATTGTGTCACTGGGAAAACAGGGAAGTCACTGCTGTGCCCTTCGAGCCTTCCGGGTACCTGCGTCGCCTCTTGTCCTTGCGCTGTCCTTATCGGGTCTCTATGCTCATTGGGTTGTCCCTGGCACGACCTAGGATGCTAGGTCTACCGACAGACTTTACTCTGTCTTTATTCTGTCTCCTGCCTTACCTATCAGTCTCCGGCGTGTCTTTCCATGTCTTTCGGGTGCAAAATCGAGTGACTGTCCTTGATCTGTCTTTATTCCGTCGCCAGCCTGACCTGGCTGTCTCTGGCGTGTCACTCCGGTGCAAAATCGAGTGACTGTCCTTGATCTGTCTTTATTCCGTCTCCAGCCTGACCAGTCACTTCATTTTGACCCGAAAGACATGGAAAGACACGCCGGAGACAGGCAAGGCAGGAGACAGAGGAATGACAGCGTTGGGACATATAGTGTCACTGGCAACTGAAAGACACAGAGGGACATGGTGACGACAGGTCCTCAGCCCTGGAGACAGAGGAGGGACAGCGTTGAATGTCAGTGCCGTGGCCGTGTGGCCGGGACGGGGACATCGGAAAGACACGCCTGGGACAAAGTGCAATGTGCTGTCATGCAGAGACAGGCGAAAGACGGCCAGAGAACAGGTGGAGGAGCAAGGAATTGCAAGGACACAGCTGAGACAGGGGTGGTAGTGTTTCCGTGTTGCCCATGGAGACATTCGAATGACAGTGTTATGACAGCCGTTTGGTCTAGAGACATGTGGGATGTCCCCGGGGCAGCTATTAGTGGAGCTGTGCATTGAAGAACTTGTGCTCGGGACACGCTGGAGACGAGCTGAGGACACAACTTTGCTTTATTAATACCCAAAGACACCGCAAAGACCCGGTCTGAGGGTCCTTTGTCTTCGGGAGATACACGAGAGACATCGATGGGACATGACTCAGAAGTCGTTTTTGTACGAGGACACCTTAAGACAGTAAGAAAGACATCGAGAGACTCATACTTGAGAAAAGACACTCGAAAGACGAAAGAAAGACAGACAATCTTGTCTTTACCCCGTCCTAGGGCTCATCAGGGCAGCGGTCCAGTTCTTCCGCCGTGAGGCCGACGGCTTGCTTGGCGGGCGGTGTACCCTCCCCGTCACTTCCCAGCAGCATCTCCTCATCTTCAAAAGACCCTGGGCCGGCGGGGGGCACTCGCCAACTGGGGCCCGGGACCGCAGCGGCGTTAAGAGCAGCCCTCGCCGCCTCCCGCTCTGCTGCCTGCCGGTCAGCCTCCTGCCGGCGACACTCGTCGGCCCGGCTCCAGTGTCCGACGCCGCGTCCGCCGTCCATTTCGGAGTGGTCCGGGTCGGGGCCGCCGCCTCCTCGACTGCCGTCAAGTTGGTCGCCTCCGCCTCTCCGCACGGCTCCTCGCCTCTCTCCCGCTCTTCTCCACACTAACACGCCCCGCAGGAGCGGCAAAACAAAGAAATACGGGGGCGCGGGCCGCCGCGGGCGCGCGTGACGGGGACGCCGCGGGGGCGCAGGGCGCCGCAGGCGCCAGAACGGTGATCTGTTTACACCGCGGAGGCGCCGCCGCACGGGATTGCAGGGTCCTTATAGAAGTACATGTACATGCGGTTGGGAGGGCAACGGAGCCAACTGCTTCAGAAGGGGGCGCCGCGGGCCGCGGGCACCTCTGTGGTGTTCTAGCCGCGTATCGCGGGGGCTGTTTTGGGTTATGGCAATACACAACTCTGCCACCAATACTGGCATGACGCCCTGAATGTCATAACCGACATGAACCAAAATGGGAAGAACACCCGGAGCCACAAGATTAGTATTGTCCATTCTTACTTTAGCTTTGATGGGCTTCACATTCTCAGGGTGTGGGCATGCATGCCGCCCCATGACTGAGAGCTCGGCCTGCTCGTCCAGCCAGGCTACCATCTTGCGGCCATTGACCAAAACATTAATAGGATAACAATTTGATTTTTCTGAAATTTTTATCGGGGTACTCCAATTCATTTTTGTAAGACTCAGCCAATCGACCTCGGACCAGTCACTCGGCCTGAAGGAATAATCCTCACACCCACTGGTATAGTCTATGTCCGGGAAATGACACCTCAATTTTTTCAGCAGTTGACCATTTACCATAAACTTATAAACATCATTCTCTTTGTCGTAGGTGCCCTGAAACTTCTGCAAAAAATGCTTTCCTAATACTGCGTCAATACCCGTGGGGAGCATAGAGGCAAGCATAGGCAACTTGCCTTTGATTTTGTCCGATAATTCAATTACACTGCTAAAAATGCCAGGGGCACCATAAACTGTTCCCCTAATTTGCACTGCTGCGTCAAAAATTTGTACATTATTTGAGGTTATCGGGGACTCCCGAAAGTTGACGACCGATGCCGTAGCATTCGGGTCGATTAGTGCTGTCAAAATTTTTCCGTCCATTTTGATCTTGCAAGGGAAACATTTTTCCGGATCTTGAATTTTGACAAACGTACCCATATCATAAAGTATCTTCCAATCATCCCCATCCCAATGACTGGAACAAAAATTTACTGTATTTTCTGACTCCTGCAAGTTTCCTGGACTTGCCGGTAACCTGGGAGTTTCCACCCCTGCTGCTGCAATTGGACCCCCTTGCTGATCAGTGTCGACTGACACCCTGCCGCGACGTCCGACCGTCCACCAGCGCGACGCTCCCACACTCGCACGTGCAGAGTCTGCAATACTGCAGTCCGTCTTCCGCGGGCCCTCCATCTGTAACGCGACACCGTCCGGCCGGGTGAACGGCCCAACCCGGGGGTGATCGGTCGGGTTGGCCGGGGCGACGCGTGGAGCCGGCTGCGACGCCCAGGCCTCGAGCCGTGCGCGTGGCACCAAGGCGTCGAAGTGGCCAGCCGACCAGGGTTTGAGAAATTTCAGGTACAGGGTACCTGTCGGGGGCAGCGAAGAATGATTGAATCGATACCTCCTCTCCTCTGAGATAACCTCAATAGCGGTGCCGAGCACGGATGCCGCCGCCTGAACCGGGACTGCTGTCGCATACTCATGCGTGCCGGCATGCAAAAAATAGTACGGCCATTTAGCCGTACGTGGTAGAAAATTCTTAAAATATACCCAGTTTCCCCTCATATACCTAGCTATGATGCGCCTTAGCGCTTCACTACCATTAATATTACCATACAGACTAAAAGATAAAGCGTGGTAAAAACAGGACCCATCCCGAGGTACGGGAATGAGTATTAAATTACTTAAATTAACGGGATCTTGCTTAGTTGGCTGCTTAACTGGTTCTGAAAATTTTGGAACTTGCGGCACTCATTTATCCAATGGGAAGGGTGGCCGCATGCGAAACAGCCGGACCCGGACTGTCCGCGCCCTCGCCCTCTGCCACTCCCACGGAAGCCCCCGTGGGCTCCCGAGCCGCCGCCGTCTTGCCCGCCATTGCTATTATATCTCCCAAAATTCTGGTTACCTCCATAATTTTGGTTACCTCCATTATTGCCATACCCTCTGCCTCTACCACGGCCTCTGCCACGGCCCCTGCCGTTCCCCCTTCTAATCATCATGGTATATACTGCATTTAGTTTCTCCTCGGCCGTCTCTGGCTTTTTATTTTCCACCGATAAATTTTGCAATTTTTTCAGAATTTTGTCCTCTGTGCTCTCCTCCTCCGGCCCTTTAATCCCATCAAGTAATGCTAATATCTTATCCTGTTTTGCCTTGGTGGCCGCCCCTAATTTTTCCTCCATTACTTCCTCCCCTCTCTTCATTTTCTCCTCCAAAATTTTCTCTAAATTGGTACCAGTCTCGGAACCCTTTTCCAGGAGCGCAGCATTTTTCAGCGCGTCCTTCAGCCGGGCAATGAGGGACTTGCCCGTGGTGCAGCCTGCGTAGGTGTTAATATTGGGCCTGCGCCTATTAACAGTGTCTAGTATTCTTCACTAGACTCTTTAGAACTCAGAGCCAATAGTCCCAAGATGTATTTGTCGTGCGGGGGTGCAAGGAAGAAGTAGACAGTTTTTAGATTTGTCCAACCAAGTGCCCTTACCAAAAGACGGCCGTGAAGATGATCCGAGCTGTCCGGGGGCCACTACTCGTCTGACGCGTTCGAGTCCGCCGGCGCTGATCGCACCGGCGGGCCCTGCTCGAGGGCTGAGGCGCAACCGGATACTACGCTGTCGCTAGTTCCTCCTTTGGCGCGAGAATATGAATTTTGTCTCTCGACATCCCCCCCCTTTTGAAGAAGAGCGTCCCGCTCATAGCCTAAAATTGTGTGTAGCGCGAAAGGGCGAAATAGCGACTTGAGATTAACATCAGCGTCAGAAATCAAATGACTCTACAGTAAGATTTTATTCTTCGCAAAATTTTATGTTTGAATTTGAACTCACTTGGTTGGCAGGTTTATTCCCTACAGCTATTTACATGCTACGGGCCCTAATCTGTTTTTTTTTTTTTTCCCTACTCTAAAAACTCTTAAAAGTAAACCTTACACTACTCTGAATTTAACACTAGACTTATACCTACGCGTCCCCTCCCTCTTAAAGAAAAATGCCCTCATTTTAGGGAAAAAAAAATTTCTACAATAAGAAAAAAATAATAATAAGACTTTTAACAGGAAAAAAAAACAAACACACGATATTTAAGTTAAAATCGGATCCCAAAGTCATTGCCACATAAAATCAGTAAAAGGAAGAGTGTTCGTTTTCAGTTATTTGCTAAATGTAATTTAAATAATACAAGAAAAATCAAATAATCAAAAAAAAATAATCAAAAATTTCAAATAATCATCCGATACGCCGCGGCGTTTGGGTGTCGTCGGCGGCGCTGTTGGTCGTCCGCGGCGCTGGTCGTCCACGACCTCGGTCGTCCGCGGCGCTGGTCGTCCACGACGTCGGTCGTCCGCGGCGGTTGTCCTCGGCGGCTGCTGGCCCACGCTGGCCGCGCCGTCGCCGAACTTGGTGGTGGCCGTCCGCAGCGTCGCTGCTGCATGCTCCTTGGCGCCCCCTACTCAATTCAGAGGCGCCAAGGCGCCAAGGCGTCAGCGCCGGTGTTGGGGCGTCCGTTCTTGCCGCGAAGTTGTTGTCGTCCTCGGCGTGGGGTCGTCGGTGGCCGGCATGAGGACTCGTACCCGGACGCCTGCGCGACGGCGTTGGTGTCCGTGACGCGACGGTCCAGGTGTTATCGCCGTCGGTCAGGAGCCGTGTGTCGTGGTGGTTGTGCTCCCGGCCGCTAGATGGCGTCGGTGGCCCCGCTCGTAGAGCTGCCGGAATCCGCTCTGTCAGCGAAACGGCGGCTGCTGCAACACCGTGCGCTCCCCTCGCTCTCGCTGGGACTGGAGATCACGCCTGGGATGTTCGCACCGAGTTTGGACATTGCCCGTTCAGGACGGGGTTATCCCGGACGGAGTGGCCTCCCGACGGACGACGCTGCTCTGCTGGGGCATCGGACACTGGTTGGCTTTTTGAGAGATTAGAAGAGGAGAATTTAGGAGAAAAAGAAGAAAGGTGCTGTAGAAGTGAGGTTAGGGACGAAGGAAAATTAGTACCTTGGCCAGGTATCTAATTCTATCTACTTATCATCTAAAGCATTCCTAATACTAGCTTAACCTAAAATTCTAGCCCTACCAGAAATGCTACATGCGGACTGGGTCCGGCAGCGGCCTGCCCCGGTTGACACTGGGTCCAATATCTTGCAGCGGGATAGCCTCAGTTGACTGGGCGTATACCCGGCTCCTTATCGCCCTTGGAGTCATTGGTTCTGTTGGTGGTGGATACGTGACAACTGGTGCATCTGCGGTGTTGTACACATGGCCCCGTGCGCCCCTCTGGGGGTCGCGCGGCTCATGGTCCCTGGTGCCCGAGGTTGTAAGTGAAGTTACAATATAGTCAATTTTGAATTTTAACACAATTACTGTTACCGTTAGGACAAGCACTGCCAAAATAAGAAAAACTAGCACGCCGAGCGTAACTAAGTCCTCTCCTGGAAAGAAGTTATATGATTTGAGAGGTTTTGCCCGTAATTCTTGAATTTCTACCGGAGAGAGTGGTTTAGGCTTGACAAATAGTGCAGTGTAGGACGGCCAGGTCTCATTGACAATTGGGATCCCCGTAAAAGTAGTTGCATGCTCTATTTCTCTTATACTGTCTAATTCCATGTTTAAATTTGTTGTCCACAGAGCCGGGAGCAGGAATTCAGCCCCCTTCTCTTTTTCTAACTGAGACGGCATGGTCAGCCTTGCATGGACGGCAATGGTACCATTGACAAGGAGTGAGCAATTTCCAGGTACCATAAAACGGTGTGCCCCGTAACCAATCGCGTTATGGGCCGTCACCTGCCTACCACACTGTAAGGTGAGTACGGTAGGTTCCGCCGCTGCCACCAGAAATTGATTGGGTGCCAGCTGCAAGATCTGCGGTCGGTTAGTAGTCTCACAAGTGAAGTCGCACTCATTTATCAGGTCTTGCACCGTACGTTTTGATGTTATTGCTTTAACACAGCTACTATGCCTCGTGTATGAAGCATCCACCCGCGAGATTTGGCAAATGTAGTTGTCTAGGCAGTGGGTCAATGACACACCCTCCAAAGGGATGAAGTGGTCGTTACTGACTGCTGCCACTAGCCTTTCCTCGTCCGGGAACAGCCTACAAATTTTTCCATCCCATGCGAAGGGCATTGCCTGGTATTGCCACAATTTCCATTGGGAACCTACAGTTTTTAACGGAACTTTCACCCAGAAACTAATTTTATCATCTAAAATTTTGCAGTATGTAAGGGGCGATAAATAAATTAAGTCTAAATTTTGAATGGCCAAATCCATATTCCGATATGCCGTTGTATTCAGAAGCATCTGAATTTTTGAAGCAAGCACCTCCACTGGAACTATCTCAGGACTGAGGTGGTTTTTGTCACAAAGAGCTGCCATGTCTTTCAAGGCATTCTCCTGGTTAATGATTTCTACAATCGTTGTCGTGATTTGATTCATGTAAATGAGATGCAAAAAGGAATTTTCATACGAATTTTGCTGCTGCAGATACCGGAAAGAAATTTGCTGAATGTCATATTTAATCCCATCATAGCTCTTTTGTACTGTTTCTGAGAAATTTTTAAATGTATCAATAGTATGAACCATATTGTCCTGCAGGGTTGATTGTCGAGAAGCTAATTGTTTCATACTCCCGTGCAGGTTTCTGGCATCTCCTTGGAAGACACTCAACTGTTTCTCCGTAACCAAGTCACAGCAGAAACTGAAAATTGATCCGAGGAAAGAAAGTCCCCGTCTGAGGCGGTAAGACTGATGGGTCGTTTTTCTATCAAACCTTATCAAATTGAGCACATCGGTTATGGATGCATTCCAGTGTTCTAATGCTACTCCCGCCTTTGGGACGCTGATACGCATTTGCCTGTAGAGATGGTTTGCCTGTTCCTGCAGTTGCTTATACGGGATTACTGGGAGCGGTACAGCGAACTGTATCAGCTCCGTGGCCTCTGCCACCGCTTTTGCGAGCTCCACTTTATGCACCCCCGTTGTCAACCTAACTGTGTCCGTGTCGACCTTTTGTGGAATGTGTGTTGTCACACATTGGCAACCCCTGAATGTGAGCATCAATTGAACACATATAATATACGCGTAGTTAGGCATGTTAAATTTTGGGTGCCCCCCCATAACAGAGGAAATATAAAGTTATTACCAGTTAGAAATGAAGTATTTACAACAGGTGGACAGGAATAAGTAAAGTATAGAAAGGTCAGCGCCACCACCATTTGAATGCAAGCCCTGCAACATAGCAATAGGAGACAAAATTTTAGTCGAATGGAATTTTAAACCGTAGTGGTCTCTTATTGTATGGTTTTATTTTCCTTACATGGAACACCTTAATAACATCCTTACGTTTCCCTGTGGGCAATCTAGTTTTAATGAGTACGAAGTAAAAATTTTGAGATTTATGTCCTATAATTCTGTGAGGTCCTGTGTATTTTATTTTCTTTCTGGGAAAACCCACATCAGAATCTTTTTCGTTCCTAACCATCACTTTTTGTCCTAAATGGTATGTTACCAGGCGCCTGTTTTTGTCATAGTGTGCTTTGTATTTTTGTTTGGAGTCCAGAATCCGTGCTTTGATAGTTTTGAGAAATTGGGCATGATTTTTAATCTTTTCTGCTAGACTCATGTCTGTCTGTGGCATTAACTGTAATGATCCTGGAATAATTGGGTCCACATTGAAAAGTACTCTAAATGGTGTTGTCTTAATGCTGTCATTGTAATTTATGTTATAGATGAATGTGGCTAGAGGAAGGAATTCGTCCCATGACTCACCAAACTGCAGTAATAAATCACCGAGAATTTGTTTAAGACCGTCTATGGATTTTTCGACCTGCCCATTACATGATGGGATTCTGCGGTAAGCATTATGGAAAATTTTGAACCGATCCAGTGCTTTCTGGAAGGTATAGCTTGTAAAATAGCTAGCACTGTCACTACGGTATGACTCGCAGACTCCGTAAGTACAAATGTAGTCACTGAGACATGCTATTGCTGTTTGAGAGTCAGCCGTGCGAGTAGCTTTACTGTACAAATAACGGCTAAAATCATCAACAATTATACAGGCTGTGGTATTCTTATTTTTACTTACTGGGAGTGTCCCCAGAAAATCACAACTAATTTGAGCAAAAGGACGTTTTGGTGATTTTATCTCCAGCAATCCTGGTTTAAATTTATGATTAATTCTATGTTTTTGGCAGAATTCACATGATTTATAATATACTTCACAGTCGGTGTACATACCTTTCCAATAGAAATTCTCTAATATATTCTTGTACAAGTGCTTTGTTGCCCTATGGCCTCTATTGTCATGAAATTCATGTAAAATATACTTTTTACAGATTTCTGGTACCACCAAGAGAAGTTTTTCATCCGACTTAAAATACAGAATTCCATCCTCCAGGGTGTATGGCTGGTAAATGTTGCTGTCTACATTGTCTATAATTTTTAAAAGGTTAGTATCTGATTTTTGTAAGTCCTGTATTACATGTTTATTTATCTGCGTCAGGGACACAAGGCTTTTATCAGCTTTCAAATTTTCCTGATCAACCCACTCTGCTTCTTGCTTTTCCCGTGTCTCCTGTCGAGCTTGCGCTCTGGTTGTGACAGGACAAATAATATCTATATTTTTCTGCCTTGTTTCAGGGAATGCTATGTCGGGGAATATATCATCCACCAACTCCTCTACAGTTACGTTTGGTTCATCCACTGGATGCCGACTCAAAGTGTCTGCTTCATTATTTGACCCTTTTCGGTACTTTATCTTAAATGAATATTGTGCCAGGAACATAATGTATTTTGCCAACACCCCTGTTGGGCGCTTGGCACTGAGGAGAGTTCTGAGGCTCTCATGATCAGTGATAACAGTAGTTTCTACATTTCTATTCTGTAAGTAACAATGCAATTGGGTGAAAGCATAAACCATAGCTGATAGTTCTAAATAGTAAATAGGCAAAGAAGCTTCACTTGGTTTTAATTTTCTTGATATGTACGCAACTGCATACCATTTCTTAGTATTGAGATCCATCTGATAATAGCACGCCCCTAATCCTAGACGACTAGCGTCACAAACTATTCTATTTGGAGCATTAGGGTTGAAGATACGCAATGCTGGAGACTGCGTTAGCTCATTTTTCAGGATCTCGAGGGATTTTTGTTGGGCTTCTGTCCATTCAAATTCTTTATCATTTTTCAAAAGATCAACCAAAGGTGCTGCTTTTTGAGCATAATTTTTAACAAATCTCCGATTATATGAGAAAATACCTATCAAACTTCTTAGTTCCTTTTTAGTGCTGGGAGCTTTTAACTTTTTAATACCATTTATCCTCTTGTCCAAAATTGAAACTGTTTTGCCGTTTACTTTAAGTCCTAAAAATTTGACTTCAAACTGGAAAAACGTTGACTTTTTAATGTTAAGTTGAATAGAATGTTCCCTTAGTAACTGTAGATATTCTTTCAAGATTTGCATGTGTTCTTCAAATGTTTCAGAGCCGATATGAGAGTCATCAAAGTATCTCAGAATCTTTTTCTTACTTTTAAGTTTTGTTAATAAATGATCCATTGCTTGCAGGTATATTGCCGGACTTATGGACAAACCCTGGCTCAACACTTTCCAACGCATCCTGCTACCGGATGGAGTATCGAAAGCAGTGATATCTCTGGAATCTGGATGCAGTTGGATCTGCCAATAGCCATTGGAGCAATCCGTTGTAGAATGGAAATTATGTCCGAAGAAACTATCGATCATTTCCTGTTGATCCGGGACCGAATATTTTAATGGGCGTAACACCTTTGAATTCAACGAGCGGAAATCTTGTACAAATCTCCACTGGGGCTGCTTTGGATCCGGTGAGTATTTCGGAACACACAGGATAGGACTACAATACACACTAGTGGAATGTTCTATAAGTCCTGATTTCAACAATTTCTGAATATAGTCCTCTATGAAAGCTGTCTGATCTGGTGACATTCTGTAATTTCTTTGACTTACTGTTTTACTCTCATCATAGTCAATTTTTACTGGAGGGTAGTCACAAACTGTTAACTCTGAAACATCCGAGACGAACACATCCCTGTAACTTTCTAACAATTTTTCTGCCTGCTGGTATTGCTCTGGGGGAAGTTTAGTGTTAATGTTGAACTCTATTTGTGTTTCAGTGCCCTGCGATCTCTCTGGTGTGTTTACACTGTTAACTGTTGGAGCGAAACTACTAAAGGTGTCTTCGTGCTCTTCATCGACCGCTAAATTGAAGGAAGGAGTCAAGAGTTTTGCCTTGGCATTGAGATTTGTGACTTGTATGTATTTTATGCCTTCTGGTTTTAATATAAAATCACCTACCAACAGTTTATGAAATTTCATTAGACTTTTATTGCCTATGAATGTGGTATCCTTGTGTATCTGATGCGGTGTTATCCTGACTTTAACCCACTGGATGGTATGAGGAGGAATGAGAAGGGAGGCTTTGGAGCGAATAAACTGAGGGCCAGAATACAGGTTCTCTACATCCAAGTGAGCAAAAATATTATCTACCGCAGTTACATCATCATTTTTATGATTGAAATAAACTCCAAATGCAATTCTTATACTGTTTTGCTTCTCTCTGAGAGTAATGTTCATTTTTCCATAGTTAATGATGGCCTTTGCTTTTCGCAGAAACACATTCCCTAAAATAATTGGAAAAGAAATTCCTTTACAAACGTAAAATTTCCCTGTAAATGCCATCGGACCAATTTCAAAAGTGCCTTCCCAAATACCATATGTTTTAATGGCTTGTTTATTAGCAGCTCTCAACCGCTGTGTAGTTGGCACGATTTTAGCCAGCGGTGCACATTTGCGGAGTGTTTCATAGTCAATACAATTAACTATGGCTCCAGTATCTACCAATGCCTCTACCTTATGTTGCAAAATTTTGACTTTAATCAGTGCTACTAGTATCTGATGCTCCTCGTCAGGTTGGGATAAAGGAGGAAATGGATTCTCTAGGGTAGGAGAGTGGAGTGTTAGAATGTGGCTGTCATCACTATCTGTGAATATATTTTCTGTTTTTGATGGGATATCAATGTGAGTTGTAGATTGCCTGTGCCGTTTAGTGTGCGATTTTCGGATCTGGACTCTACTTTTTATTTTATTCCCTTCTTGCACACAAGCCACTATTGACTGCCCTTCATCTAGCATGCCTGTCAATATCTGAAATCTATTGTGAACTGGTGTTGCGTACTGTGGTAATGCAGCCTTTAATTTTTCTGCTTTTGGCCTGTTGCTGCTACAGACCTTGTGTTGTGATGAAGAGGATTTGGGTTTCCTAGCAAAATCTCTATTGGCCTCACTCTGGCAGCGGTCGGGTCCAACAATCGGCCCCGACGGCTTGCCTGTGGGACCCACCATATCAGAGTACAAACCATGCGAAAATCCATAACTTGTAGTACTGGTGAACTGCACTGACGTCTGCGCCGGCGATTGGGACTCACCTTTGTTGCACTTGTTGTCCACATGGAGACCTGTAAACATGTCCCTGTACAGCCTGTCGTCGGCCGGCGTCTCCGTCATGTCTAGATAGTCATAGTATGGGCAGTCTCTGTCTGGGGTGTGTACCAAGTTTATGCAAGCACCCGAAAGTCCGTGCCCCACGAATGTCCGATCTTTTCCCTCCTGAACAGTAATAGGGCAACTATAAATTTCTGAGATCGCCACAATATCAGCCAAAGTTCCAACCCTATTACTTCTTTTTGCAAAATTTCTGTAAGCTGATTTGGAGTCAAAGATTTTACCCTGCCGGTCTGTAGTGAAACCCTTAAAATTTTCCCAGTTAGCCAAAATATGTCCTGTTACTCGATCCCGAATTTCAAGAAAATTTCCCTGAAATCCGAAGATGGCATATGACGCGCACCGAAACAAACTGTCGCCGTCATGTACCACCCTCAAAATTCTGTAATTAGTGAGTTGTGGACGGGAAGTCTCCACAACTACTTCTTTCCGTTTTTTGACTTGTCCGTTTTGGAAGGTGACATGCTCCTATCTTTTCTGTCCCTACTATCACGTCTGTGGTCTCTTTCTCGGCTGTCACGTCTGTGGTCTCTGCCTCGGCTGTCACGTCTGTAGTCTCTGTCTCGGCTGTCACGTCTGTGGTCTCTGCCTCGGCTGTCACGTCTGTGGTCTCTGCCTCGGCTGTCACGTCTGTAGTCTCTGTCTCGGCTGTCACGTCTGTGGTCTCTGCCTCGGCTGTCACGTCTGTAGTCTCTGTCTCGGCTGTCACGTCTGGAGTCTCTGTCTCGGCTGTCACGTCTGGAGTCTCGACCCCAACTACGGTCCCGACTACGGTCCCTGCTGCGGTCCTGACTGCGGTCCCGACTCCTGGAGTAGCTCCCTCGACGCTCCCAACTGGAGCCCCGGGACCTCTGCCGGTAGGGCGTGTCGTCCCGTTTGCGCCGGTCATCCGACGAATGTTTTTCGTGACTCCACATCGACCCAATAGCCGCAATGAGACTATCCAGCTTTGCCTCTAGTTGCAGAGCTGCTATGCCCTCGGCGGCCACTGGGGCTGCCGGAGGCTCCTGGACCGTCACTGTTTTGACGGGGGAGGGCGTGGCAAACAGATCTGCGGATAGGATTTTGGTCCTCTGAAGCTCCTGTATGTCAGCCTCCAGAGTGACCAAGTAGTCCCTTAGGTGTGTTATCCCATCAAATTTCTGCCCCGCGAGCTTGACCTGTAGGTTCGGTGGAAGCCCCTCTCTGATATACGAGATTTGCTCGTGGGCCTTCATATCCGGGGAGAACTTGTTGATTAGCACTACCTTATCCATAAAATAAGTGTTCACTGTTTCTCCATCCTGCTTCCTGCGGGCAACCATCGCCTCTCGAAGGTGTCTATCATCTTCGGGAGGGCAAAATGCTGCTGTTAGCGCATTTTCAACTGTCTGGTAGCTAGCATTACCCCGGTTTTTGAGAAATTGAGTCAGCCAGGCCGAAATTGCCCTGTGCTGGATGCAGTCCTCTAAATGCAAGATCTTTTCCCTATCAGTACACCTGTAGAAGTCCACACGTCTCTCGAATTTTAGCAAGAAATCTCGCACGTCGCCACCATCTCTCAATGTTGGCAACTGGAGTCTTGGCGCATGGGGGCCCGCAGGAGGAGCTTGCGTGTGCCGCATGAATGGAGGGGTACCAAACCCATCCAGCGAGTTCATATGGAACCCTGCGCGGAAGTGTGGTTGGGCGCGCTCGTCCTCCGTACTGTCTCGCTCGCTTGGGGGAGGGGAAGGAGAATGAGGTGGGCTGCCCAGGAATCCGCCGCGTCGTGACATTGCTGGTGGATCAGGGCGAAGGAAGTTTTGGAGCCTTTCGTACAACGGGTCGTCACTGGATTCGGACCGAGGAGGGGAGGGTTGCAGGCGATCACGGGATGCGGGGTTTCGCAGGACTTGTTCGAAACTGCTTGAGGTAGCCCGGAAGGTCTCCGCGTGCTGCCTCACTATCTCCTGCAAGTCCTGCTGTTTCTGCGTTCTCTCTGCCTCGCCGCCGTTCCGATCGTCGCGAGCTGCAAAGTCGTCGTAGAAAGTCTTAAACCTTATCACGAGAAGTTGCACGCAGGTAACCACTAAATCCGCAAACGACGGCTGCCGAACCCCTGGGTTGTTCTCAGGCAAGTCCTCCAAGTAGCTGAGAAATTTCCGGATGTCAACAACGATGAAATTGTCACCTGGACGGTACTCTGCTGCGTCTGCCAGCCGCAGGTGAGGTCTTCCAGAAAGATCTCGAAACTGGTACTGAAACTCCACGTCGTGTACAGAGCAGCCCTGCCGTACCGCCCGCAAGCACCGTTCGAACTCGTCGGCCAATTGCGTACAATCCCACGCGGTCGCCGTGTGGATATTATAAACACGGACCTTCTCGGATGGCTCCGCCGTCGCCGTCAGCTCCTGGAGCAGCTCCTGGCCTAAAGCTATCGCCTGATCCGTCCGATCAACTAACCACGGTAGGGGGTTGATCACCTGTGGCTGCTCCACCCGTGATGCTGCAGCGGGAGTGACAACCTGAGGGGACGAAAAGTGAACTCGCCGCTGACCTACTTCAGGGCTCTTGACCCTGCCGCCCAGCTGTGAGGAATGACCCGCTGCGCTCGCAGATTGTGGATGCGTTGACGGCTCTGCGCTGAAAAGAGATGTGGGGTGGGGAGGGGAGGAGTGGGAGAGAGGAGAGGTGTCGCGTGGTCGCGAGGAGTGAGGCGGGGAGGGGTTTCGGGGAGGAGGGGTGTCGCGCTGCACTCGATCCGGGGAGTGGGAGGGAGGAGAGGAAGAGCGGGGTGAGTGTGAGTGAGAGCGACTGTGTCGCCCCTGTGTGTTGTGCGATCCTGTAGTTGCCAGAAACTGGAGTAGCGCCTCTAAGATACGTTGAGTGTTGACCGTACTGAGCTCAATTTGGTGCCTATCGGAAACTTGACTAAGGTACTCCTGTAATTTTAGGACGTCCACCACAATCCTGTCCGCACGCCGGTCGTCGTCTTTCGCGTTTGTGGGTTGGAGCTCCACCTGCAGGTGGTCGGGACTCTGACCCGCGCACCGCTCTGTTATCTGGGCGAGCCCCTGAACGCGAGGACTAGCACGCTTGCTGGTCGCGGCCTTCCGGATAGTGTCCTGCACCAACTCTACGACGTCGGTCAAAACTTGAACGGTCGTAATGAGACCTCGCTGGCTGCCTAAATTTTTAACAGCTACCTTTGGGGCAGCAGGCTCTTTCCTGGCCGAAATAAAATTTCTGATAGACGTATATTTAGCCAACTGCTCCCGTGGGGTCCCCCGTGTCAATGAACCCACGAAACTGTCCATTTGGTCGTCATATTTTCTGTTTGTTTTTTTTTTTGAAATCCAAAACTCTGATTTTAAAAAGTTTTGATAAGCACTCTTAATGGCGAAAAAAAAAACTAGTATGAATTTTCCACAGCACTGCACACCGTCGCGGATCGTCTTCGCTACCACTGCACCCCGGTAGGGTGTCGGGTGTCGCACCCGCACCACCGCTCGGCGACCGTCCGCCGCCGCGTGGTCAGCACGGGCACGGCACGGCACGCTCTGGCCCGCAGGTGCGGCCGAACACGTGGAGCGGAAAATTTTTTTTTCAAAGAAAAAAAATCAAAATTCCAGGGGAGAACTTTTACGTACTATGACTTACTTGCTATTCACTGATTTTAAAGGAAAAATTCACTCGCACCAATACTTAAAAAAAAAACACAACGAGAAAAAAAAAACACACACACCCGTGGTGGTACGCACCACGCCGCACTCAAATTTGACCAATTTTCACGTAAAAACCACCAATCAGAGTTAACCCGCACCAATGACTATACAGTGGGGTGACCTGATCAACTCTTAACGGCTAATTTCTACTACTAAAGAAAAAGGAGGGCCTTCCCTCAACACGTGTGCGCTCGCGCACGTGTGGCTAGCCACTAAATAATACTTATTAATAATACTTATTCTAGCTAACCGTACCTAGACTGGCCAAGATCACAATGAGAAATAAAGGAGAGTCTAGGGAGACGAGCAGAAAGAGTGGTAAGGGGACCTTCCGACCGTTCTGAAAGAAGGGTCAGAACCACGCAACCTCCACCATGTTAATATTGGGCCTGCGCCTATTAACAGTGTCTAGTATTCTTCACTAGACTCTTTAGAACTCAGAGCCAATAGTCCCAAGATGTATTTGTCGTGCGGGGGTGCAAGGAAGAAGTAGACAGTTTTTAGATTTGTCCAACCAAGTGCCCTTACCAAAAGACGGCCGTGAAGATGATCCGAGCTGTCCGGGGGCCACTACTCGTCTGACGCGTTCGAGTCCGCCGGCGCTGATCGCACCGGCGGGCCCTGCTCGAGGGCTGAGGCGCAACCGGATACTACGCTGTCGCTAGTTCCTCCTTTGGCGCGAGAATATGAATTTTGTCTCTCGACAGTAGGCCACAAGCCGCGCGTGCTCTTTGGGCATTATCTCTATCATAATTTTGACGACCTCGGATCCTCCCAGTTTAGGATCCGCAGTCTCAGAAATTGCCAAAACCCGCAGTAGAAAATCTAATGTGCTCTCTCCTGCCTTTTTCCTCTGCCCCAGCATGCGGCACCTGACCGACATGCCGTCCTTACCTACCAGCATGTATTCCTTCATTTCCTTCTTATAGTCTTCCCATTTTTTAGTCTTATGTGAGTTATGGAACCCTTGTAGGTGGCCAGGGAGGAAGTTCCCGAGCAGGATAGGCACCCGGTCCTCCTCAAGGCCCACCCGCACATAAACCTCCCTTGCCGCCTCCAGCCAGCCCTCCGGGTCCTCCGCATCGAAAGCCCGGACCGTCGGCTGCAGTGACAATGGCAGGTCCCTGTATTCCATTTTCGGTGGTCTTGTAGACCTCTTAATAAATTCGACGAGTGCTCCTGCCCAATGTAGGAGGACTTCTGCTACTACCGGGACAATTTCGTGGTCTAAAAAATTTTGCCTTATTTTTTGTTTATAAAAATGAACAAGTCGCGGAACGCTTAAGGTGTACCCTTGGTACTTATACCCCTGTATTAAAATATCGGACGCAAGGACGTGGATACAGGGCGCTGGATTGTGGTCTGAAGCTACAAAAAATTGTTTAAAGTCTACCTTGAATTTAGAAACGTCTGATGGTACCGGCGCCAGCGGCAGAGTGTTCACCGAGCTTATGACCTGGGCCGCGAGATCAAGGGCACTTAATTTGTTCAAATATTTCTCGTGACCCAATGCAAGCTGCGGTTCTTGCACCTGGGATCCGCTAAGATAAATGTAAATTTCCTCAGTCATGACCTCATGCTTACACAGATCCGGCGCTGCGTCTTACCTTGAATGTTGGTTGATGTAATATGATGCACAAAAAAAAAACCACTTAGCAGTGGCTATATAAAGGCAGAACTGCATTAATCACAAATGTTTTTACAAAGAACAAAAGTTTTGTTTTGAAAATTGCAAATTTATGTTTTTTTAAATCGTATTTCCATTTTTCAGTTTTGCGGGTTTATTTTCTTGGGTTCCGCATTTGACAGGGAGTTTTTGACTATTGCGAATGCGTGTATTGAGTAGCAAGTCCTATGTGAATTTAGTTTGTTTGTGAACATGAATGTGAACGTGAGTTTGGTTGCTGTGTGCCGGGATTTTCAGCAGCCAACAAATACTCGCGAGCTCAAAGCTACCGTACCCACATCCGAAGCGAATGAGGAGTGTGACAGCGACACACCCTCACCCAACTGAAAACATCGCAGCACCCTCCCACACCCACGTAGCCGGCCACCATCCCTCGCACACCCACAACGGACGTTAAATAGGTTGCCTATAGGCACGGCGTTCATGCAACAAACACAACGCATAAGTCTTTCTCTCTCTCGTACGATGCATCTTCCTCCCACAGCATCGCTTTGTCTTTCTCGCGCTCGCTTCTTTTCTCTCCCACTCGCTAGCGAGCCCATGCCATGTGATCTGTTCCAGCCTTGTATACATACATGACACCGTGCCGGCCGCCGAGTGACGCCGTGCAGAAAAATCCACAAAAGATATGTATTCCTTATTTTTGAACTTGAATGCTTCCTCACTTCCCACACAGAAAATTACAAAAAGTTGCCAAAACAAAAAAAATAGAGCCACAGGATTCGCGAACCGGTGGGAAAATTTCCCGTTCCCGCCGATGCACCAGATGTTTTGGGTTATAAATTATGGTGGTTCACTGAATACCGTTCTCTGGTTTATTGCGTCCTTTGAGTGGCGCCGTTCGACCGTGACTGACTTGCTCGCGGATCGCCGCGGCCCGGCCGGGCCCGCTCGCGGCTCCTCTCCAGGGCTTTCCCTGTCCGCCGGGCGCCCCGCGGCCGAAGGCCTTTCGGCTCTCTTCGGCTCGCGTGGCTCCGCTGGTCACTCGGGTGGCGGGGCGCGACGCGCCGAGTGCGACGCGCGCTAATTTAAACGGGATCGCGGTTGCCCCCGCAACAGGGCGCCGCCAGGGCACCCTACTCTACGCGCCGCGCCTACTTGAGACTTCGCTTCGCTATCGGCGTCCCGCTGGGGGCGGCGCGCAGACGGGCGAAGGTATTCCCCTTGCTCCGACAGACAGCTGTTTCGACGAGCGCTTGTATTCCCCTCGGTCAGGCGGTCGGTCGGACGAGACGCAACTTGTCGCCGTGGCGAGTGAGCGAGCGAAGAAGTATACGTGGTGGTCGTCGCGCGTGGTAGTGCAACGAAGCGTAGACCCATTCTGCGGTGCAGTGAGTCATCCGTGCAGTAGTGACCGGTGTTCAACTTAACAAAATAAATACCATATATATTTTATTATAATATATACATAAAGTTGTGTATAGAAAATATTTAACAATAAAGTGTGGAGTTAAATAATCCTATTTTCGGCGATGTGCAAAAAATTTCGTACTATTTCCGACATTTTTCCGAAAAAAATAGGGGGGGGGGGGTGTCTAGCGCCAGGGGGGCGCCGGCGAGCCGGGTCACCCTTGCCCCCCCTTCCCCCCCCCCCTCTTGTTTTCGAAACGTTCCGGCGCCCCTGAGTCACATTAAAACAAATGTGACATCACATTTACATTCCTGGATTACCAGTGATACGGTGTCACATTCGTTTGAGCAATAGTCAGGCGTCTTTCTTGCGATTCACATAAAGCGAACGTGACTCTCAAACCAAAGTGACACACAATTCGAACGAATGTGACACTCGTCAATGTCATATTCCCGGATTACCCGTGATGCTGTGTTGAGAAGAATGGAGAGCCGCTCTGTTCTTGAATCGGGAACTCATGTTTTCTGGGTGTAACGTAAGGCTATCGCTTCTCTGTACATAGCTGGGTCTCTGTCGAGTGCCTGGTGCACAGCGTTTGGACCGGTGTTGGGTGAGGGTTTCATAGATTACCTCGAGACTTTTCCCAAATGTATTATGCTGAAGAATATATTTCAGGGGACGCAAGTCCGGGCGTTGAAAACCACTCGCGTGTGGCCGGGCATCCGGGACGCGATGTCAAACGTCATGGGGAAGTGCGCCGGGTCCGTCAGGCCGTCGTCGACTGGGTCCACGCTGAAGGCCAGCACGACGTTGGCGAGCAGGGTCTTCATGACGGCCATGGCGTACCGGCTCCCGACGCAGTCCCGGGAGCCGATGCTGAAGGGCACGTAGGCGTACGGGTGCCGGCCCGCGCTGCGCTCCGGCAGGAAGCGGTCCGGATCGAAGCGCAGCGGCTCCTCCCAGTGCCGCGGGTCCCGGTGGGCGCCGCTCACGTTGAGCAGGAAGGTGGAGCCCCGCGGGACGGTGTGGCCGCTGAAGACCGTCTCCTCGCGGTTGGTGCGCGCGACGACGGGGAGCGCTGGCAGCAGGCGCAGCGACTCCTTGATGACCCGCTCCGTGTACTGCAGCCTGCGGACGGGCAGGGAGACGACGGGGATGCAGCAGCAACCAGGAAAATGAGTTCTCATAGTTTTTGAGAGCATCGCGAGAGGGCGACCGCAAATACAGTGTACACATTTAGTGAAAACCCAAAATACAGTCAAAGGCGTGCATCTAAATCTAAAATCCATCAGGAAATTCAGATAAGAGGAAGCACTTACGGGCTTTCACGGGCTGTCATTCAACCGACAACGGCCACAGAAATTCAAAATTAAGAAAAATGTGTGTCGCTATCCTGCGAATTCGTTTGAAGTCCTGGAATCTGTGTTCAAGATTAGGTCGAGTGATTTCCCCCTCGAAGCATCGGGATAGGGTTGAGCCTAGAGGTCTCGACCCGATCCCGATGCCCTCAGCATCGCCGAGAACACGTCATTCTGGTCGCAAACCGAGAACTCATTTTTCTGAGTGTCGTTTTGAGGGAGTCGCATAATACGCTGAAGGCATCGTAGGGGCACGGCGAATAAATACAGCCACCGGTCTCGGGACCGGGGACCTCGGCCTCGAGAGTCGCGGAGTAGCGGGACTCGAGTAGGTTACGCTCGGTTAGGTTATTTGAGGCTTGGATAATTAAACTCGGCCTGGCAGGGGTAGGTTAGAAGGTTGAGCGGCATCGATGACGAAAAGGCAATGTAAGAGGCGTCGCCTGCCAGAACACGAGCGTAAATGCGATTGGGCGGGCGGACGGAAACAGCGACGCCTGCAGGCGCACGGCGTCCTAGAGACAGATTGGCCTCAGAGGGTCTTACTCGTCAGGTGTCAGCTGCGGCAGGCCAAGGTAGGTGTGCGCCAGGCGTGGAGTGGCGGAACAGTGATTCTCGATGAACGTTTCTGGTAACTATGTACACCTTGAAACTGTGGGTAGGTTTATCCTAGACTGAAAATTAGTTACATCAATTCATGTTGTAGTAGGTTTCTAGACGAGCAAACAAATTCAGTACGTTCAACAAATTTTGTGTAAAGCCATGGGATGAATACCACGGAAGTGCACACGTGATTTTCGTGGTTGTCCCTCGCTCGCGTTCCCGCAGTTCGCTAAACAGAGTGTTTCTGGTAACTATGCACACCTTGAAACTGTGGGTAGGTCTATCCTAGACGATCGTTTATCGTCAAGGAACTTGGGGTCAGAAACGCTCCGTTACGGTGTTACGGTCTCCTCTACTTGCCGCTCTCTTGCGCCGTAAGGTAGGCAACACATTCGACAGCGCCAGCTCAGTGCCACGCTCTGACTCCGGCAGTGGACCGCGCGCCGCTACCGCACCAGAGCTGAGCTAGGCTCTACACTGTAAAAATGTTTCGTCATGTGACGAAAAATATTGATGACGAATATTTGTCACCTAAATATTTCGTCACTTTACGATTTTCTCGTCACGTGACGAAATATTCCTGTGACAAAATTTTCGTCACTTCTGGGCCAAACGTTTAAAAAAATGATTTTCAATCATTCCCAGATACAATTGTTTTTTGTGACGATTTTTCGTCACAACATGTGTCACGAAAAAATCTTGAACAAAATTTAAGAGCGAATTTTTTGTAAAGTGACGAAAAATATTTTTACAGTGTGCCACTGCTCCGCTCCGGCGCTACACTTCGCCACCACTCCGCACAAGTGTGTTGCCCAACTCACGGCGCAAGAGAGCGGCAAATTGAGGAGGCCGTAGCTCCGTAACGGCTCGTTTCCGACCCCTAGTTCCGTGGCGACAAGCTGGCCCGTCCCTCCGTCGAACCTCGATGTCGGTTCCGCTCCGCCCGACCCGGAACCTCGGTTTGACAGGGGGACTTGGCCAGCTTGGTCTGCTGGCGGCGTTCGCGGGGACCTCCGGTCCCCGCCTCAAGGCACTAGAGATGTGTCCGCTGGTACATTGCAACGTTTAAAATCGCTAACCTCAGCCCGTCCCGACACGCGGCGGAGTGCGCCTTGAAGGCGCACCACACGCAGCCGCGAACCCTAGTCTAACAAATCAAACAATTCTTATGAAACAGAAACGCGACAAAATTTGAAAATTGTTGCCACCGTGCGTTTATATACACCGTAAAAGGAGTCTATCCTCCAAATTTGAAGTTTCTGTGTGAACGATAAGTCAGCGAACAGACGTCCGAACGAACGAACAGTCGGCATCAGACTATAAGCCCGGCTCCTGTACGTTTCTACCGAAACGACGCGGGTCGGGCTAAAAAACGATCGTCTAGGATAGACCTTCCCACAGTTTCAAGGTGTACTTAGTTACCAGAAACACCCTGACTAACGAATAGCGAACTACGGGAATGCGAGCGATTGACAACTATTGCTATCGCGTGTGCACTTCCGCGGTATTTATTCCGTGGCTTAACACTAAAATTTGTTGAACGTACTGAGTTTGTTTGCTCGTCTGGGAACCTACAGCAACATAAGTTGATGTTACTAATTGTCAGTTGATCCAACGAAAGATCAGTTAAATCAACTAACGACTTTCCTCCACCGTCGACACTACCTGGCGACGTGGTGCGCGGAGACGGCCGTGGCGTCGCCCAGGACGTCCTTCACCTCGAGCAGAACACGCTGCTGCACATCGGGGCACACGGAGAGCACCTTGAGCGTCCAGGCCAGCGACGCGGACGTCGTCTCCACGCCCGCGGCCGTCAGGGTGGTGAGCTCGTTCCGGATCTCCTCGTCGGAGAGCACGCCCGCGGCGGACGCCCTCTGCAGGAGGTCGGACAGCGTCCGCCCCTTCCGGAAGAAGTCGTCGCCGGCGGCGGCCTGCTGCCGGAGCCGCCGGAGCCCGATGTCGCACTCGGCGTCAATCAGCCCCCGGAGCCGGCGCACCAGGCGGGCGGCGCCCGTGAGGCCGAACAGCGGGCCGGGCCACAGCCACGGGCTGAAGACCCTGGACACGATGGCGCTGGGGACGGCCTCCATGGCCCTGAGGACGATGGCGAGCAGCCTGTCGAACTGGCGCGCCTCCTCCTCGTCGGCCCTGTCCAGGGTGAGGGTGGTGCGCAGGAAGGCGCTGGCGACGGTGAGGCGGAGGCCCTCGCTGAGGTCCTGCTCGCCACCCTGCTCGCCGCCCCGCACGCGGGCCACGTACGCGGCGCACTCCTCCTGGAAGACGTCCTGGTAGCTGCACCGAAACACACGGGTGCGGGGGTCATTTCAGCGAAGCCCTCGCCACATCGCTGTTGAAAAATATCTCCAGCAATCAGGAAAATTTGTACCATTTGTTTGGAAATTTCCCTCAAAGTTCCTTTAAATGTCTGTACCGTCCACTAATTTCGCAGAAAGAATTTCCCATCTGTACAAATATTTCGAGTTTATTTTTAAAAGTATTCCCAAGTATTCTAGGTACAAACATATTCGACACACGGGACTATGTTGAAAGTTGCAGACCCTTGACATTACACGGCATAAGAAAGTGTACATAGTAATTCCAAGTTTGATGTACATGACACAGCAAAAACTTCAGTCGCCTAAACACGAAGATTGTTCGACTAATTGGGAACTGAAGATCTTTGTTTTTAAACGGATATTTTTACGAAGATTTCATCGTTTTTTTTTTTAACACAAACCATGAGGAATTAGCATGTCACTTCCATAGTACAGAGGATAAATGTAGCTGCTATTGTACAAAGTTTTCTGATTTAATTCAGTTTTTCCAAAAAATCGTTTAACAAGCTGGCCCGTCCCTCCGGGGGGACAGGGGACAGGGGAACTTGGCCAGCTTGGCCTGCCGGCGGCGTTCGCAGGGGCCTCCGGCCCCTGTCCTGAGTCACCCGAGATGTGTCCGCTGGTACATATTTTTGTAACGATTAAAATCGCTAACCTCAGCCCGCCCCGACACGCGGCGGAGTGCGCCTTGCAGGCGCACCACACGCAGCAGCCAACCCTAACCTAACAAATCAAACAATTCTCATAAAACAGAAACGCGATAAAATTTGAAAATTGTTGCCACCGTACGATTATATACGCCATAAAAGGAGTCTATCCTCCAAATTTGAAGTTTCTGTGTAAACGATAAGTCAGCGAACAGACGTCCGAACGAACGAACAAACAGTCGGCATCAGACTATAAGCCCGGCTCCTGTACGTTTCTACCGAAACGTGTCGGGACGGGCTAAAAACCACAGTCCCTTACAGTGCACACTCCAACAGTGATAAAATCCTATGTAAGCTGCAGCTGTAGTATTTTTCACTCGAACAATGTGTAGCTAAAGACCTCGTGCTCAAACGTACGCATAAATTAAGAAGACAACACATCAGCATACGGTCAGGAAGTTCACCTACTTCTCCAAGATGCCTTGGTAGAACGCCGGCTGGATGGCCCTCCGGTGGGCGCGCCACTTGGCACCGTTGAGAGTAACCAGCCCGTCGTGCGTAAAGTATTCGATGGGCTCGTAAAACGTGCGCGCTTTGTTCTGCAAAAGGATTAAGAAGAAGCGAGGTTTAGAGTGTCGTGATTGCTGCTGGAATACATGTTTGGTAACTAATTAACTGATCGCATGGATAGCACCATGTGACCGCAGACCGCTGTCGTGTACACGGCTGCACACTCAGAAGAACTCAAATATCGCGCGCCTCAGTCACGGGGAGGTAATCCGCTAGGCTGTGAGACCCACAGCCTCGCCGCGAGCCTTGACCGCCGTTAAGGATTTCCGCCGCAGGCCGGCCGAACGCCGCCGGGCCTCAGTTGCGGTTAAACTGCTGAAGGCAACGGTAAATCCCGACTTACCGCTTCTCCGCACAAGATGTTATTGTAGGGTCAGTGCAGCTCATAAAATCGCTCCATGCAAGTGGGTAAGATAATCGCAGTTTTGCATATCATCTTTGCGTATCATCTTCGCTGTCAAAGGACCTAGAGTAAATTTTGCGGTGCGAAAACGTCTCAAACATAACGAACAACACTTGATGAAGGGATTTTAGTGACAGGCCACACTCATCGGCGCTGGTTGTTTCTCAGCTGCAAAAGTGTGCCTTCTTTACCTTCGACATAACAGCTGGCGTGGGTGCGGTTTTTTCTTGGCTGCATTGGCAGCATTCGTGTTATAGGAGCCTCCTTTGTTTATCAGTAATTCGCGTTGGCGATGAGCGTTATGAAGCACCACATTTTCATTTAAACCTGACCCTAGGCCTGTCGGTAGGATTCTTTATGTTGTTTGAGTAAATACCGAAGTGCAGCCTTGATCGTCCCCCTATTCTTTCCTAGCATTCCCTTATAACCCGGAATAGACATACAGACCACTGCCGGATTTACAATTGTATTCGATTAGCCACTCATGCAACACATCACCCATATATATTTGAACTACTGGTGGGTTTCGCGGTCTGGTGTACGCCTACCTTGTATTTGGTTGAATGTTGTTGTTGAATTAAATTTACAATTTTCACCCAATTTATCTAAATTGCTAGGGTTATAAACGTGCGAAAGCCAAACGGATCGAGATATAGATGTGCGGTTAAGTTAAGCGGACATAGCTCGTGGAGACGAATAAATCACGTAGAAATGAGCTAATACACATCAAAATTAACGTTTTCAGAGGACTTTTGAGGTTTCTTTTGGGAGTTTCTGTTAAATCGCCTTGTTTATTAGAGCGACGTTGCGCGACCCCTTCCGTTGGTCGTACAAAGTCGGGAAAAAATACCTTAGATTTGGTCGCAGCATCCAGATTCGATCTCGCCCCCCTGACTTTTCAGACTTTTCTTTTTTGACACTCTAGCCCCCAGCCCCTCCCCAGCACAGTATAGGGGCAGCCGCTGCTAACCAAACCTCGGTTTGACAGGATTTGCCCAGCTTGGTCTGTCGGCGGCGGTGGAGCGAACAGTCAGCATCAGACTAAGAGCCCTTAGAGTCCGTTTCCGCCGAAACGTGCGGGCACGGGCTAGAATTTGACGTTTAATGTTCACGGAGCCGCACCTGCGTGGCCTTGCCCCTGATGAGCAGTTCGATATCGGCAGGGTCGCTGACGAAGAGCAGCAGGTGACCGCAGAGGGAGATGCGGGAGAGCCGCGGCTGGTGGCCCCACAGCGCCAGGAGACGCTCCAACAGGTCGTCCTTCATGTTGACGAAGGACAAGGCGTTGCCCAGAAAGGGCAGAGACGGCGGCCCGGGAATGGCCAGCTCCAGGCGGCGGAAGCGGAGGTACCAGGCAGCAGCCTTGCAGGCCAAGGCCGCTGCCAGCGCGCCGGCCGCCAACACGAGCCAGGCGAGCACCGCCATGCGGACGAGTAAACAGTGCCGAACTGGAAGAAAAAGTATCTTGGTTTAACGACAATTCTCGAGTAACAATTAAACTTGCCGCTAGATCACGACATCTAGAGCTTTTTAATTTCACGACTAATGTCATTTGAACTGAATAATTCCTGTTCGTGGGTAGTATTTGGTACCACGTGGGTACATAATTTTGGAGAATTTTCAACTGACAGCGATACCAAAGGTAACCGACACTTTTGATTCTGCAGGCGGCAACTGTGTTACTATTGATCGGAACCGACGAAATTTTGGTGTGGTCGTCTACGAGGATCCGTTGAAAAACTCTGATGATGCGGTTGAGCTATGGTGCTCTGAAACGATAATAAAACGAACTCCCTAACGTACTTTATTGTGGCACTTTTGGAAATCAATTTGTCAATATCACTGTCATGGCAAGTGTGATGAAGACCAAATGTGATTAGTCAAAAATACTACACCTGGAGCTGCAATGACCTTTGCAGTTGGACATTTATCACAGCCGCCAAACGCATAGGCCTCATCACAATTAGCTGCATCACTGCAGCTAAGTGTGATGAACTGATCACAGTTAACTGTGATCAGTTAAAAATACTACAGCTGCAGTTGAAACGGAATTTCACCACAGCTGAAGTGTGATGTCCATCACACTTGGGATTACAATGATTGACTTATGAGGAACGCTTTCGTGGCTATCCGATTTTCTAATATCATTCCCGGTTCCTCATTGGTTTCCCGATTTCTAATTTATTATTATAATTATCATCATAATTTATAATTCATTTTCTAATTCCTGGGTTTCTTATTTATATTCTGAAAACAGCGTGCTTTCAGCGCACGCTATCAGAAATATGGTTTTTACAGAAAATGATATCGGGATGTTCTGAGAGCTTGTCTTGAGAGCGTCACAATACTGGATCAACCACAGATTTTCGACTGGAATTTGTTACAGGACAAAAGGGCACTTAATTACTAGAGCAACTTTCATTTTATCCGAGATCTTTTCCTAGCATCTCGAGAAAGCTTCATAGGTCATAAGAATCCGCATCCGCGTGTCGATTTTTTCTCGACTATTAAGTCCTAAGCCGTTGTAAAAATGCTTTCAAAAAATCTGAGCTATCGGGAAACGCTATCAACACCACTGCTTTCAGAGAACGGCTATCAGAAACTTATCAGGTCAATATGCCTCAAAAAGTTTGCCACCACGCTGCAAGTTTAAGTGTCTGAATACCATACGCATGTGAATGTTTTTCAGATGCCTCACAGCACCTAAATGTAATCCAGATGTATCTAAGCATCTGAATTAATATTGAGACGCTTTAATTGCTATTCAGACTCTTGTATGCATCTGATAAATCAGACGCATGTTTTCCCCTAGGCCAACGCACGCGTCTGAACGGTTTTCAGATGCATACAAGCGTCTGAATGGTTTTCAGATGGTTGGAAACATCTGAATTACATTACGATCCTTTGCAGGATATGAAAAACATTCACACGCATGTATGCGTTTGATATTCAGACACTTAAACTTGCAGCGTGGTGGCAAACTTTTTGAGGCATATTGACCTGATATGTTTCTGATAGGTGTTCTCTGCAAGCAGTGGTGTTGATAGCGTTTCCTGATAGCCCACATTTTTTGAAAGCAGCGCAGAGGTGCGCGAAAATTTATAAAAAAAAATCAGGAATTCCCTGAGAGCGAGAGCTCAGCACGAATAGAATAGCTATTCCTGATTTTGCGCATTTACATCAGTGTGGTTCATCAGGGGTAATACTAGCCTCTATAAACATTTTAATGATATTATTCACTCTCTACCAACACACACACGCACAAACAACGATTATACGTACTTCGTGGGTGAGGGGGCGGCACTGCTCGCTTGGGATTTGTCCGGCAGCCGTCTGGAGAGCACACCTCTGCTGCGAGGCTGGCTCCCTACTACTCCAGCTGGCTCGGTGCTTAGTCGTGTTCCCCCGCGGGCCGCGGCGCCCGCCCGCGGCCCTGCCTTTAGATTTCGGCACGAGCCCAGAGCTGGCCGTGACGTAAAGCAGACGGTGCGTACCGCCCATCCTGCGGAGCTGACGGCAGTCCGCAGCACAATCACACGCCTCATTACACATGTTACAAAACTAAGAAATCGAAGCCCTATGGGATGCGAGAAGCGCGGTACTGTAGATAGTGAAACAAGCATGCCCTGCCCGCGGCGTTAGCAGGGCCCTTACGGACCCCGCCCAGAGTGACTGGTACAAGAACCAAACGCACACACGCGTGTGAAACTTCCGCAGATGCTTCGACGTATGTTAGTACAATTCAGTTGTTTGGAAGCATCTCAATGAATTTCAGATGCTTTTAAGCATCTGAAAAACAACTCAGGTGCTGTGCATCTGAGAAGGGCTTGGGACGTTTGCATGCGTTTAAGAATAATCATCACTCTGAATATTCTTACAGATGCACGTAAGGAGTTAAATATTTTTTCAGATGCTTCTGATGCATCTGAAAAAATTCCAGCGCCAAAACCGCTGACTTGTCCTCGGGGGCAAGGAGGCCAATGTTAAAAGCAGGTTAACAATTTCATGGACGCAAAAACCAGAGAAGATTCGTTACTCGAACCAGCGAATGTTTTGGGTGATTCGACACCTAAGACTGCGCGGCCACACCTACATTGTGGGGAAGTCTCGCTTGAACGGCTGTCACAAGCTGCGGCCGCGGGCCACGCGGCGCGGAACTGGGAAGCGAAGGCAACAATCACCAAGTGTTAAAATGTATAGGGTATATCGGAGCTGGCTCGGAAGAAGACGCGGTCAACAAAGCGGCGTCTGATTGGTTCGGCGTAACAGTGGGGGTACCCCACTCCCGCGCTTGTCCAATCAGAAGCCGCCTTGTTATTCGCGTCTTCTTCCGAGCCAGCTCCGATATACCCTATTGAAATGTGATTTAAACGCGACGGACCACTAACCTTGGTAATGCATTGATGTAGATCACAACTTTGCAATTTTTTATGCGTCATGAACATTTTGACATTTAATCGACGACACACCACATTTGGCTCTCTCAAAGCAAACGGCACGACCGCGGGGCCTGGAGGTTTGACGGTTTTAGAAGGGAATGCAGAGGGCAGAAACCGGTGCGTTTTGGGACGAAATATTATGATTTGAATACTTGTACCTGATGTATTGGTATGGTGGCATATGAAATAAATATATTTTTATTATTGCTTTTAGTTCCTTAAAAAAAGGTAAAATGCAAATTAATGTATTTTTGTCAATGTTGGTATCCCTTGCTGAGGCGGAAGTACCACAGAGGGAGCACTTCAGTCAGGAGGGAGTTACGGTCGGTTTTGCAGTGCAGTTCAACCAACGTTAGAGTACGTGGAAATTTGTTTGTTTTGGACTTTGATGCTTTGTTAGTTAAATTTAGTCATAATTTCGAACCATGTAATAAATAGAGTAATGGAAATTTGGAAAAATAGAGAAATAAAAATAGAAACGGGATGCATGTTTTTTTTTCAAAGGTTTAACAGCTGTAAGCAAAGCGGATGTCCTAGTTAACAATTGTAACCATGGTCAGCCCAGTGGGAGGAACAAAACAAGCCGGCCCGTCCCACCGGGTGCCACAGGGGGACTTGGCCTACCGGCGGCGTTTGCGGAGGCCTCCGGGCCCCGCCTGAAGACATTCGAGATGTGTCCGGTGGTACATATTTTTGTTACGATTAAAATGGCTAACCTCAGCCCGTCCCGACTCGCGACGGAGTGCGCCTTATAGGCGCACCACACGCAGCGGCCAACCCTAACCTAACAAATCTAACAATTCTCATAAAACAAACGCGACAAAATTTAAAAATTGCGACCACCGTACGTTACTCTACAAAAGAAGTCTACCCTCCTAATTTGAACTTGCTCCGTGAACGATAAGTCTGCGCACACACGTCCGCCCGAACGAAAAGTCGGCATCAGACTGTAAGCCCTGCTCCCGCCTAAAAGCCTCCTAGCTAAAGAGCGCTGGGAATGGATATGAAATAGAAAATATCGATCTTATCAATATCGATAATATCGGAAAAATATATCGATATATGCGATGTATCGAGTTTATGGACGTTGGCGAGAAACTATTTTATGATGTGAACAAAAGAATGAATAGTTTAAAATAAATACTGGTATTTGACGCGATATACACAAAATCTAAAATAAGCGCCATGTTTAGAAGTTGATATTGCGATTCGGAAACGAGGTACGACCTAAACAATAAGATAAATTAGGAATGGTGTACTGTTTTCGCGGTACAAATGGAGTTACCACGTTTTACCTGAGGCGAGTTAGACTTCTCCCATGAACGATTCTAGGCGCCACACTTGGCTCATCCGCTGTGCCTTTCTTTTTTTTGCACAGTGGCATCGCGCGCAGTAGCAAAGCGAACAAAACGCGGATATAACACGCGACGGTAGCGGCGGAAACTTTGGCCCAAAGCCCGCGTTCAACTTCCTCTGCCGTATCGCAGCGCAGTGCTCGCACTCGCAGCCGAGCGCTTTTAGTGTCCACGGCCGTCACCATTTAGCTCTCTCGGCTGATATCTTGAATATTCTATACATATATATTCAGTGTTTTGTTCCAGTTTCGTTCGATATATCGTTTAAAAATATCGATTATCACCATATCGGTTTACATGTCATATCGATACATCGATATCGAAATATCAGAGGAAAATATCGATATTTCGATAATATCCATACGTATCGTGGATCGCTAAAAAGCGCCGAAGTGGCGGTAAAGGGCACCTCCGAGGCTTCGCTTCGCACGGGCCCCTAAAAAATCAACACATACGTTTGGAACTGGTATTCAGACACTTGACGTTGCAGTGGAGTCAGCAGATCCGCTCGAACAAAACAGTCGCCATCATACTGCCATTGTATTCCCACGGCTGCCACCTGTTTCTTAAGAAACGAGTCAGGGAGGGAAGATACAAATAGAGGAGGTAAGCAGGTTCGTAAATCAGGCACCTGTCTAGTGCTGCCCAACAACATTTTGACACTGTTGGCAAAACAGCCTGTGACCTGTGACCTTAGCCAGCCCGAAGAGGGCCGGTGCAAAGTTCCGAATCAGGCGGCCAGACCAGGCGCGGTAGCCTACTGCGTTGGTGATTGGCTGAGTGATAGCGAGTCCCCCCTCCCCACCCCCAAATCGAAAAAATCTCATAAAACAGAAGCGCGACAAACTTTGAAAATTGTTGCCACCGTACGGTTATCTATATCATAAAAGAAGTTTTCCTTCAATATTGAACTTTGAACAAAGTTAGGTGACATAAACGTTCCCGGTGTTTTACAGTATCGCCACTCGCCCAGCCGACAGTCAGAACGCCGAAACGACAAAAAAATCGCGAAAAAACTCGAAATTTCACTCGGGAACATTTTTGTTACCTCGCCTTAAAGTGCTGCACTGAGCCGAAGTGTCTCGTAATTTTGTAGATTTCAAAACGTTTTTGTTGCTTAAATTTTCAACAAAGAGCTTTAAGCACGATTAGTCACACAATGTCGAAAAACTAGGGTTACGTTTTTCATATTTGCGTTGTCATAAATGTCTTCGGTTGGAACGCTTACCTTTCGGCTTTGGGCTATTGACTTGTTGAGCCTCCTTTGTGCTTCTAATCTGTATCCTGAACACACTGATGGCATATGTCCTTTTTTTTTGGTACATACGTTATGAACAATCCTGTTTTTACTCAATTGGGTACAAAATTGTACGTTATGTATTATCTCAGTATTCGTAAGCTTATGAAAACTTTTATGCTTAGTTAAGAGCATATAATTGTACATAGGCTGTGTACGAAGACGCTCTTCAGACATTTCTTTAAGAGCACATAATTACGTACAATTTTGTACATAAGCTGTGTACTTTTTAAAAATATAACCGTAACGTGCAACTAATTGTACATAAGCCATGTTCGAAAATGCTCTTCAGACATTTCTTGAAAAGAACATAATTATGAACAATACTGTACATAAGTTGTGCGAAATATTTAAAACACAACCACATTAGCGACTTCGGATTTCGCAGTAATCATTTAATCTAATGGATTGGCTGTGCAACGGACAGAAACATTGCCTTTGAAGGTGCTTTCACCTTTGCACCCTAGTACATAGGCAACCCATCAGGCCTAGGCACAGTGGGGCGGGCCCCTCTAAAGTGCGACTAATTTATTATTGATGTTTTAAGGACTGCTTGGGACTCCAGAGGGACTGGTTTATCGACCTCTTTCCCTTAAAATCTTGTACTCGCAACCTAAACCGAGTTAACATCGTTTAAAGCGAAAAATTCTGCAAAAATCATTAAAGACTGAAAATGAACTCTTAAACGGGACCAAATACGCAACTTTCGAGGCTTGACCCTCAATATACTTGGTCAGGGAAGAACTCTAATTTTTTGGATTTTTTAAAGCCCAGGTAACTGGACATAGTTTTTGGCGCTTTTCGAAAATTCCGGGAAAATCCAGATACTTACGTATACTTGAGATACACACTAACCTGGCACATTCAATGAAATATTATCAGACTGCGTCTCCTTTCAGCTGAAAGGAGACGCAGCACACACTCAATCAAACCACAAAAAAAGATGCGTTGTTTTAAAGTGACTTTTTGTGTCCATTGACATGCTAGGGAAGCACATTTTTCTTTGGTGGTCTGTAATTCCCGCTATTCCGGTTATTGCATCGGCAATTCTTTTTTTGGTATAGAATAACATAGGCAAGTCATGCATACAAATACATACAAATATCTCGACATGGTTCAGAATAGGGCCCTGTACCATGACACAGATTTTGTGGCTTACATAAGCAGACCGAATGAACCTGACCATCCCCTTGGCTCTCACTTCGGAGACCTGACTGATTAAATAGAAGAAGATTACGGGCAGGGATCATTCATTACCGAATTCTGTGCTGGAGGGCCAAAGAACTACAGTTGTAAGGTGGCTGTAGGCGGTAAACCTCGCAACTCCAAGGTATGCATCAAGGTGCGAGGCATTAAAATTAACAAGACATTCGGCAAGTTGGTCACTTTTGAGAATTTGAAGGCCATGGTGATAGGGGAGCTGGAAAAAAATGGCTGTGCCCATTTCATGTCAGATTGCTCGACGTCCGGGCTGGGTTATTGTCACTATGGCCACCCAAAAAGCCTAAGAAGCCAAAAACGACAAACGGCGACGCATTGATGGTAGTAGAACAGTGGCCCACGGCTACAATCCTACATCAGAGTAAATGGTTGTGTAATAATGCTCTTAAGATAAATCTAAAAAAAAATTTTAAAAATCATGTTTAAATAAAAATAGTTATTGCGATTTTGTGTAGGCCTACGGGGGAAGGATTTCTCTAAAAAAATCCTAACGACTGCAAACACGTGCCTTATGGGCGCAGCTAGAAACGCTGGTATAAATACAAGCTGTCTAGCAGAAAGATCGATAGTCTCGTTTGAGCTTCGTAGCAAGATGGATCTCAGATTTCAGCATACGTGTACAGCTCTCATTGTTGGAGGTACAGGAGCCCGCAAAACATACTTCATAAAACGTGTCATTGAGCACAGAAAGTATGTGTTAAATGCAGCCTTCGACCCTATCATCGTGTATGACTCAGAGTGCCTCTGTAAGAGTTGTCTTCCAAGCACGAGGTCGATTTCAGACAAGAGCTTCCATTACTCGATGCACACTAAGCTCTTATGGAGAATTTTCGTGCAAAAGTATGGATGTTTCTGTGCATACAGAAGGTATGCATGATTTGTGCACAATTGTGCATGATATTGTGCATAATTATGCATAATTTGTCCACAATTATGGATTAAATTGTACATAACATTCTGTATGCACAAGAACGTCAATAACTAATGCAGAAATACTGCATAAGAATTTACTGTGTGACCACCCACACGGTCAGGGTCCTAAGTTGATTATCATCGAAGATTTTATAGAAAAAATTAAGCAGGACAGTGCAGAAATCTTGAAATTCTTCATCAAGGGTTCACAACATCGAAATCTCTGTGTATTCTTCCTGAGTCAGAGTAAGTTTCCTGAGGGTTAGGCGAGGTTAGGGCAGATTAGTCTTAATACACAATATAATGTCCTTTTTAAATCAAGCCGTGACTTGAGTCAGATACGAACCTTCTCCTTGCAAGTGGATCCCCAGCACTAGCGGGGCCAGTCGGTAGGACGCCCTGCGGGCGTCACTCTTTCCGCACGGTCGCAACCGCGCTCATGTTTTCACTTCCGAACGTATCTTGCATCATCCTTTCGTTATCAATGCCACTCAACCAGTCCTAACCTCACCTTACCTGCCCGAGCCTAACCTACCCAGGCCCCTACTAACCTAACCTAACCAAGCGTAACCCACTCGAGTCCCTGATCCGCCCCTCCCTGACAAGCGCATGGCGCATACTGACCTCACCCAACCGGCGGATTTTATAAATTTTTTATACTACTTGTTGGCTGAGCGATAGCGAAACCCTGGACCGACTCGTTCAAAAGTGTTTTGTCTGTCTGTCTGTCCGCGCGATTTCTCGAGAGCGGTAAGTCGTAGAAGGTTAAAATTTGGACCATATCTTCCTACGAGCATATCAGAGTCAACCTCACATTTAGGGCACCGTGTCTTGGGTAGTTTCTTAGAAAATTTTTACAATTGTTATAAAATACCAAAAACAAGGTAGGCGTACGCCAGACCGCGTCGGGGCCTGACAGACTTAGCTCATCGCGAATCGCTGTTCCGCCACTCCACGCCTGGCGCACGCACGTACCTTGGCCGCCGGCGGCTGTCACCTGACGAGTAGGACACTGCGGGGCCGATCAGTCAGTAGGACGCCCTGCGGGCGTCACTCTCTTCTCTCCGCACGGTCGCAACCACGCTCATGTTCTGGCTTCCGAACGTATCTTACATCATCCTTTCGTTATCAATGCCGCTCAACCAGTCCTAACCTACCCTTACCTGCCTGCACCTAACCTACCCAGGCCTCCACTAACCTAACCGAGAGTAACCCACTCGAGTCATTGATCCGCCCCTCCCTGACAGTCGCATGATGCATATACTGACCTAACCCAACCGGCGGATTTTAAATTTTAGACCACTTGTGAAAATTATCTAAGAAACCGCTTGGGCTGCGGTGCCCCTGATGGTAGGTTGACTGGTATGATGCAAGAAAGATGTGGTTCAAATTTGAGCTTTCTACGTCTAACCGTTCTTGAGAAAGGGCGCGGACAAACAAACAGACAGACAAAACATTTTTGCCCTAGTCGAGAAGGGCTTCGCTATCGCTCAGCCAACAAGGTAGGCGTACGCCAGACCGCGTCGTGGCGTAACAGGCTTCGCTCAGCGCGCAGCCTAACCTACCCAGGTCCCCCACTAACATAACCTAACCGAGCGTAACCGTCTCGAGTCACTGATCCGCTGCTCGACGACTTTCGAGGACGGGGTCCCTGGTATCGAGACCGAAGGCTGTATTCGTTCGCCATACCCATACGATGCCTTTGTGCAGTGCCGCAATCAGCATTTCTATGACACTTAGTTCTCCAGTTTCAGCGGTCGTTACATGTGGCCCTCGAGGACGGGGTCCCTAGTCTCGAGACCAGTGGCTGTACTCGTTCACAGCCCCCCCTCCCCTCCCATGCCCTCTGCAGTAACGCAAAACTCACCTCTTTAAAACGCTTTGCTTACTTGGTACTTGTTTAACAATTTTTTTTCAATGTGGCTCTTGAGGACGGGGTGCAAGGTCTCGAGAGCGGTAGGCGTGGCGTGGTGCACTTGTTTCCCATTGCCGCGGCCCGCAAAGTTCAACGTCGAAAACCGCAAGTCAGTACCTCCTACCGTTCGAAAGATAGAAGTTGGCTCTCGAGCACGGGGTGCGTGGTCTGGAGAGCGGTTGTCCTGTTGTGGCGCCCATGTTCCCCTTTGCCGCGGCCCGCAAAGGCCAATGTTGAAAACCGCACGACGCTAGACCGTACCGTTTAAAAGATGGAAAGTGGCTCTCGAGGACGGGGTGCGTGGTCTCGAGCCCGGTGCCATTGCGAAAAGATCGCAATGATGGCCAAACCGCTACGATGGCCAGCGCTGCAAACCGCATCTCTCGAGGTGGCTCGGTTCTGCAGATATTCCTAAATGTTTATTTCAAATGGACGCCATCTTGGATTTCGAGCACGGGGGATCGCGGAGGGGTTCACTAGGCACAAGTCTGTATTCCTTGTCCCATTCCACGGAGGGTCGGTTCTCTAGCAAATATCGATAGGGGCCTTCGTTTGGACGTGAGAGGGGATAGTAGAGGGCTGCGCCCCCGCAGTCCATCTTCCCTATAATTGGCTGAGCGATAGCGAAGCCCTGGACCGACTGGGTCAAAAATGTTTTGTCTGTCTGTTTGTCTGTCTGTTTGTCCGCGCGATTTCTCGAGAACGGTTTGACGTAGAAAGCTCAAATTTGGACCACATCTTTCTTGCATCATACCAGAGTCAACCTCCCCTCAGGGGCACCGCAGCACAAGCGGTTTTGTTAGGCAATTTTCACATGTTGACCAAAATTAAAAATCCGCCGGTTGGGTAAAGTCAGTATGCGCCATGCGCCTGTCGTGGAGGGGCGGATCAGTGACGCGAGTGGGTTACGCTCGGTTAGGTTAGGTTAGTAGGGGCCTGGGTAGGCTAGGCTCGGGCAGGTAAGGGTAGGTTAGGACTGGTTGAGCGGCATTGATAAGAAAAGGCTGATGTAAGATACGTTCGGAAGGCAGGACATGAGCGTGGTTGCGACCGTGCGGAGAGGGTGACGCCCGCAGGGCGTGCTACTGACTCGCCCCGCAGGATCCTACTCGTCAGGTGGCAGCCGCCGGCAGGTCAAGGTAGGCGTGCGCCAGGCGTGGAGTGGCGGAACAGTGATTCGCGATGAGCGAAGCCTGTTACGCCACGACGCGGTGTGGCGTACGCCTACCTTGTTTATTTTTGGTATTTTACACCAATTGTAAAAATTTTCTAAGAAACTACCCAAGATACGGTGCCCTAAATGTGAGGTTGACTCTGATATGCTGGTAGGAAGATATGGTCCAAATTTCAGCCTTCTACGACTAACCGTTCTCGAGAAATCGCGCTGACAGACACACAGACAAAACATTTTTGACCCAGCCGGTCCAGGGCTTCGCTGTCGCTCAGCCAAAAATCATTGGGAGGACTGCGGGGGGCAAACGGTGGCCCCTATCCAAATTTGCTATAGAACCGACACTCCGTGAAATGGGAGAAGGAAAACAAACACGTGCATAGCAACCTCCTCTGCGCTCCCCCGTGCTCGAGATTGTGCTGTTTTATCGAGCCGATTAGGTGTGTGGTTGTGCGCTCATTTTTCTACTCGCTGAAAAGAGTTTGTCTTTGTGTGTGTGTAGGGTGGGGGTGGGGGGGAGAGTAGGTTGGCAGAGGCGCGGGGAGGGAAGGAGGGCGGCAGAACAGAAATGTAATGAACGTCGTCGTCTTTAGTTCTAGTTCAACACTGAGAATGGAAAGATGAGGAATATGGCAAAAAAATTGGCGAGAAATTTTTGTCGCCTAAATTTTACTCGCCCAAATTTGGGCGAGATAATGGCATTTTCTCGCGAGCATTTGGGCGAGGATGCCCCTCTCACCCGAAATTGGGCGAGGTCCCTCACTCATATTTGGGCAAGATCAGCATTCTCACCAAAATTTGAGTGAGAGGTTCTTCTCGCTCTTAGTGGTGCATTGTTCCTCACCAATTCATTGTCAGTGAAATTAGTGCTGTTGTCACCGCTAGTGTAAATCATTTTCAAGAAGAATGGATAAAGTGGCGTGCGAACAGCCGGCGTCAGGCGGCGCTGGCAGTTCGGGAATTAAGTCGGAGGAGATACACGTTCGGCAGTGCTGTTGGGGCTGAAAGGGCAGTCCTTCCCGGAGCTGCGGGGCGTGTCGGCCATGACGGTCCGGCGAGCCCTGTCCGTGGCCCGGGGCTGCTGGGCTGCCCTGTGCAGTGACGAGGGGGTCGGGCTGTCTAAGGAGTGCCTCAGATTCCTGGCGCGTCAGTACCCGGGTGGGGGGCCCGCTGTGGACGATGGTCCCCTCGGCACACCTCCTCCGCCGCCGCCGCAAGGATGACCACAAAGGCTGCACTGAGAATGAAAAGGTTAGGAATATGGCAAAAAAATTGGCGAGAGATTTTTGTCGCCTAAATTTTACTCGCCCAAATTTGGACGAGATAATGGCATTTTCTCGCCAGCATTTGGGCAAGGATGCCCCTCTCACCCGAAATTGGGCGAGGTCCCTCACTCATATTTGGGCAACATCAGCATTCTCACCAAAATTTGAGTGAGAGGTTCTTCTCGCTCTTGGTTGGTGCACTGTTCCTCACCAATTCATTGTCAGTGTGTTCGTTCTCCGCGCACGTGGACCGAGCCGGCGTTCATATGAGATTCGACAACCATCTGAAAATGTTTTTTGAGACAAAAGATGCGGCGACTTGCTGGTTCTGCACGACAAACAGCAGTGCCTTTGCTTTCAGTAATCTGCCGTATGCAAGTATGTATTTTCCCATGTTTGTTTGTGCCCGTGGCGTGTGGGGTAGTGTGGTGTGCGCTCGTGTGCGGCACAGCCGCCTGCTAAGTAGGCAGCCCCTCGGGCTCCGCTGTTCGGCGGGCGGACGCCGGCCTGGCGCATCGCGGACTTAAAAAAGGGAAAAGTTTTTTGCCTGACGGCACTGCGCCTCATTTCTGAGCCGCTGGTAGGCTCGTTTCGACAAGCCCAAGTCAATACAGAGCGACAGAGCGTCATCAGAAGTGTAATTATGAATAGGGGCGGTTGTTCGGTGCTTTGTCAGCACAGCCCTGGTTCTAACAGGATGTATCAGCGACTCGTGGATGATTTTTGCCGCATCCTTACTTCCTTCTTCCTTAGCATTCATTTCGGCCGCAAGCGCGAGCTCTTTTGATGTCCCAGAAGCACAAAGGGCTTTCACTTTGCGGCGCTTGTTCTGGGAGTTGCACTCAACAAATGTTTTTTTTTTTTTTGGTCTGCCTCTTTTAGGTACTGGGGACTCTACCCAACCGAAGACTCCTTCGGCATCGAGGAATGTTTCTTTATTTCTTAAAAAGTGTTGTTTTATTATAGTGGATATTTTTCCAAAATCTAATAAATTTGTAGCAAATATCTGACACCTTTTTTTTGCAGGAGCTTGTACTCCTGGTTATCACTAATTCCTACTTCTTCAGAAACGAAGTTTACTGCTACAGGTATTGAGTCCGCTTGAATTATGTGTAGACCTCTTTCGTACCATACTTCAAAAAGTTTTCTGCGAGTTATTTTGAATGTCCTCATCACTACCTATGTAAAACCAACAACCTTTCTAATGCAGCTAACTTTATCAAAAAGCACAGTACCGAACAATAAAAGCGTGTTTCGACTCACCAACTCTCTCGCTGATTAACAGCAACTCGAACAAGTGATAATAAATCTTCGCTCCGACGACGTGCGGACAATCCCGGCCGATGCGCTTCCCGCACTCCGCCCTGCAAGCACTCCGCCCCCGTCGGACAATTCGACAGGTGTTGACACGTGACGGTGACAGAGGCGGGCGCGCGAGCGAAGCGGCTAGCTCGAAGCCAGGGCTTTCCCTATGGCCCGGCACGCTACGGGACGGGACGGTAGCCGTGCGGGCGGGCCAGGCGCGCGGCTGCCACGCCGCTGGTGGCGCCCTAACCTCTCCGGTTCATGTATTAATTAACAGAACTCGGCGTGCGGGATACGACGGGATGAAAGCGGCGGGTGTATGATAGAAGAAGGTCTACGTAATCTAAAGCTGTTTTTATTTTTGTAAAACTCGGCAGCAATCGGGTTAAAACTCAAATTTACGGCGAGCAAATATTACGTCGGTTGCTGTGCGTGCAGCCACCTACAATAATTAAGATATTAAATGCAAGTTACGTCCAATTTTATGTCTAGATGGTTTCGTAGGACCGCAAAACTTCAACAAATCAAATGATATCACCATTTTTGTTAGATACTAACGTGTACGGCAACCAAATTCATCAACAGTGGTAGCTTCTTTCGGGACCGCTACCCTCTGACGTCAGAGCTCGTCGAAACGGGCTGATAATCCATAAGTCAGTAACGGGTGTAAGTGCGGCAAAATGACTTTGGAAATAGGTGGCCTAGACAGTGCCCAACACACTCGCATTATTTTTTGTCGTCGAAACTACTTTTAAAAATTCGATTTTTGACCGTCTTTTTCGGAATGTGTCCCACTGTGCGCCGGGCGTCGGCGTGTGCGCACCCGAGTGGCCGGAGAGGGCTGGCCGGTCTAGGACGGTCTGGACCCAAACGCTGCTTTCGGATGCTCCTTGCAACTGCCAAACGCAGTGCTGCGTGCGAAGCGGAGACACGGAGAAGGGTGTAAATAAAATTGAAAATAAAAAAATGTGCAACATTAAATTTCAGGACATTTCCCTGAACAAAAAATCCGTTTTCCGCTGAGCGATAGCGAAGCCCTTGCCCGACTAGGCCAAAATGTTTTGTCTGTTTGACCGCGCGGTTACTCGAGAACGGTTAGACGTAAAAAGCTCAAATTTCGACATCTCTCTTGCATCATACCAGAGTCAACCTCCCCTCAGGGGCACCGCAGCCCAAGCAGTTTCTTAGATAATTGTCACAAGTGGTCTAAAATTTAAAATCCTGGGTGAGGTCAGTATGTGATAGGGGCGGTCATAGGAAGGTCAATGTTGAAATTTCAAGTTTAACATATCAGAAAAATTGGCCCACCCCACCAGATATTTCAGACCACTTCTAGGTGCTCTGCAAGAGCCCTTTTTGTGAGCTTAGGCAACTCGCACAGCACCAATTTTTCGCCTGTTCTGTCATAGTGGCATCGCTTTAGGTCAAAGTGAACCTACCTTCGGTCTGGGTCCAGCACTACTCCCTCCGTAACACTTCCACGATACCTCGCGATGGACGAGAAAGCCGCTTTGAGGTCGATGGACAGGACGAACACCGGGACCTAGGCGGCCCTCTATTGCTCGTCTAGGACTCGCACCGTGAATGTGGTCGTAAGTTGATCTTCCTGGGATGAACCCAGCCTGATAGAGCGCTCTGAAGAGGTCCAAGAGGCCACTAGGAATGCATTGTGGGTCTAACACTGCTCCACATAGGGGTGAGCCGCCTCCCAGAACTCCCAGAATTGCGAATAGCGGAAGGAGGGGACTGCCTATAACCTAGCAGACATAAACAAAATAGAGAGGATGTGCTGTGCACAGGGATCGTACTTTTTTATATTTCAGTGTGAAGTTTTAGAAAAACACAAGGGCAAGACAAGAGACAAGGGGCCAGGAACTGCTTATAATTGAGTGCTGGTTTATTTTCTATGTGATTTAGACTTCTGTCAAGTGTTAATCATACTAAACATTCTAGTGTCTTGCTGGCTGTCTGCAATGCATACCCCCTCAGGCACACAGACAATATCATTGATTACATGCTTGTGTTGTATAAAAGCTACACAATTTTCCATGCGGACGTTTGATACCTCAATGGGTGTGCAATGGTGCTTGTCTGTAGAAAACTGACTGACTTTTCTGGCGGACAGAACATTTTTGAGCCAGTTGGTCCAGGGCTTCGCTATCGCTTAGCCAATGATACTCTTGTACCTAGAGAACTGTTGTCTGGCCCTGGGATATTTGGGTTCTTTCTCGAGTGGCGCTTGCTATGCGAATGATAATCAGCGAATTTACTTAGAAGTTCATAGTAGTAGGGTTTATTGATTGGCTCGTGGCACTCACACTCTGTGTCCGTCCACTTACCACTCCGGCTTCCTCCGTCGTACCATGGCCGATGTGCCTCGCCCAAGCTCTCGGTGTGAACTGCAAGGACTGGAGCGGGCTGAAGGCCCAGCAGGGCTGCTGCTGCTCTAGTCGTAGTAAAGGGTGGGGGCAAAGGCGCGTCTGCGTCTTATCAGTTCCAGACGTCCTGCCTCAATCCCTCGATAGGCCTGAGGGGCGTTAAACATTATTTGTGGTTCCCATGCAAGCTGCGCTACAGCGAATGCTAGGCGTGCATGGGTCTGACGATTGATAAGAGCGGGACGGGCGTACGTGTGCGCTAGCCACAACAGAACGGCGGACCTAAAATCTGTTCATTTGACGTTCGTGATGGAAGGGGTATTTTTGAAAGGTAGAGTAATTGAAACGCCAAACGGATTTCCCTGCCCACTTGCTCGGTGTGATTTTAATTCCTACAAGAAGGACCCTTCATCATGGTGGGATGCAATGATATGCGGTTACTGCTTGTTCTCTTTCTGGCCACGCCTTTTGCTCTTTTTGTTGTGCCTCGAGGCCGACTTCTTGGCATGTTTAGGCTTCTTGGGCGTTTTGTTGGACTTCTTGCTAGGTTTGCCGGCTTTCGTGCTGATCTTCACGGAGGCGGTGGATGCTGCACGGGTTGATTGCGACGCCACCCCTGGAATATATTTGTTAAAATATTGAAAGTGAGTTAAAAGTGGTGAAATATGTTTCCTCATAGCAATGGGAAACAGCTTACAGTGACCTAACCGGAGGAGGCGGCAGCGCAGAGGCCCGGGTACGTCTTGTCCTTGGAGGTTCCCGCTGGGCACTTGGACGCTGGCGCGCCGCCCTCGTATACGACATCGCCCTCGAAGTTACCGCTGGGCTTGTAGTCGCACACGACCAGCTGGGTGTCGGGAGCGCTGCCGGACCCCGCGCGGTACGTCGAGTAGCCGCAGCCCACGGCGTACGTGTTGGCCCACGCCAGCTGCGTGAAGTGGCCCACGTCCATGAAGGTGTTGTCCACCCTGTAAAAAGGTTGGACGGCTAGAATGGAGGGAGCTCGCAGTGGGCGCGGAAAACTCGGGGAACGGGCGGTCAGCTAATACCCGGACGCAGGCCCATCGGTTTTCTGCCCGTGTCCGCCTCGGCAGTACGAAGGAGAGAAGTCACACCTCAGCTGGCCCGGATGCGTCCGGGTACCCACTGCTCTCCCGTTTCCCGGCTCCAGCGGAGACTCCCGGAGAGAAATTGAAGCTGCTACTGTACTCCCAAAAAAGTTAGCTAGATTCAAACCAAAATCCACAGTATTTGTATGTTCTCGTTGGACATGCTCAATCTAAGTATCAGCGTTCAGTTCAGCCCGCCACATGCTTGACTCAAGCATGCCGAGCGTGTGATCTGTGTATGATAGTGCTCAGGACTAGCTGCAATTTGCTTGGTACAAGTATTTCACGCTTTGCGTCATGCATAACATACTCGTTACAAGTGTGGAATGTTCGATGCCTTTTTTGCCGTTTTTGCTTGAAAAATGCTTGTGTCAAGCATATTCTGGAGAGTGCCGAAGCATTACAGCTAATGCCCATGTGATGCCGCAGCTATAAGTACTACCGGCGTCGAGTCTGGCGGGGCAGAACCGAACAGATCCGGCCACCGCGAGCTGCAGGGAAGAGCGTCACCCAATCCTCTTTTCGTCGCCAGTCGCTAACACGTCCCCGTTCACTCGCAAAGAATGAGGATTTTCGTCTGTGCACGACCAGGCCCATCAGCTGATCCCCCTCTCAGAGGTATGTGGACGGGCCACCTTACCCACGTGACCTGTGCTCCCCACGCGCTCAGTTATACGTGCACATCTCTCGGACGTCGATAGATTATTACGGTGCGACTGGTGACGTCACCGGAGAGGGCAAAGGGAGGAAAGAGTTGACCAGGCCATCACAGCCACAATTGCGCACGCCGCGCACGCGCTGTTAACGCTCTTTATGCCATTTACTGTCTTTCTGTTTCTTGTGACGTCATCCATAGGAGGAACAGCATCTTATGACAACGGCGCGAAAATTTCTAATGTTTTATGAATAACATCTTAAATAGTGCTACTGAAAATTATGACAAGCTGGTGCAACAGAAGCGTTGTGTGCTAGATTTCCCCTACAGTGCAGCATCCTGGTTTACTCACTTGAAAGGCTTCGTGTTCAGTGAGCCGTCACGCGCCGCGACTTCATCGTACCAAATCTTGATGGCGTTCGCCCAGTCGGGCTTCTTCTGGTTCGGAGCGAGACCGCCCGACAGGAGGTTCTGGCCAGAGACAGTGCCGTCGGCTGCCAACAGAACAGTATTACAAATATTGCCCATAGATGGGCTGTAGCAGCAGAGAGCACCATGGTACCATGGTTAGCTACACTGGTGAACAAAACAAGCGGCGCACTTTTTGCAGAGGCTGCCACTTCGTCAGTCAGCATGCGTTGATGTTTAGAGGAGGCATGAGGGGCTGGCACTGACAGGTGCGAGCTGGATTGTACATACGATTACTAAGTGGTCGTGATTATCGGCGGTTACCAACGATTACCGTGATCGTTTTTACTACAATTACAGGAGAATTCCTATGGTTCCCGCTGATCGCCAGTACTTACCAGGTTTTAACCATCAATTACGACTGATAACCGTTTGATTGCGACCGACCACAACCTTAAATCTGTATCAAAATCGATGAGAACCCTGCTTGATTACCGGTTATTACCATTGATAGTCATGATTACTAAGGCGATGTACAAGCTGTTACCAGAGTTGTCAGCACCTCCAGGAGGTGTGCTCAAAGGGTCCACCTGCAAGGCTGCGAAGCGTCAACTTGATTAATTTGCCATGAGGGGTTTAACTACACCCTTACCTTAAAAAAGTAGAAAGTCGGATGAAAAAAGCCTCAACAAAACCGCATTTTAACGCCCGCTTTTCAACGTTTTTTCCAGTTTAACTATGGTTCAACCACTGTCAGGGCGCCGCGTAGGTTTGGATCCCGCGCGCCCTGGAGAGGAAGGCGCGATGACATCCGATCGCCCCTCTCTGCGCGACGCTCGGGCCGACTCGGCAGGAAGGCCCGAGAGCGCGCCGGGTCCGGCAGACGCGTTCCGGCCCTCGACTGGCATAGACCAGCCTCTGTAAGTGCTTGGTGGCTTTCGATTTTCAAGTAGCTTTCTTTATTAAAGTTTACCTCGGGAGTTATTAATTCCAGGACTACACCCTGTGCTTTACGCCCGTACACCCACTGAGCTACACCCAGCCGGGTTTCTGCGCACAGGTACACCGAGACCGGGTACCTAGCCAGTAAAGCCCGACTACCACTAAGAGCTTATTAATCAATTTCACGCTTCAAAGCCTTGCAGGTGGACCTTTAAAGCACGCCTTCATTGCAGAAACGAAATGGCGGCCTCTTCAACAAGCTGGCCCTTGCGGGGGCCAGCTGGCCTACCGGCGGCGTTCGCGGGGGCCTCCGGCAGGGGCGGTCATAGGAAGGCCGATGTTGAAATTTCAAGTTCGACTTATCAAAAAAATTTGGCCCGCCCTAACAGACGACCAAAAACATTTTTTCCGGAAATTTCGCACCACTTCTAGGGGTTCCGTCGAACAAGTAGACAGGCGAAAAATTGCTGCTGTGTGGGTTGCCTAAGCTCACTACAAATGGCTCTTGCAAAACCCCTAGAAGTGGTCCGAAAATTCTGAAAAAAATGTTTTCTCTCGTTTGGTAAGGCTGGCCAACTTTTGTGATATGTTGAACTTGAAATTTTAACATCGACCTTCCTATGACCGCCCCTAGCCCCCGGTCTTAAGTCACTCGATATGTGTCCGGTGGTACATATTTTTGTAACCATTGAAATCGCTAATCCCAGCCCGACCCGACTCGCGACGGAGTGCGCCTTGCAGGCGCAGCACACGCAGCGGCCACCCCTAACCTAACAAATCTAACAATTCTCATAAAACAGAAACGCGACAAAATTCGAAAATGTTGCCACCGTACTTTTATATACGTCATAAGAGGAGTCTATCCTCCAAATTTGAAGTTTCTATGTAAACGATCAGCGAACAGACGTCCAAACGAACGACCAAACAGTCGGCATCAGACTATACCCGGCTCCTGTCCGTTTCTACCGAAACGTGTCGGGACGGGCTAAAAAGTGCGCCGCTAATTTTGTTGAGAAGTGTGTAAGGAAAGCGGACGGCGATCCTATTCCAAGTTCCATTTCCATAAATCATCGGTGATAATATAATGTCGAATCAAAGTAAACGAAGAAATCGGCGGCATCGTCCTCTAAGAGATGACTGTATCCGTCACTCCACTCACCTGTGGTGTGGCACGTATCGTGCTCGAAGGTGCACTGGTCCGCCCATCGCTGAGCGAACGTGGCAAGCTCGTTATCCCAAACCTGAAATGCGTGCCCACTGCATTATGCATTTATAGCGACAATACTTCGCTGAAAGTCCGTGTCTGAGCACCACACGCAGTGTTGCCAGAAAAGTGAGCTAAAATTAGTCCATTTTGGTCTTTCAGCATTTGGATGTAAAGATTGTGTCTACCTTCGCCTGGTAGGCAGACTGTTGTCCGCTATCAAAAGGTCCCAGACTAAAATTACCATGAAGATAACCATAGCCATGGCCACGCCACTGGCTATCATGGCTGAGGCGGTCATGGTAAAATACACATGCAGCATCTTGGACATGGCCAGCGGGATAACCATGGTAACTGACCTAATAGTCATGGTACGCGTGCTCGTGGCCATGGTAAAACGACCTTCTTGGCCATAGCGACCATGGTAATTTTAGTCTGGGGCACCAGCAGGCAGTCGGCGGTTTACATCTGAGGCATTCTAAACATTTTCTGATGCCTTGAACTCACAGGGGAGCGTCCCGAGGTGTCACTCAGATTTTGATGACACTGATTTTAGCGGCGATGTTTTTAAAAAATTCTTTAGACTTCCCTTTGGTGAATTCGGCCAATTCGGTAGGACTCTAAAGGGCTGAAATTTCAAGGGAAGCGCTGTAACTAGAGGTTTTTGAGATACTGACGTATTGTGTGCGGAAATCAAACAACACCGCATGGAAACGTCTCCCGTTTGATTTTCAAACATAGTACGTCGATATATCTAAAACAGCGGGAGTTGGAAATTTTCAAGCCCTCCCTAGAGTCCTACCTAAACCGAATTCACCTTGCTGAAGTATTTTGATTTTTTTAAAAATATTTGTCTTTAACATTTGTTTCATTCGATTTGTACCCGTTTAAATGCTTTAAAAATCATCAGGAACTAGTCTATATGGGCAGCTAAAATTTGGCTATCAAGAGTTTAGTGGGGATCTCGCAAAAAAGGTTTTCTCAAAATCTGAGTGACACCACAGGACACTCCTTGTCTGCTCTGTCGAACTGCGTCGCGCATGACCCTGTCTGACGATTTTGGCCGTTTTGGGGCATGGGGCTCAAAACTTCTTCACTTTTGGGGCAAAAGCGTCAAGAAATTTTAAAAGATGCTTTTTTATGGTCCACAATAAAGAGAAAAGAATTACGACAAAATCCTGCGAGTGTCACTGCAGGGCCGGCCTGAACCGGCTGGAGTGCCTCTCCGCATGTGTTTGGTCTACGTATTGCTTACACACTTAACATGGGACAATTTTGTCCCATAAAATGTTTCGATTTTAAACAAAACATAACTGAGATACAATTCTGAGCATAATTATAGGACAAATTGTATCTCGCATGCGACAATTTGTCCCAACTTTAGGTTACAAGTTTTCCAATGTCGTGTTTCGTTTAAAAACGTAACATTTCATTGGACAAAATTGTCCCATAGACATTTAGAGTGTACTTTTCTGGCAGCACTGACAATGACAATACACCATAAATGACTATTAAACTATTTTGTTCAATGAAATATTACGTTTTTAAACCAAACACGACATTAGGACAGTTTGTAACGTAAAGGTGGGACAAATTTAAACATGCGAGATGCAATTTGTTCCATAGTTATGCTACGAGTTGTATCTAAGTTATGTTTTGCTGAAAGACGAAACATTTTTTGGGACAAAATTGTCCCATGACATTTAGTGTGTACGTTTGCAAAATGTTCCACTCAAATATTTGTCGACTTTTCCTTAAAGAACGTTGGTGCGTCGCGCAGTTTGCGTCGAACCGACTGAGAGCACGCGGCCACGCACTATTTTCCTCATGTTGGAGGCGGACGGCTGGGGGTGGTTCTTGCCGCGCTTCTCCTGGCCGAGCGCCACCTTGTTGCGGTACTCGTTGTGCAGCCTGACGATCAGGTCCTTGTCGCTGTTGCTGATGGTTGGTCCCTAAACGGAAAACCCAAACAAAACAGATGAGCAGGCCTTGGGCGTTACAGACAGTGGGTATTCAGCTGGGAAACGTTTATTACTCCGCAAGCACGTGTTAACACGCTTTTCCTCTGACGTACAAGCACGAAAACGGTTGTATATATACGACAGTTGCCGTAAAATTACGAAACTTTTCTCATAATTTCAGAGTTTAACGCGAAGATTTAATTAATTGATTATATTCCTTTAGCGAACTTATACGTTATATTGTCACAAAAAATCGGTTAATTTTTCAACACGGATTGTTCCTGAAATTACGAGCTTATCTCGCTGTCAAAATCACGAACGTTTTCGTAAAACAATGGAAATTTTCTGGTATTTCAGTCCCTTTTCGACTGTTTTGAACAGTAAAGCAGTTAGAATGAGAACTTATAACTGTGCTTAAATTTTGTGAAAAATTTCACGACTCACCTCGTAATTTTACGGCTTATTTCTTAATTTTACGACTTCTTTCGCAATTTCACAGGTAGTTCGTGTTGAAAACTTAACAGATCATTTGTCGTAAAATTACGATAAATTTTTTTCAACAGTGGTGGGCTTGGCACCTTGCCCCTCTCCCATCTCTCCCTTCTTCCCCAACGGGGGTATCGGCCACTACAGACGTCACGCCGTGAACGACCCCTCACCACGTAGCTCTTGCAGGCGGCGCCCGGCTTGCTGGTCGGGTGCTTGCACAGCACGTGGTCCGAGCACAGCTTGCAGTAGTCGGTGGCGGCGGCCGTGAGCCCCAGCAGCATCGCTAGGACGGCCAGTCTGTGCAGGGTGGACGCGGTCATGGCAGCGGCGGCCCCAGGGGAGTGGCCTGCAGCGGGCGCGCGGCGCTCTTAAGGCCGCGCCGCACACGGCTGCGCACGCGGCGCGCCGGCACGACCCGCACGACCTGCACGACCACGCGCCTCTTACATCAGAAGATCGGCGCACGATCATGCGAACGACCTCAGCCGCCTCACGCAAAGAGAAATAAAATGCAGTCGCCCGCCGGGCTTTAGGCGTGTTTCACCATGTGATTTCTGGGATGAATTCACCACCGCCGCTGGACTCTGCGGGCCCGCCCGCGGCGTGGAGGCTATATGCTCCCGGCTTGACGCAAATCTTAACGGCTGATTTCCTGTTACACCCTGAATGTAAATGTAAAAATTTGCACAAATTTGTGCAGCATGTACATATTTGTACAATTTGTACAAATTATCTATGGCACATTTTTTTCCAATGAAATGTTACGCATTTCAGCAAAGCACGACATGGGGAAAATTCGTAACGTAAAGGTGCGCATAACTTTTTTGAGAGCGAACGGAACATTTTGTAGGACAAAACATGTTTTCGTTTTTTTTTTTGCTCCCGCCTGAGGTAAGTTTTTTGAGTACATTTTGTACTCAGGCCAAGATAATTCTAGTAGGGCCACGAACACTGTTCCTGCCCGAATATCAAAATGTTCTTAAATCATTTGCGAGCAAGATGTTCTCATATCGAGAGCTATGTTCTTGTTCCGGGAACAGATCTTCTGCGTGTACGGTGAATTAAATACACTCAACAAAACATATTATACCATGAAATGCTTCGTTTTTAAACACAAGAGCCGTCTCAAAGACAACATAAATCTGAGACAAATTGCCCCTGGAATGTTATAATTTGTCCCATATTCGTGTTACAAAATGTACCACGGTTATGTTTTGCTTAAAAACCAAGCATTTCATGGGATAAAATTGTCGCATGAACATTCAGAGTGAAGCCTTTACTGTAGGTCGTCCCCGCGTGACCAACCCGCGTTCCACGCTACCTAGCGTAGACCAAACGTTAGACCAAAGTGGAGTAGACTTTGTCGCCACACTTGGATGTGCAGCGTTACAAGACTCCCAAATAACTTTCGCCTGGTGAAAAGCGCGCGAGGTAATGCACTCTAAATGGCATGGGACTTTTTTTGTCCCATTATTATGGGACACTTTAACTGTAGCATACATAGGACAAATTTTGTCCCATGGCACTGGTCTATTAATCGCCTCTGTTCATGCGGATTTACCGTTTTTCAATTAATTTACTTGATTTAAACTAGATGAACTGTGATTTTCAGCCCCGTTTAGTAACTTGGTTACGAGTTATTGTGCCCCACAGCACAGCTCAGATAGTATGCAGTGAAAATCGGAGCTAAAAGCGGGGCGGATGTAAAGCCAAATAATTATGACAAAAGACGATTTGAAAATGTTCAATAAACTCCGCTTAAACCTTTTCAATCAGTCTGTAAAAAAATTATACATATTTGGTATCAGCGGTGATACACAGATGTAGATAGAACGTGGTTAATCCAAATTACTTACAAGGTAAACAAATTTTACAACGATTTATCATGCAGATGCAGAAGGCATTCGTTCCCATTTAACTCCTTACAGTTCACTATTCCACGGGGGTACGCTCTCGCCCTCGAATTAAATCTACAATGAAATGAATCTATAATCGATTTACAATCGACAATCGATTTACAATCGACAATCGATTTACAATCGACAATCGATTTACAATCGACAATCGATTTACAATCGACAATCGATTTACAATCGACAATCGATTTACAATCGACAATCGATTTACAATCGACAATCGATTTACAATCGACAATAAATTTACAATCGACAATCGAGTCGATCACCACAATCGTAATCGACTAATCAACAATCGGTATCGATTGTAAAATTCATCGGTTAATCGACTGGATTAATCGAACAATCGCACAGGCCTACCCGAGTGAGCTTTCGTAGTTTGAGATTTCTCAATTTCTGGACATAAATCAGCAGTTTAATGGTTCAGCAAGTGCGTCTGATGACGAGTGGGCCTCCTAGACGCAATGTCTGCGATTGCCATCTACTTTCGTGTGTCCGGACACGGCAAACTCCGGATGTACCCCAAGTCCGTGAAGGTCAGTTTCAGTGTGTGAGCGACAACTTTTTTCCACAACGAACTAATTTTTACGTTTCAACCCGGTGTTTGTTGTATGACAGCGCCGCAGGCCAGCGCCTACAGCCTGCGGTGCTAGGCCTGTGCGATTATTAAAATTAATCGTAATTGGTCGATTTTGCCAAAAATCGAAAACGCACTCGATTCGATTACTGGTAATCGACAATCGAAAGTTTGATCAATTAATCGACACCGGTCAATTAATCGACACTAGTCGACTAATCGACACCGGTCAATTAATCGATCGGCGGTCGATTAATTGGCCGAACCGAATGAAGTGAACTCCCTGTTATTCCAAATGCTGTAACGCCGACTCGGGGACAGGCTCGTTAAATGAAGTTAAACCACCTGAAAGGAACAATGTTTATTGCACATACACTACATTACACTGCTAGTGTTAGTTAACACTTGTTTGAAAAATGTTTGTTACAAGACAGAAAAATCAAAATTTCCGCGTTATCATCAGAAAGGCATGTACGGGTGTCCGTGATGACGTTGTTCCCAACGCTGAACGTACGTTCTGACGACGTACTTGTCGCGCTGACTTCTTGATCCCCGTCGGCCGTGACGCCGTGGCCCGCGGCCGTCCCGGTCCCGGTCCTCGCGGACTGCTCGTGCAAACGCGGCGTTCGCGCGTCGGGGCGGGCAAAGGAAGCTCAAACAAGAGAAAGGACGGCCAGGGCGAGCCGTGCGCCGAAGCCAAAACTCGTGTTCTTGCTTGCCAAGGCGCCACCGCGACTGTCTGTTCTGCCCTTGCGCAGATTCGCGATGGTTTATAAAAATATACAGGCCGATTATTTGATCGACTGACAAGCGACATTCGGATTGAAACTTCTAACCGAGTATTCATCGATAATCGAGGAACAATTGACAATCGAGGAACAATTGACAATCGAGTACCCATTGGTAATCGAGCAATGACAAATCATTGAGTTTTAATTGATCATCGGTTAATAATTGACGTCGCTCTCAATTACCGATAATCAAATTGACTATGTGCCATTAATCGACAATTAATAAAATAATTGACAATTGTTGTCAATTATTCGATTAATCGCACAGGCCTATGCGGTGCCACCTAGAGATGTTCCTCTCGTCTGTCCGGTACGACCACAACCCATGGGAGCTGACCTGTCTCTGCTGCTTCTGACCTGGAGAACAGGACTCTGCTCCAAACGACATGAACACCTCCTTATGGCTGCAGGTCGCCGTGGCACCCATGGCCATCCTGCGGTGTGTCAAGCATGCTTTTTCACCAACTCATAGTGTGAGCGGTGTTGTGTTTATGCGCTGAGTGTGCCTCAACATGCCAAAGTGACAGTATCTGAGTCCTGAATCGTAAAGTGTTTGTTGTTCTTTCTGTGTATTTGTATCCAAATTTTGAGTTAAATGTGTGGGATTCTGATGAGCACCTCTGTATTTTGGAATACGGTAACCTGGTTACTGTACAGTTACCTCTGTTCATATTCGGACTTGTGGTGCACTTTGTGATGGATTCATTTCAGCCGTGTAACCTGTACCAATAATTTCCTAATGTGCTGGAGGCACTAGCTGGAGTCAAATTTTTAAGGCGCTCACTATCAGGAGTGGTAAACGCCCCAGTTTTCGTTTCATGTCAGGGTGTGGTCATGACCTGGCTTTGGAGTAATTGAAGTATAATTTTATGTTGTAAACCTTGTGTGTTGTGAACCGAATTTAAAGAATTGTTATTGCATGCGAGAGATTCGTGTGTTCACATGGAAATATTCGATTTATATACGGAGATGTAGAATTATTGGCCAGACGATTCTTACCCAAGAATGTTGTGCAAGATTACAACTTGAAAGATGCTTCAAAGTATGCAGTAATGAGTGTATGTGGACTGAAATTTGACAGTTGGTGTGTATTCTAGTGCAATTAAATTATTGTTCGTAATTACCTTAAATGGTATTGATACACGCTTGCTGAGACTTCATTGTTTTCTCTTGCCCACATTTCAGTATTAACTAGTCAGGTCAGTGACCTCTCCAGACTTGAATTAGCATTGTTTATGATGCTTGTTTTTCTAAGATTCTGTTATACACACGACAATGTTTTGTACAATCTCTGAAATCATTCAAGCTAATATAACAAGATTGAATTTTCCATCTAAGCATAAGTAGCTTTAAATTTGCCATTCGAAGAAAAGATATAAATATCCATGAACTGTATGATAGCACTAAATACTGTACAGAGTAGGGCTTTAAAGCTTCAAGTGCGTAAGGCATGGTTTGCTAGGTAACTGCATCTGTAATAAATTTGAAAATTTATATTACTTGTAGTTCATTTCACTTCATCCTCTCGGGAACTCTTAATGCTTCATGAGAAGACGTCCATTACTTGCACAGTAGGGCAGAGCCTAGTCAAGGACACGGCTGTTTCTTAAAGACTAGTTTGTCTGCGTGGTGGGCACATGCTCCAAATAATTTGTTAAAAGCGTTCCAAAAGTTTGATTCGATTACTCGGAAGGGACTAAATTTTAATTCATTAGCCCATTAGAGGAAAGTCACTCGTATCGTACGTTTGAAGGGCCTCAGTTATCGCACGCCACAACAAACCCCCAAATTTTTTAGAGGGTGGATGGAAAACAGATCGGAAGGCCACATGAGCGTTCAGACATAAAATTTATTTGTTTGAAAAATACAGTAATTATTACTGCTTAAGCCTCGATCAGACCAGACCTTACTGAAATAGATATTAGCTCTTGAAAAGCATGACCATTTTCTCATGTATGGATGGATCGATCCTGAAATGAAGAAGACACCGATTGTGAGAAATTGGATGTTACAATAGTATCAGCTGTAAAAGGATTGTTACTAGGGAAATAGTGACAAAACTTACATTTGAAAATAGTTGGCTTCAAGTTCCACACACGCTTCGTGCAATCATGAAGAAATCCGAGATTGCGTCACAGACTGGGATGGATGAACTGCACACCTACGGGTCCAGATTATGTAATGAGCTGAGCTGGGAGAGATATGCGACAAGAGAAAAGCGTAGGGCAGTAACAGGAAGCAAAATATAGTCTATTGTCACAGTGGTCACATCTAGGGACTGTAGAACATGAAAACAAACTGTAAGGATAAATCATTGCATTGCAGAAGAGAGCGATAGAAAGACGTCCTAGAAGCTGCTGAAAGTTAATTCTGCGATGCAAAAGGGCAGTGCTGCGTGGAAACCCTGCGAATGTACGAGAAACCAAATAATAAAAGAAATGTAAGTTGGACTTTAATAAACTCACTTTTTCAGCCAGATTGAGCTACACTCCATGACAATACAAATGCATCAGACTCAAAACACCAAGCAAGAAAACCTAACAAGTAGCGGCAAAGGGCCCACTCAAGAAATAATATACATGTCACAAACAAAGCCAAAAACATTAGTCAGAAAATTGCACAGAAATGTCCCTTTGCATGTTGCATTTGGCAGTTTCAACAGCAGTAATACCATCACACAAACAAATCTATAACAATATAGCTTTCAAAATAGCCAAAAGGGAATCAGAAAAATAATAGCAACAGGCATGAGCAATGGCAACTTGTGAGCAAGCAATACATTTCCTAAAACTAAGCCAAAAGTCACAAGACATAAGCAATAACAGCATGGAGGTGTGCAAATTAATCAGTCAGTACCATAAAGAAGACAAAAATGGACAAAACCGTTTTCACAATAGTCAAAGGACTCAGCAGGACAGGACAAATGTATCACAAGGAAATATCTAAATGAAGTCAAAACAAAGGGCAAGGAAATCGTGGACTGAAACGAAAGACTCAATGAAATATTAATAGTTAGCAGCAGGCAGAGGACCACATCAGAAACCTCGTTAAAAAAACACGAAAATGAAAGAGCTAACTAAAGGATGATGAAAAGCAGATGATGGGTCAGCGCACAACACAAGCATGAAATTGAAAATATGAATGCAAATTATATTTCACAGTGTACAGAGCGATGCATTTCAAACAAAGTGCAGCATGCAACAAAAACAGGGGCAACAATGGACAGGGATACAAATCAGTTAGTCAATATCCTTGAAGTCATTCACACAAATGCAATGCTGACAAATATTTACATGACAAAACAGAACTTTTACAACACAGAAAGGACCAAAGAAT